>RWGZ01000155.1:67967-128747 GCA_009725065.1 Utricularia reniformis
CTCCCATAAAATTTTGGTAGCGCCAAAAATCCGGAGTATGTGGACTTGTCTTCGGCACATATTCATGCAATATGATAATTTTCCAATGCACTCATAAATAGACCCCCCGGATGAAATCCCTCTCCGGAGGTTGGTTAGATTCCCGCTACTAAGGACTCTTCCTGTGGCACTGATTGAGTCCTCGATAAAATATCATTCCTTTCGTCTTCTACTACATAAAGGTTGCAATCCGATACACTTTCTTCATCTATATCACTCTCATGTTAGGAATCACGTATCCTCACAATACACAACAAGCTCCAAGCTCAGGACAAGAGCTCTCAATGGGATTAAGTCTCGGGTCCCCACGGACGGCACCAAACTGATCTCGGCTAAAAATATTCTGGGTATTTGTAAATTTTTAGATCAGTCAATTTTTAATTACTCGAAATTATTTTGTTATGAGGACACGAGCGATATACGAGGTTGGGCCCACAATGTGTGGGCTTACGTCCTCGGGAGAGCAAAGCTCTACCTAGGTTTTCACTATAATGATCAAAGGTTACAAGTACAATGATGTGATAACAACAATCCAAATGAAAGCGGCTCGGAAAACGATCGAAAACACTCCGTTGCACCGGGAAGAGGTGCAGTCGCGAGTTGTGGTCAATAAATCGCGACTACTAGCGATCACTCGCGCCTGGAACAGTGCAACAAGTCGCGAGAGTGAGGCTGAAGCAATATGTCGCGACTGGAACAGTGCAATAACTCGCGAGAGTCAGGCTGGGAGCGGTAATTCGCGACTGGAACAGTGCAATAACTCGCGAGAGTCATGCTGGTAGCGATAAGTCGCGACTGGAACAGTGCAATAACTCGCGAGAGTCAGGCAAGGAGCGATAAGTCTCGACTAGAACAGTGCAATAACTCGCTAGAGTCAGGCTAAGAGCGATAAGTCGCGACTGGAACAGTGCAGAACCAATAACTCGCGTCTACGTACGATAAGTCGCGACTACGAGCGATAAGTCACGAGTCTACAGTGCAGGAAAATGAAGTCTTGCTTTGGGAAGCATGATAACAGTCTGAACCCTTTTCTAGGGCCTAGGGTCTTGTATTTATAGAAAAACTCAGCCCAATAAGTGAACTTAAGGTCCAAAAGCCCAATCTTAGTCAAATTAGCCCAACTTAGTTAGAAAATATCTAATTAATCCGGAATAAGTGTCACAGCGCCACGGAACTTCTGGACTCCATCCCGGTCGAGAGTTTAGTCGGAAATGCGGTGAGAAAATACCGAAAAATCTCGTATATGAGTTCTTTGCCTCCAAACAGTGAATACGCAGCCACATAACATCATTGCACCCCGTCGATGTGCTCCTGTGTGGAAAATTATGAAAATACCCTTGGCCCCGTCTGGGCCGAAATAGCCCAAAGCATCTCAAAACACTTACAGAAGCCTTACATGGGGTCCAGCATGCCTGAATCACGAGAATACCCTCGAGAACGCCTCGCGATAGATATATAAAAATACCGAAAATACCACATAGCCACGTCGGACGAGCCCCGAGGTTAACATAATTTCATAAATAACCTCGGGCAATATCAACTGCAATTATATATTTATAAAGATCTGTTTATATTATGATTGACTAAAAGATTTTTATGTATGATGAAATTATGTTAAAATTACTCGTTATGGTATTATCTCCGATATCTTCATAATGATTGACTAAAGGATTTTTATGTTTTATTATGATATTATTCTTCATCATGTGAAGAAAAGTATTTGAGATTCTAAATTACTAGGGATATATGATTTTCATAATTTTTGACTGCCGGTTATCGCCACCTTAACAATGAGTTATTTAATCCATATAGAATCTTATGGATAACCGGAAACTAATAGGAAAGATTACAAAGCGATATATGAAGTAAAATTGTTTGTCTCCTCCGAGATACGCAAGTGTCGGAATTGAAGTTCTTATTTATGATCAGAATAGTCAGAAATTGCCGTATGGATGACACGAGGGCGATGTATTACCGAGGACTCAATCAATACTTTCGGAAGAACCCCCGATCGCTGAAATCGTTACTTGGCCTTCTCGGAGCGGGAATTCATCCGGGAAGGCATCTATTAGCTATCTACTTCCTCGGTGTTTATCAAAATATTTTGAATTTGAAAGATCATGCGGAAGCTTGCCTTTGTATGTATTAAGTTTGTTCATGATTAGCGAATATTTGAAAGAGCGCAATATATCATTATCAAAGACTATGATGCAGAATTTTTCGGTTATCAGCTATAAACATATTTATCTGGTTATCAATTAGAACCAACTTATATCACATAATATTCTTCTTCTATATGGAATTCAGTCAAGAAATTTTATTGAGTTCTTTATATGTTTCTGACATTTTATCTATGGCTTCTGTGGTTTAAGTTTCGATACTCAGAGTTCAGCAAAGGTTAAGGCAACTTGATGGCTTATTTATCGATATAGATTTAATGCATTTAAATCGAAAAGTGGAAAACATGCCTTTTGGAAACATACCATTGTTGTAATAAAGGAAGTTATTGTGGAAATGAAAGGAGTCGAGACCAAAGAATTAATTATAGTAAAAAATAGAGACACTACAAAAAGGGACATTAGAGAAATGATCAAAATGTCACACAAGTTAGCTATCACCGAATAACCATGGAAAGCATGAAGTTTCTTTAGAGTCAACATGAAATTCCGATGTAGGCTCTTGTTCTTGGATGATAATCTTGTCTTCTCATCAGGTGAAGAGTATATTTATGTATCGACACTCTCATTCAGTAATCAAGGCAACCTTAATGGTTATACGAACTATCCGGGTATTTTACCCATCATTCAAGGGGATTTGAACATTTGGTGAAGTAGTCGTTTCATCCTGGTTTCCATGTTGTTTGAGAAAATCTACATGTCTTCATCGATTAAAGCTCCATATTTCGATTGTGTGGGTATGTTTTAATGAGGTACCATACAGTTAACATAATGACGATTATAACGAAAACCAATAGAGTTTCGCAACCCTCGGAATTTTATTTGAGGATTTGCAGTTAAAGAGCATTATTAGACTAAGGAAATTGGATTAAACTCTGTTTGATTGTCATATTATTGATAACAATGAGCATATTGTGAATGGGGTATCTAATTTTTTTTCTTAATTATCTGAAATGGTATTCGTTCAGAATAATTTTAATCATCCGGAATGGTATTCGTCCAGAATAATATTCATGAGGACTTCAAGCAATTGGTTATTAGTCGTATCATCACTGTATCTGCCATTAGTTATTAATTGATCACTCTAAAGTCATTTATGGAGTTATCTATCAACGTTACTTGTTTGGAGTTATATATTGTGAAGGGGACATCGAATTTATATATTTTATTAATTGTCTAGAATGGTATTCGTCCGGAAATTTAATTTTATGGAACTCCCCTTCTTCAAATTTGTTTTAATGATCGTTTTGAACGGTATTCTTCCGGAAATATATATTTATGGATCCCAATTTCTTAATTCACCTACAACATTATTGAGTTGAACTATTAAGCTCAACACAGTACATTTTATGTTAGTTGGATTTAAGAACAGTGTTGATGCTCCCGAATGATCCATTTTTCTCCTAATCTCTTTGGGAGATAAAAAATATCGAGGAATTTAATGGTGGTATTCGTAGTGCTGGATCTTATTATCATCCCTTATAATAATAATCTAAAGGAGTGCTTTATATTTGTTCGGGCGATTGTATCTGATATCACCCTGAGATATTTATTATTCGAGGACACATATATTTCTATATAGTCATTCCCAAGTCGAGAAATTAAGCAGATCGAGATATTTTGATGATTGACATTGTTTATAACTTATCGTGGTATTTGGATCGGGTTACTTATTTACTAGACCCATGTGCCTAATTTTGAAATTAATGGGTCATTATATATTACACTCAATTATTGGTGGGCCTAGTGAGGTATAATTGGGCTGGACAAATCACCTATATAAACATGGTTAAAGTGTTAAGGAGGAGAGCTTGAAATCTTGACCTAAGGAGGAGGTCGCTATTCTTTTCTTTTTCACCCGGGAAACCTACGACTACGACCATCAAAACATCATCTTTTTTCTTTGGTTTTCTACCACATGTTCTCCTATTGTAAATCTACGAACTTGACATTTATAGTGGATTCAAAGGCTACGGCCGGGGTGGTTTTTTATCCTTTCTTTTACAGAAAGGTTTTCCACCTACAAAAATCGTGACTTCTACTTCTTGCTTTCGTATTACTTTTTCGTTCGACCCCTATCCGTAAAAGGGGTCTAAATTTTGTTATTGCTGATTTTTAGCAGCGATAACAGTATCCAAGTCTCTTTTGATGATGAAGTTTCCTATCCCCTCGGGGTATCAGAAAGATGAAAGGGAACCCGGAGTTAGCACATTCTTGTTGTAATATCATGTGCCAAATCCTTATGTATGGTTCTAGTGCGAAGAAATCAGTTTGGATTATGGATGTTTTATCAGAAAACATGAGTGAATTCAAATGATGGGTCTTCTCGGAAGTATAAAAAAAATGATAAGCATATGAAACATGCGGTTATTATAACAGTTTGAAATGTAGAATTGTCATAGTGTTGTTATTCATGTTTGAAATTGAGATGTCAACATAGATTGAAAATGATTTATTAGAAGAAGCAGAAGTTTTCCACGAAAAAGAAAAGGCAATTGATGAATATGTTGGAAGTTTGTTACAAGCATGACTCATCAAGCTTGTAAGATATGTATATTGGATCACGAATCAATTGGTTGTCCCAAAGTTGAATAATAGTTGGAGAGTTCGTATGATGATAGATTCGATGTGCGGTTTTTAGTTTCTTAATTATGCCTTTTATTTTGAAGAATGAGGGAACCACATATCAACCTAGGTGGATTCATATTTAAGGATACGATCGATGAATGTTTGGAAGTCTACATCAAGTGATGAGAACTCTAGGACCGGGTACCTTGTGATGGGTAAGGCCCAGCAACGATCGGACCAATATAAATGGCGAAAATGAATCCGTATAGCCCATTCCTCACCTCGAATAAAGAGCGGCCCGATGTTCAACTGAAGGACCGAAGATGACCTTAGCGAAATAAAACGTTTTCTGCCAGCTGGCACCTGAGTTCGGTCCGAGCAGTTACAACTCACGTTTACCATGCTTCGGGCATTCCCACGTTTACCACGCTTCGGGCCCGATCACGTTTACCACGCTTCGGTCCCAGCCTCGTTTTACATCCCGCGATAACAACCTCTAACAAACCTGTCAGAGGCGGTTACGGAGCGTGATTTACACTCACTAAGAACTCTATAACTACAGGGCCAGACGACGGAGATAACAGGACCCTTTGGACGCGGAAGAATAGGCTGTTACTCTGCCGGATTCTTATCGCTTTCTTTACCTCGTCATTTTCATTTGCCTGTCTTGTATAAACTTTGAGTTATTTTATTAGTGAGCAGGCTAATAGCAGAATCAGCTCTTAGTCGAGTGGTTTTCACCCCAATTCATGGGGTTTCCACCGTATATCGCCGTGCGTTTACTTTGTTTTTAGCTTTTGATCGTCTTCCACACTTAAAAGAAATCATAACCGAGTTCGTTTGTTGAACGAACCGGACGACTGTTGGTACCCCCTAAAAAGGGACCATAACAGTTTGGCGCCGTCCGTGGGGACGATTCTCTAATCCCATTTGAGTTTTCTACCAGGGATAGGATAATCAAAGACATGTCGACTAGAACTCCGACGAATGATAGTGACGTGCTTCCTGACAGTCTTCCAGCACCAACATTCACTTTACAAGATTTGGAAGCTGTCGTAAGGAAGGTGGTACTGGAAATTACGACGAAGAAAAGTGGAACAGAACCACCGGCTGTATCCAGCCCTGTTCCCAGAAGTCGAGGATACGAGAGTGATCCTGATGAGTGCAGTACTGATGATGAAGAAATCATCAGGAGTGGCGTCACAATGAAGAGGCCTAGATATCGATCTACTCCTCCCCCTCCAACCAGACCTCTAATTCCCGATCCTGGAAATGACCAGGAGCAGATGCATCGACGAATAGATGAGCTCACCATGGAGTTAGAGAATATGCGTGCATTAAAGGATTGCTAACCGAATCTGGGACGCAATCATAGTTTATTTAATAGGGCCATGGAGGCCCCTATCAGGCGGAGTAAAGATGACGATTGGTGGCATAATTTACATGATGTCCAAGCGTCATCCCAGCAATCTGAAGGCGTATCAGCCGCCTTGGGAGATTTGATGCTCTTCTTTTCTGAGGAAATCTGTGCAGCAGTCCCAGATCGGCATTATCGCAACCCCGAGGGGTTGCCAACATTTCGTGGCGATGGTGATCCGATCGATTATGTCGCTGATTTCGAGTTACGTATGGGAACGGTTCGGGCCTCGGATTCATTAAAGTGCCGCATATTCGCGGCAGGATTACAAGGCGATGCCCGAACATGGTTCAAAAATCTGCCGGCCCGATCCATACAGTCGTATGGTGGCTTTATTTTGGCTTTCTCAGAGCAATTCGCTCCAAATGTAGGACCGCCTCGAAGCAGGCAGAAACTATACCAGCTAAAATATATCCCGGCGAAAATGAGTCTTCGGTCCTATATGGAGAAATTCAACAGGACCACCCAAGGCATCAAACTCGAGCTTTGGGATAAAATTGATATTTTACAGCAGGTCTTAGGATCGTGCGGCCTTTCGGCCAGTTTGGTGAAGAGCCCACAATCTACCATGGGAAAACTGCTTCAGAAAATCAACAAGTATATTAAGGTAGATGAAGCGCTGGGGCTTGGTTATCGGAAGTCTAGCGGGAATTCTGAGCCCGCAGGTGATCATAGGGTTTCATACCCGAAGAAACAGTCGCCAGAAGTAGCGGTTGTGAATTAAAAATACGTCCCCCCGAAGCAGGAGGACAATCGGGTGTATTGCGAGCTTCATCATAATCGCGATCACCCGACTTTGAAGTGCCCGCTGTTGAAAGAGACAGTAGAGGCAATGGGTAAAGAAAAGCCCGAACGAAACGGTCAGAGGGGCAAACGTGCGGAATCCCCCCGAAGGGGCCATCAAGGTGACGATCGTCACAGGCCGCGGGGAAGAGATAATCGGGGGCAACCCCGAAACTATAATGATCGGGCGGAGGACTGAAGGTCTCCTCCGCCAAAGCAAGAAAGAGGCCAACACGGTCGTGAGAACCGTGGTCAGGGCCGAAGAAGAAGATGGCGGGGCCGTGGCGGTAGAGCCCCGCAGAACGAGGGTGGGAGACAGGAGCACGCTGCTCCCCCCACCTGTTGAAACTAGTGCCCAACCTCCTCGAAATGAGGCGGCACCTAGAGAAGTGGCCGGAGATATTTATGTTATCTCCGGCGGATTGAGAATAGTTGATTCGGTCCGGGACCGAAAGAGAACAGTGCGCGGAGACTCTGCTGAGAGCTCCGAATCTGTGGCGCTGGTAAAGTATGATTCGGTGGATCGGTCCTCCATTTTCAGAGAGGACATCACCTTCACCCCGGCTGATCGGAAGGGGATCATTGATCCCTGTGACGACCCCCTCACCATTACAGGGGTCATCGGGAATCGCCGTGTCCACAGAATCTTGGTGGACACTGGGGCCTCGTGCAATCTGATGAAGCGCGAGGTCGCCGAAATGTTGGGAGCAGTCGCTCATGATCTGCCGATCGCCAACATAACTCTTTGGTTGTTCGACCAAAGAAGTGTTATTCCTTGTGGGAAGATGTTATTCCCCGTTACCCTTGGAGAGCCATCCAAGGACCGATCTGAAGATTTGGAATTCATTATCGTTGAAGTCGACTTGGCTTACAACGCTATTATAGGACGGACCGGCCTGAGTAAGTTTGAGGCGGTCCCTTCTACTTATCACATGATGCTCAAGTTCCCCTCCATCCATAGAGTTATTTCTGTTAAGGGGGATCAGAAAGTAGCTAGACAATGCTACATGAGCTCGTGCCGAACGTTGGCACCAATGATGAAGGCCCGGGTGGATTTGCTGGAAGAGCTTCCGCACCCGAGGCAAGCGATGGAACCCGTGGGGTTCAAACTGATTAATCTGGTTGAGGATGACTCAACCAAGACAACTCGCATCGGGGCTCATTTAGCCCCTGACTTCGAAAGAGAATTGATCCACCTGCTAAGAAGCCACGTGGATATATTTGCCTGGACCCCGGATGATGTGCCAGGGATTGACCGATCTGATAGTGAACATCGGATCAATATTGAGCCTGGAACGAAGCCTGTTAGGCAGAAAAGAAGACCCTATTCTCCTGAGAAGATTGAGATAATCCGGGCTGAAGTGAATAAGTTGCAACGGTCGGGATTTATCAAAGAAATCCACTATACTGAATGGATTGCAAACCCGGTAGTGGTTTTCAATCCGGACTGGAAATGGCGAATGTGCATCGATTTTACCGATGTGAACAAAAGCTGTGAGTCAGATCCTTTCCCGTTGCCGCACATAGACCGATTAGTACATGTTGTTTCTGGTAGCACCATGATGAGTACCATGTATGCTTATTCTGGGTATCACCAGATCTTCTTGGATGAAGAGGATCAGAAGAAATCATCATTCATGAACGAAGATGGGGTTTTCTGTTATGTGGTTATGCCATTCGGTCTCAAAAATGCTGCAGCAACATACCAAAGGTTGGTCAACAGAATCTTTAGAGAGTTGATTGGCCATATGATGGAAGTGTATGTTGACGATATGATTGTAAAATCTATGAATGATGAAGACCATCTTTCTTATTTGTCTCGTTGTTTCGAAGTATGCCAAAAATATAAGCTCAAACTAAATCCAAACAAGTGCTGCTTCGGGATCCGAAGTGGAAAATTCTTAGGATATTATGTTTCAGAGAAAGGCATAGAGGTTAACCCTGAGAAGGGGCAAGCTATCTGATATTACCCGGGTATATTCTCTTGTATTTATCCTTACCCTGGGGCTCGTCCAACGTGGTTATTGGTATATTCGGTATTTTCATATTCTTATCGGATGGCATTCTCAAGTGGTATTCTCGCAATTCTGGCTTGCTGGGCCCCATATAAAGTCTCTGTAAGCATTTTGAGATGTTTCGGGTCATTTCGGCCCCGGACCTGGCCAGGGGTATTTTCGTCATTTTTCACCCGNTGAGTTCCGAGCGATTTCTGTAAACTCTGCCAAAATCTAGACGTGAATCTCGGGTCCCTGTCTGACACGATATTTACTGGAACTCCATGTAATTTGACTATGTTATCCACATATATTCTGGCTAGCCTGTCCACTCCGTACGTTGTCTTGACTGCTAAAAAGTGAGCCGCCTTCGTACGACGGTCCACCACCACCCATATCGCGTCGTTCTTTCGTAGGCTCTTGGGTAGTCCTACCACAAAGTCCATGCCGATGCTATCCCATTTCCACTCTGGAATTTCTAAGGGTTGTAGTTCGCCCCCCGGGTGTTGGTGTTCGGCCTTAATTCGTTGGCAGTTTTCGCATTTGGCCACAAAGTTGGCAATCTCGTTTTTCATTCCATTCCACCACCAGTGCGTCTTTAGGTCTCGATACATCTTAGTGCTTCCTGGGTGAACTGAGAATGCTGAACTGTGTGCTTCCGTCATAATCATCTTTCTTTACTCTGGCCTGTTTGGTACCCATATATGTTCATTCATTCGGATTAGTCCATCGCTTCCTTTGCTTATTTCTAACTTATCGGTTCTGTTTCCTCCTTTTCGCGTTACGGGTTTCTCAGGGTCTGATATCTGTTCTTCTAGTACCTCCTCCAGTATCTCTGCTTCGCGGTAATCGTCCCTAACATGACTGTGGTCGATTCTACCACTTCCAGTTGCAGGCTCTCCATTTCCCTTATCAATGTGTTGGCTAGCGCGCCATGAGTCTTCCTGCTCAGTGCATCGGCTACCTGGTTTGCCTTTACGGGGTGGTATTGAATGTCAATATCATAATCTTTTATCAGTTCCAACCATCTCCGTTGTCTCATATTAAGCTCCTTCTAAGTGAATAGGTACTTCAAACTCTTGTGGTCGGTGAATATCTCGCTGATATTACCCTGGTATATTCTCTTGTGTTTACCCTTACCCGGGGGCTCGTCCCACGTGGTTATTGGTATTTTCGGTATTTTCATATTTTTATCGGATGGCATTCTCAAGTGGTATTCTCGCAATTCTGGCTCGCTGGGCCCCGTATAAAGTTTATGTAAGCATTTTGAGATGTTTCGGGTCATTTCGGCCCCGGACGAGGCCAGGCGTATTTTCGTAATTTGCCACCCGGGAGAGCACCGGTCGGGTGCAATGATGCTATGTGGCTGCGTATTCGCTATCTGAAGTCAAAGAACTTACATACGAGGTTCTCGGGAATTTTTTGATCATATTTCCGACTAATATCTTGTTCGGGTTGGTTCCCGAAGCTTCGGGATCAACATGGCATTTATTATATTATAATTGGGAATATTTAATTATTTTGGGCTAAGTGAAGTAAACTTGGCTTATGGGCTCAAGTGAGTGGGTTTTGTGCTGGATTTCTCTATAAATACAAGGTCCGGTGCACTTGGCCGGATTCGGACTTTTATCACTCTTCCCAAGGCAGAATTTTTCCTCCGATACGCGTCCAATCGCGCCCATCCGCGCCCAATCGTGCCTAGCCACGTCCAATCGTTCCCAGCCGCGCCCAATCGTGCCTTGCCGCGTCCAATCGCACCCAGCCGTGCCCAACCGCGCCTAGCCGCGTCCAGCCGCGCCCAGTCGTGCCTAGTCGCGACCAATCGAGCGCGAAAGCAGAGCCGCCTGCTTGCACTGTTCACTCGCGTCCAGTCGAACGTAACTGACACTGTTCTCTCGCGCCCAGTGGAACACAATTGCAGATTTGATCATTTCTCGAGCCGTTTTTGCCCGTATTATCATTATCACCTCATTGTACTTGTACCGCTTGATTATTATAGTGGAAACCAAGGTAGAGCTTTGCTCTACCGATGACGTAAGCTCACACATTGTGGGCCCAACCTCGTATATCGCTCGTGTCCCTACAACAATCTAATTTCGAGTAAATTATAAATTGACTGATCCAAAAATAAATACCCAAAATATTTTTAGACTAGATCAGTTTGGCGCCGTCCGTGTGGACCGAGATTTTTATCCCATTGAGAGCTTTTTTGCCGAGTTTGGATTTCTATTATCATGACTACTAGGAATTCTGATGAAGATAACTTTGATGAAGAAATTGAGGCGCATCCCTATTCCTCAAATTAATGATGATTTTGTTGTGTTACCGGGGGCTCAGTCGTCAGTTCTGGAGGAGCCCCCTGCTCAAAATGTAACTATTCGGCCCTCCCGGAGCGGGTTTTCATCCGGAAAGGCACCATGTTTTATCCTCAATCACGCGATTGTTTGTCCAAACGTTATGAATTCGCACGAGTTGGCCGAGTTGCGGTCCGTAACACCACCCACCTACCGCCACCTGCAGGCTCTAGATCTGCTGATCAGGCAGAAACCGATGAGGATTTGCAAGAGCGAAGGCGTACTTTAGTCGCCTAATTAGAGCAAGTTGAGGCTCAAAGGAGAGCCCGAAGGAACAATGCCACCCCGGAACCTGTTAATAATGTGGCCTCAAAGGATGATATTGATCGTGTTCCGGAACCACGAGCAAATACTGCAGCAACCGAAGAGCAAAGCAACACTTTACAAAAGATCGGAGAATTGATAGAATCAAAATTTAAGGAGATGAGCGGGAAGTTGGAGCAAAGCGAGGCTAGGATGAACCAACTGGAGGCCAATCTGACTCTTGGCCAAGAAAGGAGACGAGTGTACGGGGAGCACACCCGGGATACTCATCAGACCTCAGCTTACGAGGGAGACTATTTTGAGAATGAGAGGGCTAATGAGCCCATCGGTAATGGAGGAAAGACATCACCATCTTTGGAAGTTTTGCAAAGTCTATGGAATACTTCGAATGCCCTATCTCCTTTTTCCAAGCAATTATCGAAGCCACTCGCTCTGAATTTATTGAAATGCCTAAGGATCTTCCACAGTATCGCGGGTCGACTGACCCGCATGCTCATACGTCGAATTTGGAGATTCATGTGAGTTTGATGAATTTCAGTGATGCGGCCATGTGTTTCGTCTTTGCCGCTTCTCTTAAAGAATCAGCCCTCTGATGGTTTAACCGATTACCGAGACGTTCGATCGTCTCCTATCAGGACTTCAAGGATCAGTTCTATTCGGCTTTCACGCCTTTTAATACGCAGATAAAATCTATTACTTCTTTGACTGTGATGCGGTATGACTCTTCAAAAAGATTGTTGGGTTTTATTACCCGTTTCGATGCCGAGTGTAGGAAGATACCTCTGATCACTGTTAGTGAGAAGGTTGGGGTGCTGCAGCTTATTCTAGCTGGGCACCCTTTGTGTAATTCTTTGAATAGGGATCCCCCCGAAAGTATGGAGGATTTGGCTTTGAGATGTACGCAGTACATCCGAGAAGATGAAGGTTTGCGAGATCATTGAGTGATCGAAGTACGGGCGTATGGCTCCCACAATATTGTTGCATGTCGTGGGCTGGATAAGATTGCCCAGCCTACAAAGTCTAAGTTAAGAGTGTTTCCGACATACAACTATGAACAAATTTTTGCCATCATTGAGCAGAAGAAGGGTGGATCTCTCCGCTATCCCCCTCGCTTACAAGAACCAACGCAGGGGACTTACGAGTCCCAAGTATTTTGTCGTTTTCATCGGAGCTTTGGACACACAATGAATGATTGTCAAGAATTAATGTCTGAAGTGGAAAGGTTGCTGGAATTGGGTCAGCTTGATGAACTGATCAGTACTGTGGAGGCTCTACCTGAGCCTAAGCTGGGAAAAATCGAGATACCGGAGGGGGCGGCACCCAAACCCCCAAGGGCCGACGCACCACGGCCAAATGAAAGAGGACGTGGATACGGAGGACAGCGTGGCCAGCGTCAAGGAGGTGGCCAGAGGATTCTTTAATGGAGGCAGACAGAATCAGAGAGGAGGAAGGAGAGGAAACAACTATCGTGGCCGCGGCAGGCATCAGCCGCAAAGAAATCAGCAGGGGTACGGATATGAAGCTTATCCACCAGCCCCCGCGAATCAACAAGCATTGCCTCCTCCTCCGGTTGTCCCTAAGGATTTGGGACAAGATGACGATCTCTTTCGGACCTGAGGATTTATCTGGGGTTTTCTCCCCACAAGATGATGCATTGGTTGTCTCCCCTATTATTGCTAATCATCATGTCTCACGAGTGTTGGTGGACACCGGAGCTGCTACCAATATTTTGACTCTTCCAGCTTTTGAACACATGGCACTAAAAGGAACCACCCAACTCCAACCTGTGCACACAAAACTAGTTGGTTTTAATAATAGCGTCCTTGCGGCTGAGGGATCTGTTTTTCTGCCGGTGACTTTGGACGATCCCGAAATATCAAGAACTTTGATGGTGGAGTTTGTGGTGGTGGATCTCCCTATACTCCCATATAACGCAATCTTGGAGAGAAGTTGTTTAAACTTATTCGGAGCTGTGGTGTCTCAACCACATTTGATGATGAAGTTCCCAGCACAATTAGGGGTTGGGAAGATGAAGGGAGATCAGGAGCTGGCGCGATCATGTTATAATGTGATGTGCAGGAGCTGTATGGATGGATCGAATGCAAAGTCACATGTTTATATGGTGGAATTCTCGTCTGATGAAGTTATTGAAACGAATGACGGACCCTCTCTTAGGAAGTTTAATGAGAACGACATGAAGATGGAGCCTTTAGGAATCAAGACAGTGCCTTTATTCCCGGGCAATCTTGAAAAGACAGTGATAATCGGTTCCGAGTTGTCACCAGAGTTTGAGAAGGAGGTAATTTCTTTTTTGCGAAATAATGTAGATGTTTTTGCTTGGTCTTATCAGGATTATGTGGGGGTTGCCCCAAGTCTGTTCTCATAGACTCAATGTTAACCCATATGTGCGACCAGTTCATCAGAAGAAGAGGAAGTTTTCCCCTGAGAAAGAGAGGGCGATTGATGAGGAGGTGGAAAGTTTGCTTCAGGCAGGATTCATAGAGCCTGTTAGATACACGTATTGGGTCGCAAATCCAGTGGTGGTCCCAAAGACGAGTGGTGGCTGGAGAGTTTGCATCGATTTTACTGATTTAAATAAAGCATGCCCGAAGGATCCGTATCCGCTGCCGGCCATTGACATGATGGTGGATGCGGCCTGTGGCTTTGAATTGCTTAGTATGTTAGATGCCTTTAAGGGATATAACCAAATTTTCATGCATTGTGAGGACAAGTTGTTTACTTCATTTATGACAAAAAAAGNTGTTAAAAGTTGGAGACTTGATTCTTAAGAAAGTGGAAGTCTCAAAGCATGTTGGCAAGTTGGATCGAAAGTGGGAAGGACCGTACAGAGTAACGGCCGTAGTGAAGGAAAGAACGTACAAAATCGCAAATATGAGCGGGGAGGAGCTGCCACGGACTTGGCATATTTCCAATTTGCGCAAGTATTATGTATAGACGTGACTCATCGATCTTTTTGAAAATAAAAATTTTCTCTCTTTTTGTGGTCATATTCTAATTTTTTAAGTATCTTTTTTGACGACATGAATACACTCGACTAGG
The DNA here is from genome assembly GCA_009725065.1 of Utricularia reniformis. Taxonomy (NCBI): domain Eukaryota; kingdom Viridiplantae; phylum Streptophyta; class Magnoliopsida; order Lamiales; family Lentibulariaceae; genus Utricularia; species Utricularia reniformis. The sequence continues at coordinate 82,624 of RWGZ01000155.1, forward strand.
GGACTGGTAAGGTAAGAGTAGGTCCATTGCGTTTTAGTACGAAGGAGGATGGAATAAATTAAGTAAGTTAGATTAGAAACGCAATGTACCACCTGTCTTATAGTCGATCATTTTCAAACTCGTCAAATTGAATACTGTGTCAAAATATTTCGAACGTGATGAGTCTTCCTGTCCGCGGCAGAACCTTCTGTACATAATGACTGTTGGAATATGTTAAGAGGCTTGTTTGTTGTGATGTTTATTTCCGTGGCAAATCAGGGTGCAAGTATATACCTGACTCCTCCATGACACGCCGACTGGGGTCGCGCCCTCGCCGGAGGCTGGTCCATTTCCGCATGGCACAGTTTATGGACGGGCCGAATGACGCCGTTTTATGAACGGGTCGAGAGTGCGATTGCACCGTCTTATGGACGGGCCGAATGACACCGTTTTATGAACGTGTCGAATGTACGATGGCGCCGTCTTATGGACGGGCCGAGTAAGTGTATGACAACCCCGGGTGAAAGTATATACCGGTGGCGTGAATGTGATGGCACCGGGTGCAAGTATATACCGGTGGCGAGTGTGCGGTGGCCCCGGGTGGCAAGAGTGTGATAGCCACGGGTGCAAGTATATGCCATTGGCGAGTGTGTGATGGCCCCTGGTGTAAGTGTATACCGGTGGCAAAGATATATTGGTGAATGCAGAGCGGTGGACTTAATTTGAGTATCTACTCAATTCAAAGAGGCTTTCGCCTTAGCGTTATCGCAGACTTATACAAGCTCCGCCACACTGGGGACTTCTACGCATCCCGATTATTATTATATGCGCTATTGTTGCGCATCCATATCAGAGATTCACATATATTCTTATTAACTCGAAGGGTTGTTTCTTGATGTGGATTATTCGGAATTATATACTTCTTGGAGAATGTAACGAGAAAATCAAGTTGAGAAGAGGAGAGTTTGCGTTATTCAGAATATGGTTCTTTATTCGAAAGTACAGCGGAAAAATTGAAAGGAAAATAAAAACAAATTTTATATATACGGGGAATACAAAATGAGGAGAGGATACAAAAATCGAAGAAATCAGTTATAGAAGTTTATTTCTTCTTCTTCTTCTGGGAGCATGAACCTTCACCACGTCCGCTGGGGCGCTTTTTTAACAGCTTTATTCTTTGAGAGGATGGAGTTTTGGCAGCTGAAAACCTCGCCATTTCGTCTTCGTGACGCTCCCGAGCTCCAGTCACACTAGCGGGGGTATAGATTTGAGGGTTATACGCCGCCATTACATCGTCATCTTTTAGGAGCTCCGCCACGAGAGGGCCTATTGGTTCCGGGAATAAAGTAGCCAACCTCCAAACGCATCCGGAGATGCACCCTCCTCCGTCTCAATATCCTCCGAGTAAAGTTGCTGGTGAAGATCTTCATCCAAATTAAAATGTAACGCCCCGAACGGATCCTGTGAGCAATCCAACACGCCCTCACCGGATATAGGCTCGAACTTCCCGTTGAGCTTGGGATCGAGCTTCTTTTTCTCCTCAGCGGTCAGGGATACGCCCAGGACTCGTTGCGTCTGGACACTCCCCCGTAAGAAGTACAGGACGTTCGACTTGGCATGAGCTACCGCCCCCAGGTTCCGAAAATTAGGGGAGTGAACTGTGTACTCCCATATTAGCTTCCGGAAGCAGTCATTAATCTGGGACGGCAGCTTGGTGATTCGTGCCCGGAGTCGATTAGTGATAGACTGGAGGCCTTCATTCTTTGATGTGAGCTCTTTGACCTCCTCCACAGCTTTCCCGAGAGCTTTTTTGTCGACCGCGTTCTCTTCTTTGGCCTTCCTCAGTTTCTCTTCAGTTTGCTCTCGGATCTCCTTCAACTTGTCCTGTGCGTACTTCTCATTCACCTTGAGGGTTTCTATAGATTGCTCAAGGGTGTGCCTTTGTCCGATGTGGAAGGCAGAGTTCTCCGTTAGCTCGCTGCGATGAGCTCGAAGTAGAGACTCGATCGCCTTGCTATGCTCCTCTCGGAGTGCTGCCATCTCCTTAGAATGTCTATCTCGCTGATTCTGCATCAGCTTCTCCGCCGCCTTTTTGGTTTGCTCCCTGATAATGTCTGGCGAGTCGAGCTCCGAATGTCTGAGCATACAGTATTCCCCTACTGCAGCTGCGGTGCCCAACTCGATTATAGTGCGCTCCATCTGAAATGAAAACAAGAAGGGTTAGTATATACAGTGTAAAGGATAATGTTATAAAGATATCATCGTTAGTGTCGCGACGAACCTCCCCAATGGCGCGACGCATCGTCGCGGTCTGACTCATTAACCCACCGACGTTGGTAAACACTGTGTGGTCATCCCGACCACGAGCCGGTAACTCTGGGTTCCGCTCCAAGTATGCCAGGGCCGGCCGACTCGACACATTGTCGCACCTCGGAATTCGGAAAGTGAGTCCGTCCTTTATCAACACAAAGCCGGTCCGGCGTCCCATATCGAGCCATTCCTTGACCATCAGCCTCGGGATGTCATGTATACGGAAGGCATCGATGAAATTGGCGGTTAACCCACTCTTTCTGTTATGTTCCGCAATCTCGAAGACGGCGGGCTCCTCCGCCGGTCTTTTTCCCTTGTCCAAGCGAGGCACCTGACTGGTCTCTCCCTCCGAGCAGACTTCCTGGCGTGTTTCCTCCACCATCGGATCTATCGGTTGATCTCCACTTATCTCGCCCTCCTCATCATCCCCGATGATATCCACTAAGTTTTCGGCGAAGTCGTACATACCGTCATCAGGGGGTGGCTCCTCAACCGTGTATCCTAATCGCCGAGACAACGGGATTAGGTCTTCGGGGCTCTCAGTAATTGTTGCAGCCGGATCCTCTTGTACCGACCCGGGATTGGCCACCGTTTCAGCAGGTTGTGGTGGTGGAGGAGTGTCACATCTTATTCCTCCAGTCGGGGACGCCGAGTCTCGCAGACTTGACGCTAGCTCGGCCGCGGCAGTTCGGTTCCGAGTCCCCGGTTGCGCCTCAAAAATGAGCTCATCGTCTTCCACGAGAAGATCACGGAGGAAATTCAACCGATCCCCCTTTTTGTTTGGATCCTGAGCGGGAGCCATTATGTTATCTGCAAAATACGCAAGTTAAGTGAGAAACGCGAAGTCTGAATTTAAAGAAAAATTAAATCAGGTTCCTAAGCGTTGATCCTATCAAAGAAGAATTATTCAATTTAGCCCCCATATGAACATACGGATGAGGTACCTAGCAGTTCTCTACTAAAATGGGGGGGGACCGGAAGGAGGTTGAAAGCAACCAAGATCGGAGCGTAAAGTAAGGTCTTCACGGTCCAGTCAGCGCCGTCAGACCTAGAGCAATCAAGGAGCGCCTTCCTCAGAGGTCTCGGAAGGGCCGCCCGGGATTTAGGGCCGTAGGTCTCAGGAAAAAATGGTTCCCCTTCAACGGGGAACCGCCAAGGAAGACTCAAGGGAGAAAGCCTCGTATCCCCCACACCGCTGACAAAGAAGAAATGTCTCTTCCAGTGGTGGTTGGAGTGGGGTGCAGAAAAAGGAAACGGGCTCGTCTTGTGCCGCGGGCGAAAATATATACAACCCTGGGCACCAAAATTGACGACAGCACTGATATAGAATATTTGGAAGAAAAGGTCTACGGTCGGAGGAATACAATTCACCTCCATAAATATTATGAAGGCGACGACAAGAGATATTGAGTTTGGAGTTAGTTGGAAAAAATGAATTTGTAGATGCGAGAGCATTTCCACAAGGAAAGGATGGAGAGGAAATCTAAGGCCACATTCTAGGTGTTCGAGAGAGACAATATGGGTGGCGATAGGAGGCGTCAAGAGACTATCGCTAGTTTCGGGTTGATATAGCACACAGTCGGAAGGCAAATAATATTGCTCAAGAATCGATCTCCACTTCCGAGAATGCATGCTATGAGGTTGATTAAAGGACTTAAGAGCTTTAACCGCGGAATTTTGAGGGCCGAGGGTGTTTTCAAGATGAGCTACCCTCTCAAAAAAATGAGAATTTACAGTGGAAAGGCAAGGAGGAAACGGAGCTGAGATCGAATCGAAACTCCCCGTATTGGATGAGGAGTCCGAATGGTTTGAAGATGAGGTGGCAGAGCCCGAAGATTCGGTGCGATCGGAAGACATTGGTAAATTTAAATTCAAATTTTTTTTTTGAAATTAATTTTACAAGTTTTAAGTCCGAGTCGCGACCAGTGAAGTTTCGTCGCGAGTTGTACAGTACTCGCGAGTTATCGTCGCGAGCAGCACAGTTCCTTGTTTAAGTTATACGATTCGTCGCGACTTACTGAGTTTGGTCGCGAGTGGTACGGTAATACGATTCGTCGCGAGAAATAAGCAAGCGATTGGTCGCGAGTAACACAGTTAGTTCTATTGGTCGAGAGAGTCGATTTGGTCGCGAGAGTTGATTCGTCGCGAAAGATCAGAATTTCGTGCGAGAGAGTGAATTGTGAGGAGCGAACAGTGTATTTATAGGGGCAGAATCCCGAGCCGGAAAATCCCGAAATTTTCACCCGAGCTCAGAATCTGACGTGCTTAATGTCAAAACGATCGTATCAACGACAGAATTTCAACCGTGCTAAGGATTTCCTCGGCGGGGCCCCAGAACGATAATTGACTTTGGGGACGAGCTATTGATATATGGTTTACGACTCAGACTCTGAATCTGAAAACCAGGGGATTATTGATATTACCCGGGTATATTCTCTTGTATTTATCCTTTCCCGGGGGCTCGTCCAACGTGGTTATTGGTATTTTCGGTATTTTCATATTCTTATCGGATGGTATTCTCAAGTGGTATTCTAGCAATTCTGGCTTGCTGGGCCCCATATAAAGTCTCTGTAAGCATTTTTAGATGTTTCGGGTCATTTCGGCCCCGGACCGGGCCAGGGGTATTTTCGTCATTTGCCTCCCGGGAGTGCACCGATCAGGTGCAATGATGTTATATGGCTGTTTATTCGCTATCTAAAGGCAAAGGACCAATATACGAAGTTCTCCGAATATTTCTGATCGTATTCCCGACTAATATCTTGTCCGGAGTGGTTCTCGAAGCTTCGGGGCCAACATGGTATTTATTATATTATGGTTTGAATTTTTAATTGTTTTGGGCTAAGTGAAGTGAACTAGGCTTATGGGCCCAAGTGAGTGGGTTTTGGGCTGGATTTCTGTATAAATAGGAGCCCCAAGGCATGGAGAAAGGATATGGACTTTTTCACGCTTCCCAAGGCAGAACCTGACCCTTGACTCGCGACCAAACCCACTTAGTCGCGACCAGCCTTCCAGTCGCGACCAGTGGCTAGCTAAACCAAGTCGCGACCATTCACCATCACTCGCGACCAGTCATCAAGGTAGTGAAAACCAAGGTAGAGCTTCGCTCTCCCGAGGACGTAAGCCCGCATATTGTGGGCCCAACCTAATTTCGAATTAATTGTAAATTGACTGATCTAAAAATAAATACCCAAAATATTTTTAGACTAGATCACTATCATTGATATGCAACCTCCGAGAAACAATAGAGAATTTCAAAGACTTATTGGCCGACTAGCCGCGCTGAGCGATGCTCAGTGACTTTATCTGCTAAGAGCGAGACCTTCGTCCCTGCTCTTAGCAGCTCATTGTCCAATCGGTCACAGTCCTCCCGTACCGTGACCAATTCCCCGTGCTTGATCTCAACTTGCCTTTTCGCAAGGTCAAGTTGGTCTTGGACTTTCTGGGACACAGCGCCATCACCTTGGTATTTCTCCATGATGATAGCCGTTGTAAAAGCTTTCCTCAACATCTGCAAAAGACAATTCATGGTTAAGAGTAAAGCTTCGGACCTCTAGGTTAACTAAAAGTTACCTTAGATGTGAGGTCAAGGAAGCTCTCCATGATTTCTTCCCCAAATTCGTCCGCTTGAACGTTTTCTGGGTTCTGCTCTCCAAAAAGGCGGAAGTCCTTCACAAAGGCACTCCGCCAGGAGGACAACTTCCTCCCCTTGCTGAACCTGTTCAACAGGTCCAAAGCAACTCCCCAATCGGAGTTGGTCTTCGGGCCCTGTCCAAGTTCCTTCAAAACAATCCCCTTGTTGGGGACCGGAGCGCGGCCTCCCTTCTTCAGCCTCTTCGGCTCCTGCGAGGGTTATGCCTCGGTCACCCTCTTCCCTTTTCCCAAGGGGACCGGCGGCAGGGAGACGTTCGGCTTAAGCTGAGGGCCGGGGAGAACCTTCTCCACGGGAACGGCTCCCTGCAGCAACAAAGTAATAGTCTTAGCGTAAATAAAAGAGCTATTATCGATTTGATAGAGGCTGGATAAGCTCAGAGAACGAATCCGAGCCTTTATCACCTCCTCTACAACTCCAAATACCAAAAAGGCAGGCCCCTCTCCGCTTGAGGACTGCCCGGTGCAGCGAAGGGTCAATGTACCCGCACTGGTTGTTTGGATCGGGGGGTTCCCTGACCCCGAAGGGACCACTGTGCCTCCCGTTGCCGATTCACTTGCTTCGGCGTTGCCCGATGCTTCCCTTTGTCCCTCAGAAAGACGGACCGAAGTAGCTGCCATACGTTTAAAGCGGGCACTTGGCATCGTCTCAGTTGAATCTGCAAAACGAATACATAAGGATCAGGATTAATTAAAACACAAGTACTATCTCATACCCGATCCTTCTGATGGATCTGAATCTGAACTAGAAGATAAAACCCCCTTCGGGGCTGGGGCTCCGGTCCAACCCGCAACACCCATCTCTATTAGTCTTCTCTCCCGAAGCAGATCTATTCGCTTAAGGCGTGCTTCGGAAGGGGGGAACAACGCAAGAGTGTTTGCGGTGTCCGTGCGGGAGGGGTTGAACCTGCTTCGGTCCAACTGCCCTATGTAGGGGTGAGTTATGCGTGGCCATACTTTCAACATATCCTCTTGCGGAACTGTCATCCACACATAACAAGCCTCCCACGCATGAAGAGACTCCTCTTTATCTACAATTGCGCATTCTTTGGTGCGCACCGCTATGTAGTATAACTTACGACATCCCAACAGACATTTTCCCTTTCGGGACCCAACCAAGAACAAGTTAAAGAAGTGTTCTAAATTTTGGGCCCGATTCTGTTGGTGACAATAAAAAATAAACGCTATAATGTATACGTAAATGCCCGGGAATAACGCAAAAGTGGGGCAGTGGATTTCTTTAAGCACGGCCGCTACAAAAGGATGTAGCGGAAAACGAAGCCCGCACTTTAAAGAGGCGTAGCTAACCGGAATAGCAGATGCCGGCACATTCATATCCGCCGGAAGGAAACATGGAATGTCTTCCCATCCCTTCCAGATGGATTAATGCGCCGGGATTGAAAACTTAGACCTAAATTCCTCAATGTCTAACTCAGACATAGAAGGATAACGCGTTTTATGGGGAGCCATGAATGTATACCTTAACAAAAACGAGTTGGAAGAAGGGTTGAACGAGAGAGCGATTTTTGGCACAAGAACTTGCTGCGATTTTCTCTTCGCGAAAATGACGACGAGGAGAAAAAGTACCCTAAATCCCGATTTAAATATTAATCTCCCAGCCAATGACTTGCCGCCACGTAATACTGCCCCAGACTGTGACGGTACGGAGCGCACTCATCACACCTCTTGAACTGCCGAAGGTGAAAAGGCGCGGTTTGGGATATTAGTATTTAAAGAATAACGAAAATAAAATATAATTTAAATATACGTTGTAACCCTTAAAGCCAGATTGATCCATACGCTAAGGCAAACTTCGGTCCCCTGGACTCTCACTACTTACATGTACGGTCCCTTATTCTAATGAATGTGCAGACATCATGTGATCGGCCTTGTATCACCTCTGCGATTGGCAATCAAGCCCGAGGGGCTAGTGATGAGAACTCTAGGACCGGGTACCTTGTGATGGGTAAGGCCCAACAACGATCGGACAAATTTAAATGGCGAAAATCAATCCTTATAGCCCATTCCTCACCTCCAATAAACAGCGGCACGATGTTCAACTGAAGGACCGAAGATGACCTTAGCGAAATAAAACGTTTTCTGCCAGCTGGCACCTGGGTTCGGTCCGAGCAGTTACAACTCACGTTTACCACGCTTCGGGCCTTCCCACGTTTACCACGCTTCGGGCCCGATCACGTTTACCACGCTTTGGTCCCAGCCTAGTTTTACATCCCGCGATAACAACCTCTAACAAACCTGTCAGAGGCGGTTACGGAGCGTGATTTACACTCACTAAGAACTCTATAAATACAGGGCGAGACGACGGAGATAACAGGACCCTTTGGACGCGGAAGAATAGGCTGTTACTCTGCCGGATTCTTATCGCTTTCTTTACCTCGTCATTTTCATTAGCCTGTCTTGTATAAACTTTGAGTTATTTCATTAGTGAGCAGGCTAAGAGCATAATCAGCTCTTAGTCGAGTGGTTTTCACCCCAATTCTTGGGGTTTCCACCGTATATCGCCGTGCGTTTACTTTGTTTTTAGCTTTTGATCATCTTCCACACTTAAAAGAAATCAGAACCGAGTTCATTTGTTGAACGAACCGGACGACTGTTGGTACCCCCTAAAAAGGGACCATAACAGTTTGGCGCCATCCGTGGGGACGATTCTCTAATCCCATTTGAGTTTCTACCAGGGATAGGATAATCAAAGGCATGGCGACTAGAACTCCAACGAATGATAGTGACGTGCTTCCCGACAGTCTTCCAGCACCAACATTCACTTTACAGGATTTGGAAGCTGTCGTAAGGAAGGTGGTACTGGAAATTACAACGAAGAAAAGTGGAACAGAACCACCGGCTGTATCCAGCCCTGTTCCCAGAAGTCGAGGATACGAGAGTGATCCTGAACGAATGTGATAGTATATGAACGAATGTTTTAGTATATGGACGAATGTTTTAGTATATGAACGAATGTTTTAGTATCATGCGAAAGTATCGAATTATGTTCAGCTCTCCTAGATGAGCGTTTGTAAGAAAGGAGATGAATGTTCTTGGTCTTATGTGTCTGCAAGATGAATAGAAATTAATATTGTTCAATGTCGATAGGCTTGTCAAAGTTTGATGGAGTATTTGAGTAAAGAATCGTTAATGCCGCTACCTTTCCCTGGGGAGCCGTTGGTTTTATAGTTTGTACTGTCAAGAGGAGTTTTGAGAAAGCTGATTTGGTTAGACACAATGACAAATAGCATCGGTCAGTAAATTATGTTAGTAGGAAACTACCAATGGCCGAATCTTGATACACTTACATTAGTTCTATTCGGGAAGGAGAACTAAGATCATTTGAGTGTGAATTTTATGAAAATGATGGTATATGTAGAATATTAACTGGCAAGGAGAGACCGATTAATTAGTTTATCTTCAGGGGAACATTCTAAAGAATTCAGATATGATGTCGTAATATTACAGATAAACACTGGGGACTTATGACTACAAACACCTGGTCAATATGGAAATACATGAGGATGTTATGAGAGTTTTGAATTGAAGTGATAATATTATGATTGTGATCCGTTGAACGAGTAATAGTGATGAAACAAATACAAGGAATATAGAGTTTATTCCACTTGGAAAGTTATTGAAGGGAGTGAAATATATTGTTACGAGAATTCTTAATACATTTTCTGGATTATCACGACATCATGCCTATCTATTCAAGGAATTCATTTATCTCTTGCACTTATTATTTCATATTTATCAGAAATTGAATTGGTGTCAACAATTTGACTATCAGAATATGGGGGATCGGTATATGAATTCCCCCCATCATCAAGAAAGTTGAGATGAGTAAACATGTTGGCAAGTTGTACTTTGAATGTGTTATCGCTGCTAAAAATCTGCAATAACAAAATTTGGACCCCTTTTACGGATAGGTGTCGAACGAAAAAGTAATACGAAAACAAGAAGTAAAAAGACACGATTTTTGTAGGTGGAAAACCTTCCTGTAAAAGAAAGTATAAAAAAACACCCCGGCCGTAGCCTTTGAATCAACAATAAATGGCAAGTTCGTAGATTTACAACAGGAGAACATGAGGTAGAAAACCAAAGTAAAAGATCGTCTTTTGATGGCCAAAGTCGTAGGTTTCCCTGGCGAAAAAGAAAAGAATAGCGGTCTCCTCCTTAAGTCAAGAATCAAATTTCTCCTCCTTAACACTTTAATCATGTTTATATAGGTAATTTGTCCAGCACAATTACACCTCACTAGGCCCACCAATAATTGAGTGTAATATATAATGACCCATTAATTTCAAAATTAGGCAGATGGGTCTAGTAAATAAATAACCCGATCCAAATACCACGATAAGTTATAAACAATGTCAATCATCAAAATTTCTCGATCTGCTTCATTTCTCGACTTGGGAATGAATATATAGAAATATATGTGTCCTCGAATAATAAATATCTCAGGGTGATATCAGAACTCCCCTGATTTGCGTAGTCGAAATATTCGAGTACACAAATCATAAATTTACCCTCAGAATTTTTTTGCAATAAACTCACAATAGTAGTATCGCATTTTGTAACTAAATATACAAGGCATGAGTGAATAAGCATATCTCAAATAAATAAATATTACTGACCGAATACCATCATCTTATGAAAAATTTATATATACTTCTAAAATAATGAGTGGGGATATTATCTTCTTATTACTGAACATGGCAGTATACTTATCCAAAATCTCTATCTCTAAACTCTGTAACACTTCTTTGATAACTTTTTGTTTCATTTGTTGTCTTAAAATTTTTCGATAGTTTCCGACCGTCGTTTAAGAGACTGATATATGAGAAAACCTTATATGCCCAAATAAACGACTTCACAATTCATCATATAATAAATATGATTTTCTGATCATAAATAATAAAATATTTCTTGTTGTTGGGGGTCATAGCTCATAGTCCCCTGTCATATATAAAATTTAGTGAAATCCACACCAGAAAGAAGTCATTTGATCATCTTTTTTGTAAATGAAAATATCTTATTGTAAATTATGAAATCCAAGTCATATGACCATCACTTTGTCATGTTGATCGTAAATGAAAATACACGATCATAAATTAGGAAAACCATCTCATAATACAATAAGAATACCCTTGAGACATTTTTCAATTCCACGAAAATACCAAGCTATAAATAGAATCCCTGAAATCCTAGTGTTGGTCCTTAACAAGCGCCAACACCCCTTACTTAGATCAACTTGTCTCGCACTGCTCCAAAAATAAGTGTAGGAAGCCTTCACGATCCAAGTGAAAGTAGCGTTAGGTTCAGGGTACAATTCTTAAACTGACGTAAATCTTTCACTCTCACTTGGACAGATCGGGTACCTCGCGCCAGAGAGACCTTTCACTACCTATGCTGAAGTAGCGTCAGGTTCAGGGTACAATCCTTATACTGACGTATATTTTTCACTCACGCATAGATAGATCCAATACCCTTGGCTTAGGTGGCCTTTAGAAGGCCGCGGAGCACGCAGATGTCTTTTTACGTATCTCAATAAGCATCCAATATTGTTCTCACTTCTCGGTCTAAACGAGCACCCAACAATCACAGGCCTCAACTAGCGCCCCACTTAACTTCACTTCATAACTCAAGTCTCATTAAGCACCCGTGGGCCTCAAGTAGCGCCCTAATTCTTCTAATATGATCGGGTCTCAACAAGCACCCGTGGGCCTCAAGTAGCCCCCATCACGTTACCTTTCGTGTATAAACTTGCACACATAATAGTCTCATAATGTATATGACTGACCTTTCCCATTCTCCTCCGCAAAGGTAAGTAAACATAGAAAACCTTCGCTACCCGAATAGAAGTAGCGCCAGGTTCAGGGTACAATCCTTAGACTGGCGTAAATATTTCACTCCTATTCGGGTGGCTCAAGTTCCTCGCGCTAGAGGACCTTCACTATCTAGACGAAAGTAGCGTCAGGTTCAGGGTACAATCCTTATTCTGACGTAAATTTTTCACTTCCGCCTAGATGGATCCAATCCCCTAGACCAAAAAGTCCATGTGGAACAACAGAGGAGACGGATTGCCTTTCTCACTGCGGACTGTGACCAGCCTCCGACGGCGAAGTCGGGAAAAGGGCTCCCGTGTGCCACAGAATCATGCTCAGAACGTGGCCGGCTGTCAAAAAATCAGGCCCCTTGACATACTCCATCAATATTCATGTATAGACGATTCTGCTGCAGCCAGAGACTCTCCAGTTTAAAAAATATTTTGACACAGTATCTTATCTAACAAGTTTGAGATTGATCGACTAGAAGACAGGCTGTACAATGCATTTCTAATCTATTCTAAATTGTTTAGTTTCCATCCTCCATCATACTAAAATGCAATGAACCTTACTCTATCTTACCAGTCCCCTAGACGATTGATCTTGTGTTGTTAGAAAGGATACAAAAAAGAATAGAGTATTTTAAAAAGGAGGAGGATTTTTTTAAAAAAGATCGAAGAGTCTCGTCTATAGATAATACTTGCGCAAATTGGAAATATGTCAAGTCCGTGGCAACTCCTCTCCGCCCATATTCATAATCTCATACATTCATTTTCTTACCACCGCCGTAATTCGTTACGAAATATCCCATGTAAAGTACAACTTGCCAACATGATTACTCATCTCAACTTTCTTGATAGTGAGGGGAATTAATATACCAATCCCCCTTATTCCGATAGGCAAAATGTTGACACCGATTCAATTTCTGATAAATAGGAATTAATAAGTGCAACAGATAAATGAATTCCTTGAATAGATAGGCACGACGTTCTGATCCTTCAGAATATGTAGGAAGAATTCTCATAATATTATATTTCACTCCCTTCTATAAATTTCCAAGTGGAATAGACTCGAAATTCCTTGTATTCTTTTCGTCACTATTACTCGTTAACATATCACAATCATAACATTATCACTTCAATTCAAAACTCTCATAACAAATTCATGTCCTTCCATATTGGCCAGGTGTTTGTATTCATAAGTCCCCAATGTTCATCGGTAATATTACGGCATCACATCTGAATTGTTTAGAACGCTTCCTTGAAAGAAACTAATTAATCAGTCTCTCCTTGCTAGTTAATTATTCTGCATATACCATCATTTGCATAAGGTTCACATTCAAAAGATTTTAATGCTCCTCTCTGTATAGAACTAATATCGGTGTATCAAGATTTGACCCTTGATAGTTTCTTACTAACATAATTTATTGCCCGATGCTATTTGTCATTGTGTCTAACCAAGTTTGTTTTCTCAAAACTTCTCTTGATAGTACAAACTATAAAACCAACGGCTTCCCAGGAAATGGTTGTGACATAAACGATTCTTTACTCTAATACTCCTCAAACTTTCACAAGCTGATCGACATTGGACAATGTTAATTTATTTCCGTCATGCAGATACATAAGACCAAGAACATTCCTCCTATTTCTCAGAAACCCACATCTAGGAGGGCTGAACATCATATCATACTTCCACAAGATACTAAAAAATTTGTTCGTATGCTTAACATGATTTCCGCATTGTCGACTCTTTATACGTATTCCTTGATGTAGACTTCCAAACATTCATCGATCGTATCCTTAAATATTAATCAACCTAGGTTGATACGTGCTTCCCTCATTCTTCAAATACAAAAGGCATAATTAAGAAACTCAAAATAGCACCTCGAATCTATCATCATGCCAACTCTCAATGTATTATTCAACTTTGGGACAACCAATGGGTTTGTGATCCAATATACGTATCTTACAAGCTCGATGAGTCATGCCCACAACAAACTTCCAACCTATTGATCAATTGTCTTTTCATTTTTAGGTGAGAACTTCTACTTCTTCTAATGAATCATTTTCAATCTCTTGTGACATCTCCATTTCAAACTTCTTTAATAATCACATGTTTCATCTGCTTATCGTTTTTTTTATACTTCCGAGAAGACCTCATCATTTGAATCCACTCATGTTTTCTGATAGAACATCCACAATTCAAACTGATTTCTTCGCACTAGAGCCTTCTATAGCGATTTGGCACATGATATTACAACAAGAATGTGGTGATAACTCCCGGTTCCCTTTCAACTTTCCGATACATGATGAGATAGGAAAATTCATCATCAAATGAAGCTTGCATACAATCGGCTCGAACAAATATAAAGCAATACTTTAGAAAATATTATTATAAGGGATGATAAGAAAATCCATCACTACGAATACCACCAGTAAATTACTCAATATTTTTTTATCTCCCAAAGATATTAGGAGAAATTAGATCCTTCGGGAGCAACAACTGTTCTTAAATCCGACTAACATAAAATGTAATGGCCGGGGCTTAATAGTTCAACTCAATAATGTCGTATGTCAATTAAGAAGGCAAGTCCCATAAATATATATTTCCGGAATAATACTATTCCAAACGATCATTAAAAGAAATTTGAAGAAGGGGAGTTCAATAAAATTATTATCCCGGATGAATACCATTCCGGGCAATTAATATATATATAAATTCAATGTCCCCTTCACGATATATCCTTCGTTATCAATAATTTAACTCTGATAAGCTTGGTTTCATAGCAATTGCTACTTTCAAATCCCCAACAATCTTAATTCTCGGGATCTCGTTAAATGACTCAAAAAAGTAACGTTGATAGATAACTCCATAAAAGAATTTAGAATCATCAATTAATCACCAATGGCAGATACGGTGATGCTACGACTAATAACCACTTTTCTGGGAGTCTTTATGAATATTATTATAGACGAAAACTATTCTAGATAGTGAAGTAAATCGAACAGATGAACCCTTCACGATAGATTAAGATTAATCCGAACGAATACCATTTCGGATGATTAAGAAAGATAATTAGATGCCCTCTTCATGATATACTTCTCTACGTTCTTTTCTTCACTATTATGATCAGCGGATCGTGAACGTACTAATGTTGGGAGATAACATTCTTCAGGCAATTACTCGGTCCACTCTTCCGAATTCAAAACATTTTGATAAAGACAAAGTAAGTAGATAGCTAATAGATGCCCTCTCGGATGAATTCCCGCTCCGAGAAGGCTCAGTAATGAGTCCCCGGTAATACATCACCCTCGTTTCTTCAATTATCTTAGGTTTCGACTTTGTTATTGACCCTCGACCTACGAAAAGATTCCAAAATACTCTCGAAATGATTTAATATTACAAATATTCAAAATATATCCAAACTACCACCGACTATTTTCTTTAATGAGTTCCAAGTACCAAATTACGAAAATGCCCCTAACATCAATTTATCCATGAATCTTCCAACAATATTGATAATATGATTAGGAACTCTTATATGCGACTCTAGGGCCTATAAATTATGAAAACACAATATCCCCGGGGTGTTCGAAATATAAAATACCTCCAAAGTTACTTTATCTCAAAATAATCAGAATACATTGGAAGGCGCTCCATAATATTATCGGGGTATCTAAATTACAAAAATATTCCCGTGCAATATCAATAGTGATCTTCATAGTTCATTGCAAAAATATTCATCCCTTTTTATTTCGTCGATGTGGCAAAATATCAAACCAACAATTTCAATTTTTTTTGATGTCTTTGCAATACTGTGAAATCAAATAGAAATGAACTCTAATCAACTCAAGTGTCTTCAGTCTGAAGACTCAACTCCGACTCCACCAATCAATTAGAAAAGAACCATCGTGCTCCAAACTTGTAATATTATGAGCACATTGAACACAAAGCCATGAAACCATTATCCAGATGTAAAAGTGTTTAAATCCTTATTTATCGTGATATAAGAAAATAAAACTGATAGAAAACTAAGATAATCTTCGTTCCATCAAGTGTCTGCTAAGTTCCCATTGTTATAAGAAAAGACCATAAATTCCCCGTAAAAAACCAAGAACTTCTATATTTCCTCTTCGTAATATCGAATTATCTTGCGTTTCCAATAATGAAGGAAGTCTCCATTTTCTCGAAACCTTAATAATTGTATAATATAACTCGATCTTGATTGCTCTAATATGGTAATTTCGACAATAACGATTATAAATAAGAAAATCTCTGCCATCAATAATATAATCTTATGACAAATCCAATAACATATAGGAAAATCTGTGTCATCCATACGACAATTTCCTGACTATTCTGATCATAAAGAAAAACATCAATTCTAACACTTGCATGTCTCGGAGGAGACAAATTGTCTTTCCTATGCATCCAAAACAAATTCACTTCATATGTAATCTTTCTCGAGAGTTTCCGGCTATGCATAAGATTCTTTAATAATTAAATAATTCTCTGTTAAGGTGGTGATAACCAACTCAGGATGAGAATACATACGAGTCCCCTAGTAAATCATTCAGAAGATACCATAAAGAATACCAACATGAAGAGATTAGCATATTATCATAAAATCCGCATAATCCCAATCCAAAAAATATAGAAATCCATCTTCTTTAGATTATATAATTTCAAATCCGAAGTAAATAAGATCAATCGATCTACACGTTCCATAACGAAGAAAGTTCATAAATTTGAATAATATGTCTTGATAAATATGTATAAATATCATAACGATCCAATAGTGAAATAATTAAATCCATACCATAATTTTTAGATAACGAATTCTAAAAAATCGGAAGCAACATTGTTATCTTTCCGCCGATAATTCGAACATTGAAATAATTACAGAAACTCATATCCACAGTTGGGAACGTTGAACAATGTGTCGTTAGTAATATACGTAAATTTCAGAATAATCCAACCGTGAAATAAAGCATGTCATATAGAATACAATAACTCAATATTGCAGAAAATTCAGTCTGAAACTTTAAGAGTTTGTCGTTGATTTAAAACTGAAACAACATTTAAAATCGATCTCTACCGTCTAGAACATTTACAGGTACGTCTAGACTAATATACATTAATTTCAGAAACATCCAACGGTCCAATTATGCAAACTAAATAGAATATCCGAACTGTGCATTACAATAGAATTAGAAATAACAACCATATATTCGGATAGTAATCTGAAATCTGAAAGTTTCAAAAAACTGATCTTCAACAATCAGAGGACCTAAAGATATGTGTGAAACCATGCTAAAAATTTTCAGAACGATCCAAAGGTAAAACAATGAGATTCGAATCAAAATTTCAGAATTACATATACTAGAAAAAGCAGATACGAATAATTCTAGACCAACGCTAATTCGAAAATTCAAACGACTATAAAATTCGATCTTCACCGTTCAGAACTGAGATCCATATGTGTATAACAGTGTAAAAAAATTGCAGACCAATCCAACGGTTAAATATATAGAAACACGCTGAATACCAAAGCCGCGCTGAATCAAAAATATATTCGCGTTTTCCATCCAAAACTCCGGGTAAAAACTCAATGGGATTAAAAACGTCCCCACCGACGGCGCCAATGTTATCGCTGCTAAAAATCTGCAATAATAAAATTTAGACCCCTTTTACGGATAGGGGTCGAACGAAAAAGTAATACGAAAACAAGAAGTAAAAAGACACGATTTTTGTAGGTGGAAAACTTTTCTATAAAAAAAAGGATAAAAAACCACCCCGGCCATAGCCTTTGAATCCACTATAAATGTCAAGTTCGTAGATTTACAATAGGAGAACATGAGGTAGAAATCCAAAGAAAAAGATCGTGTTTTGGTGGCCATAGTCGTAGGTTTCCCGGGCGAAAAAGAAAAGAATAGCGGCATCCTCCTTAGGTCAAGAATCCAAGCTCTCCTCCTTAACACTTTAACCATGTTTATATAGGTGATTTGTCTAGCCCAATTATACCTCACTAGCCCACCAATAATTGAGTGTAATATATAATGACCCATTAATTTCAAAATTAGGCATATGGGTCTAGTAAATAAGTAACCCGATCCAAATACCACGATAAGCTATAAACAATGTCAATCATCAAAATATCTCGATCTGCTTCATTTCTCGACTTGGGAATGACTATATAGAAATATATGTGTCCTCGAATAATAAATATCTCAGGGTGATATCTAAATGGGAAATTTCATAACGGATTACAATGGTGGTAAGAAAATGAATGTATGAGATCGCAAATATAAGCGGGGAGGAGCTGCCACGGACTTGGCATATTTCCAATTTGCGCAAGTATTATATATAGACGTGACTCATCAATCTTTTTAAAATAAAAATTCTCCCCTCTTTTTTGTGGTCATATTCTAATTCTTTAATTATCTTTATTGACGACATGAATTCAATCGACTAGGGGACTGGTAATGTAGAAATAGGTCCATTGCATTTTAGTACAAAGGAAGATGAAATAAATTAAATAGGTTAGATTTGAAATGCAATGTACCACATGTCTTATAGTCGATCATTTTCAAACTCGTCAAATTATATACTACGTCAAAACATTTTGAACATGATGAGTCTTCCTGTCCACAGCAGAATCGTCTGTACATAATTACTGTTGGAATATGTTAAGGACCCGTTTATTGTGACATATTTCTGTGGCAAATCATGGTGCAAGTATATACCTGACTCCTCCATGACACGCCGGAGAGGGTCGCGCCCTCGTCGGAGGCTGGTCCATTTCCGCATGATACCGTCTTATGGATGGGCCGAATGATGCCGTCTTATGGACGGGTCGAGAGTGCGATGGCACCGTCTTATGGACGGGAGGAGGAAGTAATGACACCGTCTTATGGACGGGTCAAGAGTGTGATGGACCCGTGTGCAAGTTTAAACCGGTGGCGAAAGTGTGTTGGCCTCGGGTGCAAGTTTATACCGGCGGCGAGAGTATGATGGCCCCGGGTGCAAGTTTATACCGGAGGCGAGAGTTTGATGACCCCAGGTGCATGTTTATACCGGTGGCGAGAGTGTGTTGACACCGGGTGCAAGTTTATACCGTAGGGAAAGTGTGATGACCCCACGTGCAAGTTTATACTTGTGGGAATGTGAGATGAACCCGGGTGCAAGTTTATACAGGAGAGAAAGTATGATTACCCTAGGTGCAAGTTTGTACCGATGATCTAGTCTAAAAATATTTTGGGTATTCATTTTTACATCAGTCAATTTTTTAATTATTAAGAATTCAGTTTATGTGGGGACGAGTGATTTACGAGGTTGGGCCCACAATGTGTGAGCTTACGTCCTCGAGAGAGCGAAGCACTACCTTGGTTTCCACTATAATAATCAAAGGATACAAGTAAAAAGAGGTGATAATGATAGCACGGGCAAAAACGGCTCGAAAAACGATCGAAAACACTCTGTCGGGCTCGAAAGGCTGGCAGCCGCGAGTTGTGGTCAACAACTCGCAGAAAACACTGTACCAGCAACAACTCGCAGAAAACATTGTACCAGCAACAACTCTCGAATAGTAATTTACGAGCAAGAACTCGCGACTGGCACTGTTCAGACAAGAACTCATGACTGTCACTGTTCAGACAAGAACTCGCGAATAGCGATTTTTGGCAAGAACTCGCGACTGGCACTTGATCTAGTCTTAAAATATTTTTGGTGCATTTTTTATCTGTCAGAAATTTTTTTTTTTTTTTTTTTGGTTGTTAAGACACGAGAAATTACGAGGTTGGGCCCACAATGTGTGGGCTTACGTCCTCGGGAGAGCAAAACTCTATCTGGGTGTTTCTCTATGATAAAAAGTTCACAAATACAAAATATATCTTCTTTCCGATACAAGTAAGCGTCGTAATCATGATCCGTGACGAAAAATGAGCTCAAAACTGGAAACCGGCGCAAAAGTGCAGAAATCACTGTTCATGGGAAATATTGTCGCAGATTTCGGCTTTCACATGCAATTTTATCGCAGATTTTTATCCAGAGAGTAAAATTATTGCGAATCTGGAGCCAGAAGGTAAAATTGTCGCGGATTTTGATCCAGAGAGAAAATTATCGCGAATCTCGAGCCTTAGAGTAAAATTATCGCGAATCTGGACCCGGAGGGTAAAATTATCGGGAATATGGAGCCAGAGAGTAAAATTATCGCGGATTTTGATCCAGAGAGTAAAATTATCGCGAATTCGAGCTCCGACGCAAGAATTGTCGCGGATTTGATTCCTGGAGTAAAATTATCGCGAATTTGAGCTCCGAAGCAAGAATTGTCGCCGAATTGATTCCTGGAGTAATATTATCGCGAATTCTAGAACTTGGAGGTTTTAGAATTTTAGACTCCGAGTTTTTCTTCGATTTTGATTCCGATCCCCTTTCAAATGACCAGAGACCTATATTTATAGAGAATTTAGGCCCATCAACTCACTTGTGGATTCAAAGCCCACTCTTGTCCATTCTGGCCTAATTCGACCCAACTTCTACGAAAAATCCCGATCTCACTCCAGATATAAATCGTAATGTTTCTGATTATCCGGGATGCTTCTAGATCGACACGTGGCCCATGAACAGAGGCAAAGCATACTCCGCATAAGTCAATTCATAAGATATAAGCCTGTCGATGAACATGCGTCGTAACATCTTTCGGACACCAAATTACGAAAATACCCTTCGAGTCACTCATACTCGTAACTATACGAAAATAGTCGCGTCTCCTCCGGAAACTTCCCATGCGGTCTCCAGGTGCCCAAAGCCAATAACAATATATCAGATTACAGAAAATACCACAGTTGGCGTACCGATTGGACTCGGGGGTGTCCAAATTACGAAAATACCCCCGACGCCATTTCAATCCGAAATAAAATTAGAATACCGAAAATACCAGTGGGCGCACCGATTGGACCCGGGGTGTCCAAATTACGAAAATACCCCCGACGCCATTTCAACCCGAAATTAAATTAGAATACCTTGGGGAACGTGCCAAAAGGTTCCCGGGGTGTGCGAATCTCTAAAATGTCCCCGGGTAATATCAATAGTCCCCTGGTTTGCAGATTCAGCTTCTGAGTCGTAAACCACTAACCTTCATTTTGTGCACGGATCCCAATGCATTTCCGGATTTTCGGAGATAAAAACTATGCAACTTTGATTACTCGTCTCGTCGATACGGCCGTTTTGACAGTGAGCACGCTGAATTCGGAAACATTCGAAAATTTCTCGGAATTCCGGCCCGTAGGCCCACTCCTATATAAATACACGTTGGAAGCCTTAGAATCTCATTTTCATTCGCGGATTATAAGAGAAAGCAGCATTATCGCGAAAATTGTGGTAAATTATCGTGAAAATTAAGCCTTTGAAATTATCGCGGAAGTTTCGTCTTTTGTAATTTTATCGCGGAAATCTCAGACTTTGGAAAATTATCGCGAATCTCTCGCTTTGTAAAATTATCGCGGAATTCCCCCCCTTTGTAAAATTATCGCGGAAATTCTATGCTTTGTAAAATTATCCCGAATTTGTCTGCCTTGTAAAATTATCGCGAATTTGTCTCCCTTGTTTCATTATCGCGAATTTCTGCCTTGTTGCTAAAAATGCAGATTCGATTTTCGATTTTCAACGACGTTTGCGTTCCCGAGTGTAATCAGACTTTAAGAAACAACTAATAAAATATAAGGATTAGCAATATAAATGTCTTCCAACGCATCGTCCGATTCCGAATTCATCGAACAAACCGAAATTAACTCGCACACTTCAAACCTTGAATTTTATGAGCGCCTCGAAGGCTATAGAGCGATGGGCGGACGATATGAGTCTATCGTGAAGAAGTTTGAGTCGTATGATCAAAAAGCTCGGATGGGGAAAACCGCTTGGGCCGCATTGAGGTCCGAATACTACTTTCCGGACGGATTTATCATCCAACACCCGGGGCCTCTTGGGAGAATATTAACACCGCCTCCTGGCTGGTGTATCGTGTCCCTGGAACATCTTCGAAATGGAATCTGGTTTCCTTCGCATCCTTTTATCCTGAAGATGCTAGACTTCCTCAAGATTAATTTTTTTCAACTGAACCCGAATTCCTACGGCTACATCGTAGCTTTCATCATTTTCACCTCTGCCGCAAAAATAAAGAGATCCATTGAACTCTTTTTTAGGCTTTTCCAAATTGTTCCCCATTCCTCTCAAAGGGTCCTAGGGTGTTGTTATCTACGTCTGCGGGAAAAGAACTGTCCTTTCTGCTTCACACTGTCGAAATCCAATCATGATTGGAAACGGCGTTACTTTTATGTGACTTCTCGTAATTTCCAACCTAGCATTCCCGCCCTTACACTGCCTTGGCGTTTTCCTGTCGAAACTGAATTTTCATTTCCGGATTGGTGTGGTCCCATTCGTAATCCCTCGAAACTTGTAGATAGAACTATTGTCCAACAATTCCTGGGCATATTCGAAAAATTTCACACTAACTTNATATTCTTTCTTACCACGGCCACCTTCTCAACGGTGACTTCCACCAATTCTGTTCTCGTGGTCTTTCACTCTCCAACCTCGTCCCCGCATAGTGGTGTTCGACACTTCCTCTCGTACAATGCCTCATATGGGGCCATGCCAATGCTGCTCTGAAAACTATTATTATACGCGAATTCTACTAGTGTTAGGAAATCTTTCCAATCTCCCTTAAATTCCAACACGCATGCCCGTAACATATCCTCCATGATTTGGTTCGTTCTTTCGGTCTGACCATCCTTCTGTGGGTGATAGGCTATGCTCATGCTTAACTGAATTCCGAGTGATTTCAGTAAGCTTTGCCAAAATCTAGACGTGAACCTCGGATCCCAGTCTGACACAATTTTTATTGGAACTCCGTGTAACTTAACTATGTTATCCACATATATTTTGGCTAGTTTGTCTTCTCCGTATGTTGTCTTGACCGCTAAGAAATGAGCCGCCTTTGTTAGGCGGTCAAGCACTACCCATATCGCGTCGTTCTTTGGTGGGCTCTTGGGTAATCCTACCACGAAGTCCATGCTGATGCTGTCCCATTTCCACTCCGGAATTTCCAATGGTTGTAGCTCGCCCCCTGGACGTTGGTGTTCGGCCTTGACCCGTTGGCAATTTTTGCATTCGCCCACAAAGTTTGCAATCTCATTTTTCATTCCATTCCACCACTAGTGTGTTTTTAGATCCCGATACATCTTAGTACTTCCTGGGTGAACTTAGAAGGCCGAACTGTTTTCCTCTGCCATAATCTTCTTTCTTAACTTCGGCTTGTTTGGTACCCATACTCGTTCATTCATTCTAATTAGTCCATCGCTTCCCTTGTTCATCTTCGGTTTATCTCTCCTCGTTCCCTCTTTTCGTGTTACTGGTTTCTCGGGGTGTAATATCTGGGCCTCTAGTACCTCATCTAGTATCCCTGGCTTTGCGGTAACAGTCTCTAATATGACTGTGGTCGACTCTACCACTTCTAGTTGTAGGTTCTCCATTTCTTTTAACAATGTGTTTGCTAGCACGCCATGGGTTTTCCTGCTCAATGCGTCGGCTACTTTGTTTGCTTTTCCGGGGTGGTACTGAATGTTCAGGTTGTAGTCTTTTATCAGTTCTACTCATCTCCGTTGTCTCATGTTCATCTCCGTCTCAGTGAATAGGTACTTCAAACTCTTGTGGTCGGTGAATATCTCGCACTTCACGCCATACAAATAGTGTCTCCAAATCTTGAGTGCGAATACCACCATGGCTAGTTCCAATTCGTGGGTCGGATAATTAAACTCGTGCACCTTCAGTTGACGTGATGCGTATGCTATGACCTTCATGCCTTGCATTAGTACGCACCCGAGTCCTTCGTTCGAGGCGTCGCTGTATAACATGAAGTCGTGTCCCGGTGTGGGTAACACCAATATCGGTGCCGATGTCAACTTCGTTTTTAGGCACTCGAAAGTCTCTTCACACTTCACATCCCACGTATACCTCGTTTCATTTCGGGTCAGGTTTGTCAGCGGCTTGGCTATCCTAGCAAACCCCTGGATAAATTTCCGATATTACCTGGCTAATCCTAAGAAACTCCTGACTTCTCGAGTGTTCGTCGGTCTTGGCCAATTCATCACTGCTTCTACCTTCGTTGGATCTATCCTCACCCCTCTTGCTGATATTACGTGTCCTAGAAAAGCTATACTGTCCATCCAGAATTCACACTTGCTATACTTGGCATACAACTTCTCTTGTCTGAGGGTCTGTAACAATAATCTCAGATGTCGCTCGTGTTCCTCCCGACTGCGAGAGTAAACTAGGATATCATCAATGAATACCACTACGAACTTGTCTAGGTACTGGCGAAACACTTGATTCATCAAATCCAAGAAGATCTTTTGGGCATTAGTCAATCCAAATGGTATGACCATACATTCGTAATGGCCGTATCTCATTCGAATGGCTGTTTTTGGTATGTCCCCTTCCTTCACTCGGACCTGATGATACCCTGACCTCAAGTCCAACTTTGAGAATACCTCCACGTCTTGTAACTGATCAAATAGGTCGTCGATCCTCGGTAACGGATACTTGTTCTTTATCGTAACCTTGTTTAACTCCCGGTAATTGCAACACAGTCTTAACTCACCGCTTTTCTTTCCCGATCCGTGTAGTACGCAGTACTCCCTCATTGGTGATATTCTTAGATAGGCACGATCCCCCACGTTTAGTTCTAGGAGTCTCTTTTTTGCATCCGCCCAACTCATATATCTATCTTGCGCTATCTTCGTATTCTTAAGGATCATGGCTACCTTCTCAATGGTAACCTCCACTAGTTCCGTTCCAGTGGTTTTTCTTTCCCCCACTTCATCCCAGTACAGAGGGGTCTACATTTCCGTCCATACAGAGCCTCGTACGGTACCATGCCAATACTGCTTTGGATACTATTATTGTTTCACGAACTCCACTAATGTAGAATTGCTCCCAACTTCCCTGAGATTCTAGTGCACATGCTCGGAGCATATCTTCCATTATATGATTCGTCCTCCCGGTCTGCCCATCCGTTTGTGGTTGGTAGGCTGTACTCATCGTTAGCTTGGTTCCCAGTGATTTATGTAGGCTTTGCCAAAACCTTGAAGTGAATCTTGGTCCCTATCTAACACGATGTTCATTGGGACCCGTGTAGTTTAACTATGTTATCCACATATATTTTCGCTAGTTGGTCTACTCCATATGTCGTCCTTATGGCTAGAAAATGTGTTGCTTTTGTCAAACGATCAACGACCACCCATATAGCATCGTTTTTCCGTTTAGTTTTGTGTAATCATACCACAAAGTCCATGCCTATACTGTCCCACTTCCATTCAGGACTTTCTAACGGTTGTAACTCACCCCCTAGACGTTGATGTTCCGCCTTGACTAGTTGACATGTATCGCACGTGGCTACAAAGTTTGCAATTTCATTTTTCATCACATTCCACCACTAGTGTGTTTTCAAATCTCGGTACATCTTGGTACATCCTGGGTGAACTGAGAATGCCGAACTATGTACCTCTGACATTATTATGTCTCTTAATTCATGTCTATTCGGTACCCTTATACGCCCCATCATTCTAACCAATCCATCGGTCCCTCGGCTTACACTCTCATCCTCGGTATTTATCCCTTCTCTCAGGGTAGCGTGATTTTGGATGTCTATTCACTGAGCTTCTAATACCTCCTCAAGTATCCCGAGTTTCTCCGTAAACGCCCCTAGCATCGCCGTGGTAGACTCTACTACCTCCAGTTGTAAGGCCTCCATTTCTTTAATTAATGCATTCGTTAACACTCTCTGGTTCATCCTGCTCAGCACGTCTGCCACATGATTTGCCTTTCCCAGGTGGTATTGGATATCCAAGTCGTAGTCTTTGATCAGTTCTAACCATCTCCGTTGTCGCATGTTCAGCTCCTTCTGGGTGAATAAGTACTTTACGCTCTTACGATCGGTGAATGTCTTGCACCTAACCCCATACAAATAGTGTTTTCATATCTTAAGTGCGAACACCACCGCGGCCAGTTCTAGATCGTGGGTCGGGTAATTCACTTCATGTATCTTTAACTGACGGGAAGCATA
This sequence comes from Utricularia reniformis, assembly GCA_009725065.1. NCBI lineage: Eukaryota > Viridiplantae > Streptophyta > Magnoliopsida > Lamiales > Lentibulariaceae > Utricularia > Utricularia reniformis. The sequence continues at coordinate 108,514 of RWGZ01000155.1, forward strand.
TGATATGACTTTTCCATCTTGCATCAATACGCATCCGAGTCCCTCCTTCGAGGCATCACTATATACGACAAAATCTTGTCCAGGTGTTGGTAGCAATAAAACCGGAGCTGACGTTAATTTCATCTTGAGGCATTCAAAACTTTTTTTGCACCCGTCATCCCAAATATACTTGGCTTCCTTTCGGGTCAAGTTCGTCAATGGTTTTGCTATTTTGGCAAAGCCCTCTATAAATTTCCTATAGTACTCTGCTCGTCCATGGAAGCTTCTAACTTCACTAACGTTCGTTGGTCTTGGCCATTTTGTCACGACCTCAACCTTTGTTGGATCCACCATCACTCCGTCTGCCGATATTCTGTGCCCCAAAAAACCTATGATGTTCATCCAGAATTTGCATTTGCTATATTTGGCGTACATCTTCTCCTTTCTCATAATCTGTAGCAGTGTCCTCAAATGTTGTTTGTGTTCTTCTCGATTTTGCGAATAAACCAGGATATCATCGATAAAAACTAAGACAAATTTATCTAGGTACTGTCGAAACACTCAGTTCATCAGATCTATAAATACAGCTGGGGCGTTGGTCAGTCCGAAGGGAACCACTGTACACTCGTAATGGCCATACCTCTTCCGAATAGTTGTTTTCGGGATATCTCCCTCTTTTACTCGGACTTGGTGGTATCCTGACCTCAATTCCAACTTTGAAAACACCTTTGTGCCTTGCAACTGATCAAATAAGTCATCAATTCTTAGAAGTGGGTATATGTTCTTTATCGTGACTTTATTCAATTCCCTGTAGTCGTAGCATAGTCTCAATTCTCCTCCGTTCTTTTTAACAAATATTACCGGGGCTCCCATGGGGTGTTACTTGGCCTGAGAAATCCCTTCTCCAGGAGCTTTTCGATTTGCCCTTTAAGTTCATGCATCTCTCGAGGTGCCATGTGGTATAGTGCTTTTGAAATGGGTTGGGTGCATGGGAGTAATTCTATTTCTATTTCGACTTCCCTCGATGGTGGTTAGCCTGGTAGCTCTTCAGGAAACACGTCAGCATACTCGCAAACGACCGGAACTGCCTCTAAGGGTATTCCCTTTTCTTCCATTTGTCACAAATGGAAATGTCACAAATGATGTGATGACCCGGAAAAAGGTACCATAGATAAATGTCAACGGAGAAAATTACGATACTTAAACTAATGTAGACAATGGGTATGGGAGTGGAAAAATAAGAAAGGAATACTTTAGGGGAGAAAAGTATAAAAAATTAGGAAGGAATGGTCAAAATGCAATTAATGGGAGTTAAAATAAGAAGGAATACATTAGGGGAGAAAAGTATAAGAAATTAGGAAGGAGGAGTCAAAATGCAATTAATGGGAGTTAAAACCCCTATAAATACATGTTAAAATGGCATTTATCACTTTGACACGAAAAAGACCTGGGAAGGAGCAAATTCAGCGTGGAAATTGGCCCATGAGTAATTCATCGCGGATTTATAAGGAAGAAATTTACCGAGGAAAAGTAACGAGCAGATTCATCACGGATTCTGGCCAATGCATAATTCATTTCGGATTTGTAAGGAAGAGATTCAGCGCGGAAAAGTAACCAGCAAATTCATCGCGGATTATGACCAACGCATAATTCATTGCGGATTTGTGAAGAGGAAATTCACCGCGGAAAAGTAACTAGCAAATTCATCTCGGATTCTGCCCAAGGCACAATTCATCGCGGATTTGTAACGAAGAAATTCAGCGTAGAAAAGCAACTAGCAAATTCATCGCGGATTCCGACCAAGGCATAATTCATCGCGGATTTGTGAAGAAGAAATTCAGTTTCCATGCAGAGGTGTAATTCATCACGGATTTTGAGTAAAAAGAGGATGCTCACCTCGAACCAATCCCGGAACGAGTAGAAAGTGAGTCTCGTAGACGTACGGTGGTGTAACGGGTAACGAACTAACGTAATAAAGATATATGTTAACGTAGGAGAGTTTAATAAGATGATTTATGAATACAGGAGGGATAAAGAAGATACCGAGCATCGCGGTTACGAGGTAAGCGGAGTTAACACGATGTAGTAAGGGAAGGTTCTGACATAGGAAAATGGAAGGTTAATAAGAAGAAAGTAAAAGATAGAAATGAACGGAATGAATGGTAATAAGACTCGGGGTGAGGGAGGATGGACCGTCCGACCGAGCCCGGCATCGTGCTTAGCACATGGTTCGCCAAAGGAAGAGCATGTCTGATGAAGGGAACGATAAGTTCCAAAGATGAAAGATATGCACGAAGAGGGCTGAACGGACCCGGATGAAAAAAGTGGTAGGGCTTGAGTACTCATTCGGAGAAGGGACGCATACGGCTAGTCGAGTCAACCAACAGCTAACGGTTGGCTTGGGCGAGACATGTACAGAGCATGTTACACTCGGCCACGTAATGAGAATGAAAATATGAAGGAAAGTACATGAAATGTAAAAGAAAGAAAAAGTAGGATACCAAAGAAAGTAAAGGAAATGTAAAAGAAATGAAAATAGGACTTATCTAGAAGTTATTTATTTTATGCCTTTATTTATCGTTATGAGAGGAAGTGGAGAGTGTATGAAGTTTTTTTTAATACATTGTGACTGCTTTACATAATTTGTAGGTAACGAGAGCGGGATGTGAGGAGAGGCATGAGAAGAAGGTCGTTGTTGAATTTGACAATGTTTTGTTTGCTTTGAACTATGTTTTAGAAACTTTGATTAATTTCTAGAACGTTTTTTCTCAATTCGGCTAGGCCGGGTTTAGGGTCGTTACAAGTTTGTTCCAGAATTTGAAAGAAATTCATGGAAGAACGTTGCAAATAGCTGATGGAAACAAAATAGATGTAGTTGGAATTGTTGACATAATACTCTCCACTGCATACGGCAAAATCTCCATTCGAAATGTTTTCTACGTCCCAACCGCATCCTATAATCTCTTGAGTCTGGGACAATTACTGGAAGCGGGAATTGAGTTATCATCAAGGAATAAGACTGTCACTCTTGCAACCAAAAATTGACTGCCTTTACTCTACATAACCATGTGAAGTAAGGTATTTCCAATCAACTTCTCCCATGAAAATATCCGTGTCTGTTTGAAATCTACAGATGAAAGCCTCTTGTGGCATCGAAGAATAGGGCACTATAATTACGATTCACTCTCCAAACTTCATGAATTTGCTGATGACATACCTAAAGTATACAAAGAAGAAATCATTTGCAGGACATGCCAAATAGATAAGATGCACAAACAACCATTTGGACAAAGCACTAACAGAACTCATGAAAGACTAGAACTTGTCCACACAGACGTCTGCGAGTACATGGACACAGAAACTCAAACCGGTAACAAATACTTCTTGATATTTATTGATGATTTCTTCTGGTATACTTGGATTTATTTTCTCAAAACTAATGGAGAAGTGATATTTCATTTCAAGCACTTTAAGGCACTTGTTGAGAATCAATCTGGTTGTCAGATCAAGTCCATACGATCAGATAACGAGGGCGAGTACAAATCACTTGAAATGAAAGAATCATGCAGAAATGAAGGCATACTTCAACAATTCACAAATGCTTACTCCAAGATAAAGGATTACCTTTAAGTTTCTGGGGAGAGACTGCGAACACGACAGTATATCTACTAAATAGATTAAGCACTAAAGCATTAACTTGGAAGACTCCTTATGAGGTATGGTTTGGAACTAAACCATATTTGAAGCACTTTAATGTATTCGACAGTCTTTGTTTCATTCATATCCCTCATGAGAAAAGAAAGAAGCTGGAAATAAAGGCAGACATTGGGATTCTTCTTGGATATGAAGCTGAAAGTAAAGGATACAAAGTCTTAAATAAATCAACGAATCAAGTCCAGCTATGTTGTGATGTTGTGATTGATAAATGCAAAGATGGGATTGGGATAAACTCATTCAAGTATCTGACAATAAAACAAGCAAAAATTAATCCTTAGAAGATGATCGAAAATCCAAGGATACCAAAGAAACTGATAACCGAAGCAGCTCGGAATTCATGAACCATGAAATATCTGAGGAGGCGGAGGTGATAAAGATGACTCTCCAATTAATATAAAAAGTTTAGAAGGCATTTACAAGAGATACCACTTCACAAAAGAACCTTCAAATTTTGAAATTGCATTACAAGACTCCAACTGGAAGGCTGCTATGCAAAATGAGCTACATATGATCCAAAAGAATCAAACTTGGACACTTGTTCCGAAACCAAAGCGCAAGAAACTGATAAGAGTTAAATGGGTATTTTGTATGAAGATGAATACCGATGGTACCATAAATAAACTCAAAGCTAAATTGGTAGTCAAATGTTTTGCCCAGTTACAAGACATCGATTATTTGGAAACCTTTGCACCGGTTGCATGCCTTGACACAATAAAGATGATTATCGCCATAACTGCTAGTATGAATTGGGATATATTCCATCTTGACGTAAAGTCGGCTCTCTTGATTGGAGACTTGCAAGAAGAAATTTTCGTGACACAACCACTAGGATTTGTGGTTCACAGAAAAGAAGATCATGTATATTTGCTTCATAAGACACTATATGGTCTAAAACAAGCCCCAAAGGCTTGGTATATAAAAATCGATGCCTTCTTCATTAGTGAAGGACTTATTCGCAGGAGCATTGATCCAACACTTTACACCAAGAAAAAGGAAGGAAAAATAGTCTTGATAATCTCTCTATACGTGGATGATCTCATTATTACATAAAGTGATGCTCTGCAAGTAAACATTCTGAAACTAAGTTTGATGAACAATTTTGAAATGTCTTACTTGTGATTGATATCATATTTCCTTGGACTGCAAATCAAGCAAGAAGGAGATTCAATAAGTGCTTCTCAACAAAAATATGCTCAAGACCTAGTAAAAAGGTTTGATATGATCGATAGTAAACCAAGTCTAGTTCCTATGTCCCCTGATATAAGAACTTTGATTGAGGATGCTTCAAATCCTACTAATATCAAGATATATAAGAGCATAAATGAGAGTCTGTTATATCTTGCAGCGACTAGAATTGACATCATGTTCTCCGTAAATTGCCTTTCGAGATTCATGACAGAGCCATATGATACACACTTAACAGTAGCAAAAAAGATAATCAAATATATAAATGGAACAAAGTCATTTGAACTCATATACAAGAAGAACATAGATTTTAAACTACAAGGATTTGTAGATAGTGACTACGCTGGAGATGTTTCTGATAGCAAAAGTGCAATTGGATACTTATTCAACCTAGGCTCTTTAGCTTTTGCATGGAACACGAAGAAGCATGAGTTTGTTGCTCAATCAAGTGCAGAAGCAGAATATATAGCCATTACCGATGCTGCTAATCATTGTATGTGGCTCATCAAGGTCCTTGAGAATTTAGGCTTATGGACAAATCATCTTATACCTTTTTGGACAGATAATTAGGCAGCAATTGGAATAGCAAAAAATCCTACAAGTTTCGGACGAACAAAACACATTATAGTGAGATATCATGGCATACGTGAGAATATCAAAGAGAAAGTGATTCAGTTAAAGAATGTGGCTATAAATGATCAGATTGATGACATTTTAACTAAGCCATTGCCTCCCAAGCAATTGAGACACTTGTGTGGGATAGTTGATACCGAAGTCTCTGGAAGTCAAGCAATGTACCAACAAGGAGGAGTGTTGGAATATACTGATGCATCACTTGTCTTCCTTATCAGACCTGCAGATTATGATGAACTATTACTAGAAGAAAGCTGACAACAGAAAATTGGAGACATAACATGATACATAAGTAAATGATATTATTAGTTGTATAAATAAGCATTATTATAGCACATAAGAGCATGAATTCCATGATGAGCCACATTTTTTATTCACTTTGCCTCATTTTTTTGGTACAATAATCTTGTGCACAAGGATCACCTCACTTTCTTTAATGTTGGCTTCATGTTTATGTTTTTGTGGAATGTTTTGTGTGTCTGATTTAGTCTCCAAATCCATACGTATACGCCTTGCTCGACCATGTGCCTGGACTATATCTAGACCATTTTGGTCCCGTGGTTTTCCTCCGGGTTGTACCATTTTCCACTTAAAATTTGTGTGTCATTCGATTTACATTTGCTACATTAAACAAGTGAAAGAAACAAGAACTAAGGAATAAGAAGGCTATCTGCTTAAGAGTTAATCTGGAAATTACAAACAAAGTGGTGGCCCATGCAGGTCACGAACGTGCTTTAACAAACTCAGAAGAGGAATCTGAAGAGGAAGTAGAAATCAAGATCGAAAAATCAAACCTTGGAAATGAGCAGCGAACCTTATTCTAAGTGGTTTAGGCAGACTACCTCAAATTATCAAGAATGGAAGAATCGAATGGAGGATCTACTATACAGCTGAAATCACTATGATCTAGTGCAATTTGGGGAAACTGGACCCACATAATACGTAGGGACTGTGTGGAAAAAATGCATCGGAAAACTCTTGGCTTCATTCGGCAGTGGATCGATACCTCCCAATACACCATGTAAGTGAAGAAACTGATGCCAAAATTCTGTGGGAGAAATTGATCAGGTTGTTAGAACCAAAAACCACTGAAAGCCAAGGATCACTTTTACATAGGCTCCTTGGAATGAGATATAAAGATGGATCATCAATGGTTAAATACATTACAAAACGGATGGAGTTTTGATATCAATTGGCTAAAGCAGGCCTAGTCCTAGAAGATAAACAGGTGTGTCTGTTGATTATGTATTCCTTACTGAATCTTGGTCCCCTCTTGTAATAATGTTACACACAACATCACCATCTCATTGATAAAAGATGGAAGAAATAAAAGAATATCTTATAAACGAAGAGATGAGAAGAACGAATTTAAGAAGTGATGAACCTTTGAAAGAGACTGTGGCTGTTGTTTCTGAAAATAGGGGAAGAAATGCTAACATGAACCATTACAGTAAGAGGGGAATATCCATAGAAAAGTCTCAAGAAAGAGGGAAGTCCCAAGAGAGGCAAAATGGATGGAAAGAGTTCAAAGTATGTTTCTTTTTCGAAAAGAAATGGAATCTTAAGAAAGACTGCAGATACTGGTTGAGAACGAATGGGTTGAACCCTCCCTCAGAAGGCAAATATGCTATAACAACCGAGGAAGTATTGGTTGTCTTAGCAACTGAAGAAGACATCACTAGAGGGGGAGTAGAATATGAATTGATCGTTGATAGTGTTGGTTCTTATCATGCAAATCCGAGATGTAATATATTATCATCTTATGTGGCTGGAAATCATGGCATAGTAAAGATGGGGAATGAGTCATTCGTAGAGATCATAGGAATTGGAGATGTTAAAGTTAAAACGCAACAGAGAGTGCAGCTCACTTTGAAAGTAATAAAGCGCATTCCTAATCTAGGATTGAACTTACTCTCTCTCAATGTCTTTGACATAGAAAGCTGCACAAGTATGTGCAAAGACCAATATTAGAAACTCACGAATTGAGCTATGATGCTAGCCAAGGGAAAACAACAGAATACTCTTTACAGAACCTCATTACAAGTGGAAAAGGAAACTGTAAGTGCTGTAATGGAATATGAGGGTTATGACATGTGGCATAAATGGATGAGACACTTGTCCATCAAGGGACTTCAACATCTCAGCGGATAAGACATGAATGTACTTTACATGGAACACCTCAACACAATGTGACAACGGAGAGGTTAAATAGAACTCTAATGGACAACGTGAGATGTATGCTAAGAACAACAATGCTTCCTAAAGAATAATGGCCAGAAGCGATTTTGACATCGAGTTATTTAACAAACAGATCCCCAACATCATCTCTAAACTTTTAAATACCCGAAGAGAGGTGGTCTGGGAAGATAATGAAATATGAGCACATCAGAGTTTTTGGATGCAAGACATTAGTTCTTGTTCCAAAGGAGCAGTGAAAGAAATTAGATGACCATCCATCAGAATGTGTGTTCATGGGTATGGAGATAAGAAATTCGGCTACAGACTATGGAATCCCAAGGAAGGATAAATAATAAGGTCTAGAGATGTGACATTACTCGAAGGGAAAACCATACAAGACATACTGCTAGAAGAAAAAAAATTCAGACCTCCAACATGACATGGAAGATGAAGTTAAAATCTCTGCAGAAGAGCATCCATTCACACAGAGACCGAGACTACAACTCAGGGGGTGTCTCACGTTGAAACTGAAGTTGAGACTAGGAATGTTGCCTTAGAAACAAAAATGCCATTCAGAAGATCTATGAGGAGTATACATCCTACTACAAAGTACCCCCTACGGGCTACATGCTGTTAACTGAGCATGGAGAGCCTGAAAGTTAACAAGAGGCCCTGATTCGCCCTGATAAAAGAAAGTGTATGAAAGCTATGGAGGAGGAGCTTGAGTCACTAAAGAAAAGTCACACGTTGGAACTGACTGTATTACCTAAAGGCAAAAAAGCACTACAAAATAAGTAGATCTTTAAACAAAATTTTTAGTCTGATGGCTCCACAAGACACAAAGCCAAATTAGTAGTTAAAGGATTCAACCAAAGGGAGGGAATTGACTTTGATGAGGTGTTTTCACTCGTGGTAAAACTCACCTCAATCAGAATGATTCTAACCTTTACAACTCACATGAATCTATAGCTGGAACAATTTGATGTAAAAACGGCTTTTCTTCATGGTGATTTGGATGAACTCATATTCATGGAACGAACCGAAGGATTCAATGAGAAAGGCAAGGAAAAACTGGTATGCAGATTGCAAAGAAACCTCTACGGTTTAAAACAAGCGCCAAAGATGTGGAATAAAAATTGGACAACTTTATGGCTGAAAAATGATTCAAGAGGACAGATTCAGATCAATGCGTCTACCACAAGAGGGAAAGAAATGGTAAATTTCTAATCCTACTCCTATATGTGTGGATGACATTAGCCTATAAAGTCAGTATTAACGCGATAATTTACTTCTTTCCTCGAAATTCGCGATAATTCTATGCTGAAACTCCAAATCCGCGATAATTTTACTCTTGGAACCAAATTCCGCGACAATTCTATTCACCAAGGAAATCCGCGATAATTCACTTCATCATCAAATCCGCGATAATACTGCACTGATCACGATTTCCGCGATAATTTACACATGTTCAATTTCCGCGAAAATTTACTCTTCAACAAAAATCCGCGACAATTTGTTCATCCAAAAATCCGCGATAAAAATGCATGCATGGAAATCCGCGATAATTTCCTTCTTTGCGTGAATTTTCGAATTTTCGGGTCCAAATGATGATTAACTCGTTTTTGGCCTCCTCACCCCTATTTATAAACATCCTAACTTTTCTTATTCACACTTTGACCCCTCCTTCCTTTGCTTTTGACCCCACTTTTATCTTTTTCTTTACTTGTCTTTACTTTTCTATTTATTTCGTTCCCTTTTACGTTCTTTCGTTCCCGTATCTCTCATTATCTCTCGTCTAGACTTTACCGCTACATTCCCTACTATTTGTTTCGTCGTACCTTTTTCTCGGCTATTACATCCTTCCCCACTCATTTTGAGTTTCGTCCCGAAACTCGTGCGTACCAATCTTCCATTAACTCCGGCGCTCTCTGTCTAATTTCTCGTTCCGTTTCCCATGTGGCTTCCCTCTCTCCTTAATTGGACCATTGTACTTTCTCCATGGGGATTTGTTTGTTTCTGAGCCTTCTTTCTTCTCTGCCTATGATCTTTACTGGGACTTCCTCGTACGTTAGTTCCGGGGTTATCTCTATGGGTTCACCCACGCATTCTTGGATCCCTTCAGTCACACTCCTCCTCAGTTGGGATGCATGGAACACGTTGTGTATCCCCCCCATTTCCTCCGGAAGCTTCAGCTGATACGCTAGGTTTCCGATCCTTCGTTCCACCTCATATGATCCTATATACCGGGGGCTCAGCTTCCCTGTCCTTGTGGTCCTTAGCACCCCCTTCATAGGTGATACCTTTAGGTATGCGTGATCCCCAACTTTTAACTCTAAGGGTCTCCTTTTTGTGTCTTCCCAAATTTTGTATCGGTCCTGTGCCGCCTTAGTGTTCTTTCGTACCACGGCTACCTTTTCAATTGTGACTTCCACTAATTCTGTCCCCGTGGTCGTTTTCTCTCCCACCTCATCCCAACGTAGCGGTGTACGACACTTCCTCCATTACAATGCCTCATATGGCGCCATACCAATGCTGCTCTGAAAGCTGTTATTGTACGCAAATTCCACTAGCGGTTGGAAATCCTCCCAACCTCCCTAAAACTCCAGTACACATGCCCGTAACATATCCTCCATAATTTGGTTGGTTCTCTCGGTCTGACCATCCGTCTGTGTATGATAGGCTGTGCTCATGCATAACTGAGTTCCGAGCGATTTCTGTAAGCTTTGCCAAAATCTAGACGTGAATCTCGGGTCCCTGTCTGACACGATATTTACTGGAACTCCATGTAATTTGACTATGTTATCCACATATATTCTGGCTAGCCTGTCCACTCCGTACGTTTTTTGACTGCTAAAAAGTGAGCCGCCTTCGTAAGACGGTCCACCACCACCCATATCGCGTCGTTTTTTTGTGGGCTCTTGCGTAGTCCTACCACAAAGTCCATGTCGATGCTATCCCATTTCCACTCTGGAATTTCTAAGGGTTGTAGTTCGCCCCCCGGGCGTTGGTGTTCGGCCTTAATTCGTTGGCAGTATTCGCATTTGGCCACAAAGTTGGCAATCTCGTTTTTCATTCCATTCCACCACCAGTGCGTCTTTAGGTCTCGATACATCTTAGTACTACCTGGGTGAACTGAGAATGCTGAACTGTGTGCTTCCGTCATAATCTTCTTTCTTAACTCTGGCCTGTTTGGAACCCATATACGTTCATTCATTCGGACTAGCCCATCGCTTCCTTTGCTTATTTCCAATTTATCCGTCATGTTTCCCCCTTTTCGCGTCACGGGTTTCTCAAGGTCTGATATCTGTGCTTCTAGTACCTCCTCCAGTATCCCCGGCTTCGCGGTAATCGTTCCTAACATGACTGTGGTCGATTCTACCATTTCCAGTTGCAGGCTCTCCATTTCCCTAATCAATGTGTTGGCTAGCGCGCCATGAGTCTTTCTGCTCAATGCATCGGCTACATGGTTTGCCATTCCGGGGTGGTATTGGATGTCCAAATCATAATCTTTTATCAGTTCCAACCATCTCCGTTGTCTGATATTAAGTTCCTTCTGAGTGAATAGGTACTTCAAACTCTTGTGGTCGGTGAATATCTCGCACTTCACCCCTGATATTGCCCGAGGTTATTTCTGTAATTTTGTTAACCTCGGGGCTCGTCCGACGTGGCTATGTGGCATTTTCGGTATTTTATATGTCTATCGCGAGGCGTATTCCAGGGGTATTTTCGTAATTCAGGCATGCTGGACCCCATATAAGGCTTCTGTAAGTGTTTTGAGATGTTTTGGGTCATTTCGGCCCCGTACTGGGCCAGGGGTATTTTCGTCATTTTTCACCCGGGAGTGCACCGGTCAGGTGCAATGATGTTATATGGCTGCGTATTCGCTATCTAAAGGCAAAGGACCAATATACGAAGTTCTCGGGAAATTTCTGATTGTATTCCTGACTAATATCTTGTCCGAAGTGGTTCCCGAAGCTTCGTCATCAACATGGTATTTATTATATTGTAATTTGGAATATTTAATTATTTTGGGCTTAGTGGAGTAAATAGGCTTATGGGCTCAAGTAAGTGGAGTTGGGCTGGATTTGGGCTGGATTTCTCTGTAAATACAAGGTCCGGTGCACTTGGAGGGGATTCGGACTTTTATCATGCTTCCCAAGGCAAAACCTGACTCCAGATTCGCGACCAAACCCTCCCAGCCGCGACTAAAATCACCAGTCGCGACCAATCATCATAAGTCGCGAACAGTCACCACCCTCTCGAACAGTGCCTTCCTCGCGCCCAACCGCGTTGGTCGCGACCAGCCTGTCTGTCTGCACTGTTCACTCGCGTCCAGTGGAGCGCGACTGCAGATTTGATCGTTTCTCGAGCCGTTTTCGCCCGTATTATCATTATCATCTGATTGTATTTGTACCTCTTAATTATTATAGTGAAAACCAAGGTAGAGCTTCGCTCTCCAGAGGATGTAAGCCCACACATTGTGGGCCCAACCTCGTATATCGCTTGTGTCCCCACAACAATCTAATTTCAAGTAAATTATCAATTGACTGATCTAAAAATAAATACCCAAAATATTTTTAGACTAGATCAACCCCGTACAAGTAATGTCTCCAAATCTTGAGTGCGAATACCACCGCGGCTAATTCCAAATCATGTGTCGGGTAGTTTAACTCGTGTATCTTCAATTGACGGGATGCATATGCTTTAACTTTCCCCCCTTGCATCAGTACACACCCGAGTCCTTCTTTCGATGTGTCGCTGTATACCGTGAAATCTTGCCGTAGTGTGGGTAATACTAGTATTGGAGCAGATGTCAATTTCGTTTTGAGACATTCAAAACTCTCTTCGCATTTCTCATCCCACGTATACCTCGTTTCCTTTCGGGTCAAATTTGTCAACGGTTTAGCAATCCTTGCGAACCCTTCGATGAATTTCCGATAGTACCCGGCTAATCCTAAGAAACTCCTTNAAGTAGTGTACCTGCGACGACGTCCTCAGCCTCCGAGGCCTGTTCCTTGTTCACAGCAAACACTCGAGCATTTCCAGTAATCCTTTCCCTTGCCCTGTTTTCGGTTACCCCGGTTTCGATCCTCCTCCTCTTTGGGCAGTCTTTGGCAAAATGTCCTTCCTGGCCACACTTGAAACAACTGTTAGTTCTTGTGCGACATTCTCCAAAATGCTTCTTTCCGCATTTGGTGCACGCAGGCCTGATCGGTAGTCCTGGTGCAGGTCCGAAACCCTCTGCAGGGATCTTTCCTTTCCACTCTCCCCGTCCTTGAACTTCGTTCCTTGTAGAGTTTCTAGTGCGTTCCTTATCCATTCTCCGTAACCCTCCATCAAATCGGACTACCGCCGCCACCAAACTAGAAAATTCCTCATCGTCGCGGCCATACATAGTCAATTTCACTTTCTCATTCAGCCCTTCCGTGAAGCGGTGCATCTTTTCTTGTTCACTTCCCATGATCTCGAAGGCATACCTGCCTAGCTCAATGAATTCTTGCATGTATTCCATAACGGGGCGGTTTCCTTGAGTCAATCTGTCAAATTCGGCCCTCTTATCTTTCTTAAGTCCTTTCGGCACGTAGTAATCCAAGAACGCATTCTTAAACTTTGTCCAAGAGATAGACCCATCCTTCAGTAATTCGGCCGACACACTCCCCAACCATCGGGCGGTACTACCATCGAACCATAATGGGGCTAATCCTGCCCTAAGCTCCTTTGTGGCTTCGATCAGTTCGAACTTCTCTTCCAGGCGGATAATCCATGCTTCCGCATCTCCCATCTTATCTCCCGTGAAGCTGTTCATCCCAGCCTTCTTCAATGCCTCGTTGTACTACATCCTACCCTTTTCGAGCCTTGCCCCTGGTTCCATTTGCACGGAGTTTCCCCTCTCCGCCTGTCCCTGTCTTATTGCGCTAACTAGGGAACTTGACATGGTCTGGAACAGATCCCTGAGACTTTCCTGGCTAAACGTGAGAGGCGTCGATGAATCCACAACCGGAGTCTCTTTCGCCGGTGCATGTTCTGATGCGTTGCTATCCTCTTCTCGGTTTCCATGCGCTCTCGTTCTAGGCGCCATTCCTACATTAAACTTTCGTTATATCTTACGCCTATCCATGTCATCCGTTACATTCTATGCCCATCCCTTCCTATGGTCGGTTGTCCTCCTACGAGTTTCCTAGACTCTTCTACGTAGGATCGCACCGTTACCGGTTTAGTAACGATGTTACGCTCTGATACCATTTGTAACGCCTCCAATTTGGGCCTAGTTGTTTTGTTAAAATATGATAATTAAAACGGAAATATTCAAATTTTCGGGTCTTAATGATGATTAACTCATTTTTGGGCCTCCTCACCCCTATTTATAGACATCCTGACTTTTCTAATTCACACTTTGACCCCTCATTCCTTTGCTTTTGACCCCTCTTTTATCTTTTTCTTTACTTTTCTTTACTTTTCTATTTTTTCGTTCCCTTTTACGTTCTTTCGTTCCCGTATCTCTCGTCTAGACTTTACCGCTATATTCCCTACTATTTGTTTCGTCGTACCTTTTTCTCGGCTATTACATCATCACACTCTCTCCGCCGGTATATACTTGCACCCGAGGTCATCACGGTGCCCACTTCCACCGCGGCGTCACAGTGTCCCGTCGGTATAAAGTTGCACCCGAGGTCATCACGGTGTCCACTTGCACCGCGACATCACATTGTCTCGTCGGTCTAAACTTGCACCCGAGGTCATCACGGTGCCCACTTGCACCGCAGCATCACATTGTCCAGTAGGTATAAACTTGCACCCAAGGTCATCACGGTGCCCACTTGCTCCACGTCATCACATTGTCCCGTCGGTATAATCTTGCACAAGAGGTCATCATGGTGCCCACTTGCACTGCGCCATCACATTGTCACATCGGTATAAACTTGCACCCGAGGTCATCACGGTGCTCACTTGCACCCCGGCATCACATTGTTGCAGCCGGTATATACTTGCACCCGAGGCCACTGCGGAAATGGACCAGCCTCCGATGAGAGCACAACCCTCGCCGCCGTGTCATTGAGGATTCGTGTATAAACTTGCACCCCGTTTTGCCAGGGAAACATGCTCAGTATTAAGCCGACTATTTCATAATAAATTGAGCCTCTTGACATATTCCAACAGTATCAATGTATAGGCGATTCTGCCGCGGACAGGAGGACTCATCATGTTCAAAGTATTTTGACACATTATCTAATTTGACGAGTTTGAAAATGATCGACTATAAGACAGCCGGTACATTGTGTTTCTATTCTTACCTATTATTTTATTTCATCCTCCATCATACTAAAACGCAATGGACCAACTCCTATCTTACCAGTCTCCTAGTCGATTGAATTCATGTCGTCAAAAAGATACTTAAAAAATTAGAGTATGACTATAAAAAGGAGGGAAAATTTTATTTTAAAAAGATCGATGAGTCATGTCGATACATAATACTTGCGCAAATTGGAAATATGCCAAGTCCATGGCAGTTCCTCTCCACTCATATTCGCAATCTTATACGTTCCTTCCCTCACCACCGCCGTCACTCTATACGGGTCTTCCCATTTTTTATCTAGCTACCAACATGCTTCAAGACTTCCACTTTATTTAAAATTAAGTCCCCAACTTTTAACAACATAGGGCGGACGTCTTTATCGTGCATTTTAGCCATTCTTTTTTTACAAACCTCCATTCGTATGGCAGCTCTGTCTCTGAGATCGTCAACGCAATAAAGATCCAACTTTCGCATATCCTCATCCAATACTTCATCGTGAGCAATGACTCTCTCGGATAAAATAGTCACCTCTACCGGAGAAACGGCCTCAGATCTATATACCAAAGAGAAAGGGAAAAATCAAGTGGTAGACCTTGGTGATGTCCGATAGTCACCTAAAACGCAATGGACCAACTCCTATCTTACCAGTCCCCTAATCGATTGAATTTATGTCGTCAAAAAAGATACTTAAAAAATTAGAGTATGACCATAAAAAGGAGGGAAATTTTATTTTAGAAAGATTGATGAGTCACGTGTATACATAATACTTGCGCAAATTGGAAATATGCCAAGTCCGTGGCAGCTCCTCTCCGTTCATATTCGCAATCTTATACGTTCCTTCTCTCACCACCGCCGTCACTCTATACAGGTCTTCCCGATTTTGATCTAGCTTACCAACATGCTTCGAGACTTCCACTTTATTTAGAATTAACTCCCCAACTTTTAACAACATAGGGCGGACGTCTTTATCGTGCATTTTAGCCATTCGCTTTTGACAAACCTCCATTCGTATGGCAGCTCTGTCCCTGAGATCGTCAACGCAATGAAGATCCAACTTTCGCATATCCTCATCCAATACTTCATCGTGAGCAATGACTCTCTCGGATAAAATAGTCACCTCTACAGGAGAAACGGCCTCAGATCTATATACCAAAAAGAAAGGGCTAAATCCAGTGGTAGACCTTGGTGATGTCCGATATGCCCACATTACATTATGCAGCTCATCTACCATGAGGCTTTAGATTCATTTATCCTTGTTTTTAGCTGCTGCAAGATGAAATGATTGATAAATTCTGTAACCCCGTTCGTTTCTGGATTTGCCACGGATGTAAATCGTTGTTGAATGTCATAACACTCGCACCATTCGTTAACTCGTTTCCAGATAATTGTGTTATGTTATCTGATACTAAAATTCTGGGAATTCCAAACAAACATATAATATATCTCCAAATGAAACTTATAACTTCATGTTCCCGGACTCGGGCCATAGCTTCGACTTCTACCCACTTAGAGAAATGTTCCACATCCACAATACATAATATATTTTGGCTATGTGCGGTCGGGAAAGGACCTAAAATATCGATGCCCCAAGTTTCAAAAGGACATGTTGTTGGCAGAGGTTTCATGTTCGCCCTCGGCGCATGATGCACATTCGGGTGGAACTGGCAAGCGGAACAAGCTCGACAAAATTCACACAATCTTTTATTAGTGTTGGCAAAAATATCCGGCACTCTTAACTTTCATTGCCAAAGATCGACCTACCGAGTGGTCACCACAGTCCCCAGCGTGAACTTCTTCATAACGGCTTTTGCTTGTACTGGGGACATGCATCGAAGATAGGGTCCTCCAAAATTTTTCTTGTGTACCTTCTCATCTACATACACAAAGTTTGTGGCTCTTTGCATTGTCCTGGGGGCCTCGCCTTCATCGGCGGGTAATTCACTCTTAACCAAATAATTGACAATCACATCCTTCCAAGAAGGTTGATCCGTTACTGCATCTAATAAAAACCACGTATCGTTCAAAAGTTCCAAGCTTGCAACTTCGACGGTCTGTCTCTCTGGCAGACTGATAGATGGCTGATAATGGATCATAGTAGTCATTTTTAAGTCATATGAGAGTTCTAAGATAGTGGCTGACTTTGCAAGACCGTCAGCACGGGTGTTTTCCTCTCTCGGGATATATGTAAGAACGAATGTCTTAAGGCCTTTCACCACTTCCTTCAACTTGTCTAGGTACATCCACATATGCTCACCTTTGGTGACAAAAGTATCTATGAACTGGTTCACTACTAACTGTGAATCAGAGTGAGCATGCAAGCGAACAATTCCAATCTCGACTGCTAAGTTAATACCAAATATCAAAGCTTCGTATTCGGCAACGATGTTAGTTGCAGAGAAATGTAGTTTTACAGCATATTGATGTTCCTCACCAGACTTTCTTTCCTTAAAATAAACGCCGATACCAGCTCGCCCAGCAGAAACTGATCCATCGACAAATGCATCCCAGTATTCCTCATTACCCAATTCTTCTGATCGAGTCATTTCCACTATGAAGTCCACTGAAACCTGGGCCTTTAAAGCTAGTCTCGAGATATATTCAATTTGATACTGCCCTAACTCGATATTCCACTTCGCTAGCCTGCCAGAGTCATCGATTTTCAATAGTACGCTTATGATAGGTTGATCTGTTAAGACCGTAGTATGGTGACCTTGGAAAAAATGCCTTAATTTTCGGGAGGTAATTATTAGGGCTAAGACGAATTTCTCCAAATCTGTATAGCGGGATTCCGCTCCTTGCAATTTCATGCTGGCATAATACACTGTTCTATGCTCTTTGTCGCTAAGCTTGACTAAGGCGGTGCTCACTGCCTCTTTAGATACCGCTAAATACAAACCCAATGGTTCCCCAGGGGACGGGGAGACATAAACGGTGGTTTACTCGAATAATATTTCAAACTCTCGAAGGCCATACTGCATTCATCATCTCAATACAATAGATTTGTCTTACGCAATACTCGGAAAAACGGTAAACTTCTCTCTGCAGATCGTGAAATAAAGCGATTCAATGATGCTAATCGACCTTTTAATCTTTGGACTTCTCTAACAGTTGTCGGAGGAGTCATTTCATGGATGGCTGTTATCTTATCAGGATTCATCTTGATTTCCCTTTCTGATACCATAAATCCAAGGAATTTTCCCACATTTACACAAAAGGCACACTTAAGTGGATTCAATTTCATTTTATATTTCCTCAATATATCAAAAACTCATTCAGATATTGAATATGATTATTCCCGTGCTGGCATTTTATCAGTATGTCATCAATATAAACTTCCAAACATTTACCAATCATATCCTTGAATATCGAATTATTTAGACGTTGATAGGTAGCCCCAACATTTTTCAACTCGAATGACATAATTTTATAGCAAAAAATACATTTATTTGTCATAAAAGAAGTAAACAGTTTGTCTTCACAATGCATAAAAATCTGGTTATAACCCTTAAAAGCGTCTAACATACTAAGGAATTCAAAGTCATAGGCCGCATCCACCATCATGTCAATGGCCGGTAGTGGATACGGGTCCTTCGGGCATGCTTTATTCAAATCAGTAAAATCATTCCAAACTCTCCAGCTATTATTCGACTTTGGGACCACCACTGGATTAGCGACCCAATCCGCGTATCTAACAGGCTCTATGAATCCTACTTGCAACAAACTTTCCACATCCTCATCAATCGCTCTCTCTTTTTCAGGGGAAAACTTCCTCTTTATCTGATGAATTGGTCGCACATACGGGTTAACATTGACTCTATGAGAACAAACTTGGGGGTCTACCCCTGCATAATCCTAATAAGACCAAGTAAAAATATCTATATTATTTGGCAAAAAAAAATTACCTTCTTTTTAATCTTTGGTGTCATCTCAGAACCAATTATCACTGTCTTTTCCGGGTTATTAGAGAATAAAGGCACTATCTTGATGCCTAAGGGTTCCATCTTCATCTCGTTTTCTTTGTATTTCCTATTGTATGATGTGTCAGCTAAATCAATAACTTCTTCGGATAAGACTTCCACCATACAAATAGGTTTCTTTGCTTTCGACCCATCCATACAACTCCTGCACATTACGTTATAGCAAGGCCATGCCAATTCGTGATCTCCTTTCATTTTTCCAACGCCCGAAGGTGTGGGAAATTTCATCATTAAATGCGGCTGAGATACCACGGCCCCAAATAAATTTAAAGAACTTCTCCCGAGAATCGCATTATAAGGAAGTATAGGATGATCCACAACTACGAATTCCACTAACAAAGTCCTTGATATTCCTTGATCTCCCGAAGTGACTGGTAGAAAGACAGATCCCTCAGCAGCAACAACACTATTGTTAAAACCAAGTAATTTCGTCTGCACCGGCTGATGTTTGGTTGTTCCCTTCAATGACATTTGTTCAAAGGCTGCAAGAGTCAAGATGTTTGCAGCAACTCCGGTGTCGACTAGCACTCGAGAAACATGATGATTTGCAATAACAGGAGATATGACGAGTGCATCGTCCTATGGGGAGAAAACTTCAGATAAATCTTCAGGTCTAAAAGATATAGCCATCTTTTCCAGGTCAGATAACTGGACCAAGTTAATTTCCATTGATATTACCCGGGTATATTTCTTGCACTTATCAATACCCGGGGACTCGTCAAACACTTTTATTGGTATTTTCGGTATTTTTGGTATTTTTATCGGATGGCGTTCTCAAGTGGTATTCTCACAATTCTGGCCCGCTAGGCCCCATATAAAGTCTCTGTAAGCATTTTGAGATGTTTCGGGTCATTTCGGCCCCAGACGGGGCCAGGGGTATTTTCGTAATTTGCCACCCGGGAGCGCACCGGTCAGGTGCGATGATGTTATGTGGCCGCATATTCGCTATCTGGAAGCAGTGGATTATTTTACGGGGTCCTCCGGTATTTTCTCATCAATATCCTCGCCTAATTCTGGATCGAAGCGCATTTCCGAAGTTATATTTCGGAACGGTATTTGTTCTAATTTAATTGGATATTAGTTGAGGTGTCTTGGGCTTAATCTAATGAAATTGGACTCTTGGGCCTAAGCTTGTGTTTTGGGCTACATTTCTCTATAAATAGAGGTCCTAAGGCATTGAGAAGGGGTTGGATCCTTTTCGCATCTCCCAAGGCGAGACTTTCACTCGAAATCGCGAGATTTCAACACTGCAATTACTATTCGCGAGATTT
>RWGZ01000155.1:131729-150090 GCA_009725065.1 Utricularia reniformis
GACACGGCCTCGGAGCCATATACCAAAGAGAAAGGGCTGAATCCGGTAGTGGACCTTGGTGATGTCCGATACGCCCACATCACATTATGCAATTCATCCACCCAAGAGCTCTTGGATTCATCTATCCGGGTTTTCAGCTGTTGCAGGATAATACGATTGATAACCTCTGTAAGCCCGTTTGTTTCTGGGTGTGCCACTGAGGTAAACCGCTGTCCAATTCCATAACTCTCACACCATTCATTTACTCTCTTACCGGCAAATTGCGTTCCGTTATCCGACACCAAAATCCTGGGAATTCCGAATCGGCACACAATGTACCTCCAAAGGAAACTGATAATCTCCTGTTCCCGAACGCGTGATACAGCTTCAACCTCTATCCACTTGGAGAAATGCTCCACAGCCACGATGCAAAACTTCTTTTGGCTGGGTGCCTTTGGTAACGGCCCTAAAATATCGCTGCCCCACATATCGAAAGGGCATGTTGTCGGTAAAGGTTTCATAATGGCTCTTGGAACATGATGCACGTTCGAGTGGAACTGGCATGCAGAACAAGTCCGAACAAAATTCACACAATCTTTCTCCAGTGTTGGCCAAAAATAACCGGTCCTCTTGACCTTATTTGCTAAGGATCGACCTGCTGAGTGATCACCACAGTCCCCAGCGTGAACTTCTTCTATAACGGCATTTGCCTGTACTGGGGACAAACATCGAAGATATGGGCCTCCAAAATTCTTCTTATACAACTTATCATCCACATAGACAAATTCGTAGCTCTTTGCATAGTCCTTCGAGCCTCACCTTCGTCGGTGGGTAATTCTCTCTTGATTAGATAATTTACAATAGCATCCTTCCAAGATGACTCGTCGGTTATGGCATCAAATAAAAACCATGTCTCATTCGAAAGTTCCAAATTAGCCACCTCGGCTGTCTGTTTCTCCAATGGACTGACAAAGGGCTGGAAATGGATCATTGTTGTTATCTTCGACTCATCCGGGAGTTCTAAAATCGTCGCCGCCTTTGCAAGACCGTCTGCACGCGTGTTTTCCTCCCTCGGGATATATGTAAGCGTAAACAACTTAAGATTCTTAGCCGCCTCTTTGAGCTTTTCCAAATACCTGCACAAATGGTTCCCCTTGTGGAGTAAGTATCTGCAAATTGGTTCACCACTAACTGCGAATCAGAATGAGCATGAAAACGAACGATTCCAATTTCCACCGCCAAGTTAATACCGAATATCAAAGCTTCGTACTCCGCGACGTTGTTAGTTTCAGGGAAGCGCAACTTTACAGCATACTCATGTTCTTCACCAGATTTCCTTTCTTTAATGTAAGCACCAATCCCGGCTCGCCCGGCAGATACCGATCCATTGACAATGGCATCCCAATATTCCTGAATACCCAATTCCTTCGACCGAGTCATCTCCACTATGAAATCCACTAATACCTGGGCCTTTAATGCTCGCCTGGAAATATATTCTATCTGATACTGGCTCAATTCGATATTCCACTTTGCTAGCCTACCAGAGGAATCAATCTTCGATAACACGCTTCGGATAGGCTGATCTGTCAAGACTGCAATATGATGTCCTTGGAAATAGTGCCTCAATTTCCTTGAGGCGACAATCAGGGCTAATACAAACTTCTCTAAATCCGTATATCGGGATTCCGCTCCGTGCAATTTCTTGCTCACATAATATATCGGTCTGTTCTCTTTGTCGCTAAGTCTGACCAACGCAGCGCTCACTGCCTCTTTTGTCACTGACAAATACAAACCCAACTGTTCTCCCGGAGATGGAGGAGACATAAACGGTGGCTTACTCAGATAGTCTTTCAAACTCTCGAAAGCCCTGCTACATTCATCGTCTCAATACAAAAGATTCGTTTTGCGCAAAACCTTAAAAAACGGCAAGCTTCTCTCTGCAGATCGCGAGATGAAGCGATTTAGTGAGGCTAACCTCCCAGTTAGCCTTTGAACTTCCCTGACAGTCGTCGGAGGGGTCATTTCTTGGATAGCTGTTATCTTATCTGGATTCATCTCAATTCCTCTTTCAGATACCATAAAGCCGAGAAATTTACCTCCTTTTACACAAAAAGCACACTTGAGCGGATTCAATTTCATTCTATACTTTCTCAGCACCCCAAAACAATCATTCAAATACTGGATGTGGTTATCACCATGTTTGCTCTTTATTAATATATCATCGATATAAACCTCCAAAGACTTTCCGATCATATCTTTGAACATCGAATTCATTAAACGTTGGTAGGTGGCCCCAGCATTTTCAACCCGAATGGCATAACTCTATAGCAAAAAATGCCTTTGTTTGTCATAAATGAAGTAAACAACTTGTCCTCACAATGCATGAAAATTTGGTTATATCCTTTAAAGGCATCTAACATACTAAGCAATTCAAAGCCACAGGCCGCATCCACCATCATGTCAATGGCCGGCAGCGGATACGGATCCTTCGGGCATGCTTTATTCAAATCAGTAAAATCGATGCAAACTCTCCAGCCACCACTCGTCTTTGGGACCACCACTGGATTCGCGACCCAATCCGTGTATCTCACAGGTTCTATGAATCCTACCTGCAGCAAACTTTCCACTTCCTCGTCAATTGCCCTCTCTTTCTCCGGGGAAAACTTCCTCTTTTTCTGATGAACTGGTCGCACATATGGGTTAACATTGAGTCTATGAGAACAGACTTGCGGATCAACTTCCACATAATCCTGATAAGACCAAGCAAAAACATCTACATTATTTCGCAAAAAAGAAATTACCTCCTTCTCAACCTCAGGTGACAACTCGGAACCGATTGTCACTGTTTTTTCAAGATTGCCGGGAAATAAAGGCACTGTCTTGATCCCCAAAGGCTCCATCTTCATATCGTTCTCTTTAAACTTCCTAAGAGAGGGGTCCGTCATTCATTTCAATAGCTTCATCGGATGAGAATTCCACCATATAAACACTCGACTTTGCTTTCGACCCATCCATACCACTCCTGCACATCACATTATAACATGATCGGGACAATTCCTGATCTCCCTTCATCTTTCCAACCCCTAGTTGCGTTGGGAACTTCATCATCAAGTGCGGTTGAGACACCACAGCTCCGAATAAGTTTAAGCAACTTCTCCCAAGAATTACATTATATGGGAGTATAGGGAGATCCACCACTACAAATTCCACCATCAAAGTTCTTGATATCTCGGGATCGCCCAAAGTCACCGGCAGAAAAACAGATCCCTCAGCAGCAACAACACTGTTATTAAAACCAACTAATTTTGTGTGCACAGGTTGTAGTTGGGTGGTTCCTTTCAATGCCATATGTTCAAAAGCTGCCAGAGTCAAAATATTGGTAGCAGCTCCGGTGTCCACTAGCACTCGTGAGACGGGATGATTAGCAATAACGGGAGAGACAACTAGTGCATCATCTTGTGGGGAGAAAACCCCAGATAAATCCTCAGGTCCGAAAGAGATTGTCATTCTTATCCAAATCTGTCAACTGGACCATATTCACTTCCATAAAGCGCCCTTTTTGGTGTAATGCCTGATAAGAACGTTTACGGGCGCGGTTCGAATCGCCGACACTCTTTCCCCCGGCGATAGTCATAATATTGGGGCCTAGGTTTCCCCATCTCGGTTGGCCATTTTCAACATTCAAAATAGGTTGACCCTGGTTGGGGCCAACCGGAGGAGGAGGAGGTAGTGCTTGTTGATTTGCCGGGGCCGGTGGATAAGCGTCATATCCATACCCCTGTTGATTCCTTTGCGGCTGATACCTGCCGCGACCATGATAGTTATTGCCTCTCCTTCCTCCTCTTTGATTCTGTCTGCCTCCATTAAAGAATCCCCTCTTGCCACTTCCTTGACGCTGGCCACGCTGTCCGCCTATCCACGTCCTCTTTCGTTTGACCGTGGTGCGTCGGCTCTTGGAGGTTTGGGTGCCGCCCCCTCCGGAATATCGATCTTTCCCAGTTTAGACTCGGGTAGAGCCTCCACCGTACTGATTAGTTCATCAAGCTGGCCCAACTCCAACAATCTTTCTACCTCAGACATTAACTCCTGGCAATCATTGGTTGAGTGCCCAAAACTCCGATGGAAGCGACAAAATACTTGGGACTCGTAAGTCCCCGGTGTTGGTTCATGCAAGGGAGGGGGATAGCGGAGAGATCCACCCTTCTTCTGCTCAATGATAGCGAAAATCTGTTCATAGTTATATGTCGGAAATGCTCTCAGCTTTGGTTTTGTGTGAGGGACAACCTTATCCAGCCCACGACACGCAACAATATTGTGGGACCCGTACGCCCGCACTTCGATTACTCCATGGTCTCGCAAACCTTCATCTTCCCGGATGTACTGTGTACATCTCAAAGCCAAATCTTCCATACTTTCTGAGGGATCCCTGTTCAAAGAATTACATAACGGATGCCCAGCTATAATAAGCTGCAGCACCCCAACCTTCTCACTAACTGTAATCCGAGGTATTTTCCTACACTCGGCCTCAAAACGGGTAATAAAACCCAACAATCTCTCCGAAGAATCTTACCGCAACGCGGTCAAAGAAGTAATAGATTTTATTGGCGTGTTGAAGGGCGCGAAGGCCGAATAGAACTGATCCTTGAAATCCTGATAAGAAACGATTGAACGTTACGGCAACCGATTAAACCATCGGAGGGCTGATTCCTTGAGAGAGGCGGCGAAGACGAAACACATGGCCGCGTCACTGAAGTTCATTAGACTCACATGAATCTCCAAATTCGACGTATGAGCATGCGGGTCAGTCGAGCCACGGTACTGTGGAAGGTCCTTTGGCATTTCAATAAATTCGGAGCGAGTGGCTCCGATAATTGCCATGGAGAAAGGAGATAGGGCATTCGATGTATTCCATGGACTTTGCAAAACCTCCAAAGACGGTGATGACTTCCCCCGATTTGTAATGGGCTCATTTGCCCTCTCATTCTCAAAATAATGTCCCTCGTAAGCTGAGGTCTGATGAGTATCCCGGGTGTGTTCCCCGTACACTCGCCTCCTTTCCTGGCCAAGAGTCAGATTGGCCACCAGCTGGTTCATTCTAGCCACGCTCTGTTCCAACTTCCCGCTCATCTCTTTAAATTTTGATTCTATCAACTCTCCAATCATTTGTAAAGTGTTGCTTTGCTCTTCGATTGCTGCGGCACTTGCTCGCGGTTCTGGAACATGATCGATATCATCCTCAGGAGCCACATTAATAACAGGTTCCGGGGTGGCATTGCTCCTTCGGGCTCTCCTTTGACCCTCAACTTGCTCCAGTTGGGCGATTAAAGTACGCCTTCGCTCTTCTAAATCCTCATCGGTTTCTGTCTGATCCGCAGATCTAGAGAGTGTAGGTGGCGGTAGGTGGGCGGTGTTACGAACCGCAACTCGCGCGAATTCATAACATTTGGACAAACATTCGCGCGGTTGAGGATAAAAACTCGGTTCCCCCCGGATGAAAACCCGCTCCGAGAGGGCCGGATAGTCACATTTTGAGCGGGGGGCTCCTACAGAACTGACGACCGAGCCCCCGGTAACACATTAAAATCATCGTTAATTCGAGGAATAGGATCCGCCTCAAATTCTTCATCAAAAGTATCTTCATTAGAATTCCGAGTAGTCATGATGGTAGAAATCCAAATTCAGCAATAAAGCCCTCAATGGGATAAAAATCTCAGTCCCCACGGACGGCGCAAAACTGATCTAGTCTAAAAATATGTTGGGTATTTATTTTTAGATCAGTCAATTTATAATTAATTCGTAATTTATGTTGTTGTGGGGACACGAGCGATATACGAGGTTGGACCCACAATGTGTGGGCTTACATCCTCGGGAGAGCGAAGCTCTGCCTTGGTTTTCACTATAATAATCAAGTGGTACAAATACAATGAGGTGATAATGATAATACTGGCGAAAACGGCTCGAAAAACGATCGAATGTGAAGTCGCGCTGCACTCGACGCGGATGAACAGTGCAGGCAGGTGGGCTGGTCGCGACTAACGCGGTTGGGCGCGAGGTGGAGGACTCGTCGCGGCTGATCAGGAATGGTCGCGAATAGTGAGTTTGGTCGCGAATCTGGGACTGTTTGGTCGCGACTGGGAGATCAGATTTTGCATTGGGAATTGTGATAAAAGTCCGAATCCTTTCTCGAAGCCTTGTGACTCCTATTTATAAAGGAATTTAGCCCAGAACTCACCCTCTTGGGCCCATAAGCCTAGTCCACCTCACTTAACCCAAAATGATTAAATATTCCTAATTATGATATAATAAATGCCCTGTTGATCTCGAAGCCTCGGGAACCAACCCGGACAAGGTATTAGTCGGAAATACGATAAGAAAATTCCCGAGAACCTCGTATATTGATCCTTTGCTTTTAGATAGCGAATTCGCAGCTAGACAACATTATTGCACCTGTTCGGTGCACTCCCGGTAAAAAATGACGAAAATATACCTGGCTTCGCCCGGGGCCGAAATGGCCCGAAGTATCTCAAAATGCTTACAGAGGCTTTATATGTCGCTCGACAAGCCAGAATTACGAGAATACCACTTGAGAATGCCATCCGATAAAAATATGAGAATACCGGAAATACCGAGAATACCGAGAATACCGAAAATTCCAATAACCACGTTAGACGAGCTCCCGGGTGAGAATAAATACAAGAGAATATACCCGGGTAATATCAGGCGTGTTAAAAAGCGCAAAAGCCGAATAGAATTGATCCTTAAAATCCTGATAAGAAACGATCGAACGTTTCGCCAACCGGTTAAACCATCGGAGGTCTGATTCTTTAAGAGAGGCGGCGAAGACGAAACACATGGCCGCATCACTGAAATTCATCAAACTTACATGGATTTCCANCAAGTCCGTGGCAGCTCCTCCCCGCTTATATTTGCGATCTCATACATTCATTTTCTTACCACCATCGTAATCCGTTATGAAATTTCCCATTCAAAGTACAACTTGCCAACATGTTTTACTCATCTCAACTTTCTTGATAGTGAGGGGAATTAATATATCGATCCCCCATATTTCGATAGGCAAATTGTTGACATCATTTCAATTTCTGATAGATATGAAATAATAAGTGCAAGAGATAAATGAATTCCTTGAATAGATAGGCATGATGTCCTGATAATCCAGAATATGTAGGAAGAATTCTCATAACAATAGATTTCACTCCATTCAATAAGTTTCCAAGTGGAATAAACTCTATATTCCTTGTATTTGTTTCGTCATTATTATTGGTTCAACGGATCACAATCATAATATTATCACTTCAATTCAAAACTCTCGTAACATCCTCATGTCTTTCCATATTGACCAGGTGTTTGTAGTCATAAGTCCCCAGTGTTTATCGGTAATATTACGACATCATATCTGAATTCTTTAGAATGCTTCCCTGAAAGAAACTAATTAATCGGTCTCTCTTTGCCAGTTAATGTTCTACATATACCATCATTTTCGTAAAATTCACACTCAAATGATCTTAGTTCTCCTTCCCGAATAGAACTAATGTAAGTGTATCAAGATTCGGCCATTGGTAGTTTCCTACTAACATAATTTACTAACCGATGATATTTGTCATTGTGTCTAACCAAATCAACTTTCTCAAAACTTCTCTTTACAGTACAAACTATAAAACCAACGGCTCCCCAGGGAAAGGTGGCGACATTAACGATTCTTTACTCAAATACTTCATCAAACTTTCACAAGCTGATCGACATTGAACAATATTCATTTATATTCATCTTGCAGACGCATAAGACCAAGAACATTCATCCCCTTTCTCACAAACGCCCATCTAGGAGAGCTGTGTTAGCTTAAAAATGGATTTTACCGATTCTTTACCGATTAATTTTCCGTTAGAACTCAGACGCACATACACGGCGGAATGTAATAGACACACAAAAGCTTTTACGTGGAACCCGAATATCGGGAGAAAACCACGGACCAATACCGGTCAATCCACTATCACCAAATAAACAACAGATACAGTTCAAGAACTATCCCGTTCTTGAAACACTGATATCGAGCAACAAATAATAAAGATTATCTCCGCAAAACTCCTTTGCAACCTTTGTTATTCTCCCATCTCCCTCTGTGTTTTTCCCTCTGGTGATGATGATGCTTGTGGTGCGGCATTAAGTACGGCTGGTTGTGTATAAATACACTCCTGGAAATGGGCTTAGGTTTAAGGCCCATTTCCCCTTCTGGCTACCGATCGGTATCAGACCATCCGACCCCGTCGGTATCTAGGTTATCCAATACCGGTCTGTATCTTCCTTTACTTCTGACCCCAGCTCGGTATCTTTCTTCGGCTGACGATGGGCTAGCTGCCACCGAAGTCTCCATCTGCTCTAAGGCTGGAACTTGTGAGAACGTCATGCTGTCGATCATGCAGATTTTCCATCCTGAGTCGACCTGCAGTTTGTCGACCTGCAGTCTCTCGATCGGCTGACTTGACTTGTAGTCTGTCGATCGTCTGCCTGGACATGCAGTCCGTCGATCGTCTGTCTTGACTTGCAGTCTGTCGATCGACTGACTTGACTTGCAGTATGTCGATCGCCTGCCTGGACCTACAGTCCGTCGATCGCCAGTCTCGACCTGCAGTCCGTCGATCGTCTCTGCAGTCCCGTCGATCGCCACAGACCTGCAGTCTGTCGATCGCCACTGACCTGCAGTCCGTCGATCGCCATGTAGAAATTTGGTGTTCCACTCAACAAGCTGAACATAATTCGATACTTTCGCAGGATACTAAAACATTCGTTCATATGCTTAACATGATTTCCGCATTGTCGACTCTTTGTATGCATTCCTTGATGTAGACTTCCAAACATTCATCGATCGTATCCTTAAATATGAATCCACCTCGAATCTATCATCATACGAACTCTCCAGCTATTATTCAACTTTGGGACAACCAATTGATTCGTGATCCAATATACGTATCTTACAAGTTTGATTAGTCATGCTTGCAACAAACTTCCAACATATTCATCAATTGTCTTTTCTTTTTCCGGGAGAACTTCTGATTCTTCTAATGAATCATTTTCAATCTATGTTGACATCTCCATTTCAAACTTGAATAACAACACTATGACAATTCTACATTTCAAATTGCTTTAATAACCGCATGTTTCATCTGCATATCGTGTTTTTTTTTTTTTTTTTTTTTTTATACTTCCGAGAAGACCTCATCATTTGAATCCACTCATGTTTTCTGATAAAACATCCACAGTCCAAACTAATTTCTTCGCACTAGAGCCATACATAAGGATTTGACACATGATATTACAACAAGAAAGTGTTAACTCCGGGTTCCCTTTCATCTTTCTGATACCCGAGGGGATAGGAAACTTCATCATCAAATGAGGCTTGGATACAATCGCCCGAACAAACATAAAGCACTCATTTAGAATATCATTATAAGGGATGATAAGAAGATCCACCACTACGAATACCACCATTAAATTCCTCGATATTTTTTATCTCCCAAAGAGATTAGGAGAAAAATAGATCATTCAGGAGCATCAACACTGTTATTAAATCTGACTAACATAAAATGTACTGTCTTGAGCTTAATAGTTCAACTAAATAATGTTGTAGGTGAATTAAGGGATCCATAAATATATATTTCCGAAAGAATACCATTCCAAATGATCATTAAAATAAATTTGAAGAAGGGGAGTTCCATAAAATTAAATTTCCGGACGAATACCATTCTGGACAATTAATAAAATATATAAATTCGATGTCCCCTTCACGATATATAACTACAGACAAGTAACGTTGATAGATAACTCCTTAAAGGACTTTAGAGTGATCAATTAATCACCAATGGCAGATACGGTGATGCTACGACTAATAACCAATTGCTTGAAGTCCTCATGAATATTATTCCGGATGAATACTATTCTAGATAGTGAAGTAAATCGAACAGATGAACCATTCACGATAGATTAAGATTAATCCGAACGAATACCATTTCAGATGATTAAGAAAGATAATTAGATGCCCTCTTCATGATATACTTCGCTACGTTCTTTTCTTCACTATTTTGATCAGCGGATCGTGAACGTACTGATGTTGAGAGATGACATTCTTCAGGCAATTACTCGATCCACTCTTCCGAATTCAAAACATTTTGATAAACACCAAGTAAGTAGATAGCTAATAGATGCCCTCTCGGATGAATTCCCGCTCTGAGAAGGCTCAGTAATGATTTCAGCGACCAGGGGTTCTTCCGAAAGTATTGATTGAGTCACCGGTAATACATCACCCTCGTGTCATCCATACGGCAATTTTCTGACTATTCCGATTATAAATAAGAACGCCAATTCAGACACTTGCGTGTCTTTGGGGAGACAGACAAATTTACTTCATATATCGTTTTGTAATCTTTCCTATGAGTTTCCGATTATCCATAAGATTCTATATAGATTAAATAACTCGTTGTTAAGGTGGCGATAACCGATAGTCAAAAATTATGAAAATCATATATCCCTGGCAATTTAGAATCTCAAATTCTTTTCCTCACATGATAAAGAAAAATATCATAATAAGGCATAAAAATCCCTTTGTCGAATCATTATGAAGATACCGGAGATAATACCAAAATGATAAGATTTTCAGAATATAACCATATATTGATAAAAATATAATTGGAGTACTATTATAATCAATCATATGATTGATTCCGTTCAAAAATAAAAATGTAATCTTGATACTATATCATAACAATTTACCAACTTAGGATGATAACACATACGAATCACCTAGTAAATCATTTAGGAGATACCATAAAGAATACCAACACGAAGAGATTATCATAAAATCAATATCGTCTCAATCCATAAGATATAGAAATCCATCTTCTTTGGATTACATAATTTAAAATCTGAAATATATAAGATCAATCGATCTGCACTTTTCACAACGAAGACCGTTCAGAACATTGAATTATCCGTCTTGATCAATATATATAAGTCTCACAACGATCCAAAGATGAAATAATCATATCCATACCAGAATTCTTAGATAACGAATTCTTAATAATAAGAAATATTGTTTGTCCGTCGATAATTTGAACAGCGAAATAATTATCGAAACTGATCTCCACCATTGGGAACATAGCACAATGTGTCGTGAATAATATATGCAAATTTCAGAATAATCCAAAGGTGAAATAATGCACTACATATAGAATATCACAACTCAATATATCAGAAAACGCAGATTGAAACTTTGAAATTTCGTCGTGAATTTAAAATCNACCGTTCAGAACATTGAATAATCCGTCTTGATCAATATATATAAGTCTCACAACGATCCAAAGATGAAATAATCATATCCATATTAGAAATCCAAAAATAACGGATTCTGGATAATAAGAAATAATATTTGTCCGTCGATAATTTGAACAGCGAAATAATTATCGAAACTGATCTCCACCGTTGGGAACATAGCACAATGTGTCGTGAATAATATATGCAAATTTCATAATAATCCAAAGGTGAAATAAAACACTACATATAGAATATCACAACTCAATATATCAAAAAACGCAGATTGAAACTTTGAAAGTTCGTCGTGAATTTAAAACCGAAATAGAATTCAAAATCAATCTCCACCGTCTCGAACATTAATCAATACGTCTAGACTTATATAAATAAATTTCAGAAACATCCATAGGTCCAATTATGCAAACTAAATAGAATACCCGAACATCGCATTAATATAGGATTAGAAATAACAACCATATATTCGGATAGTAAACCGAAATATGAAAGTACCATAAAAACTGCTTTTCACCAATCAGAAGACCAAAATATATGTATCAAACCATGCTAAAAATTCAGAACAATCCGATGTTACAACTATGAGATTCGAATAAAAAAACCAACTTTCGTATACTTGAAAAATCAGAAACAGTCACTTGTAAACCAACGTTACTTCGAAAATCCAAACGACCATAAAATTCGATCTTTACCGTTCAGAATAGAGAATAATATGTTTTGAGCAGTATACGAAAATTGCAGACCGATCCAACGGTTCAATATTTAGAAACACACTGAATACCAAAGCTGCGCTGAATCAAAAATATATTCGCGCTTTCCATCCAACACTCTGGGTAAAAACTCAATGGGATTAAAAACGTCCCCACGGACGGCGCCAATGTTATTGCTGCTAAAAATCGGCAATAACAAAATTTAGACCCCCTTTTACGGATAGGGGTCTAACGAAAAAGTAATACGAAAGTAAGATGTAAAAAGACACGATTTTTGTAGGTGGAAAACCTTTCTGTAAAAGAAAGGATAAAAAACCACCTCGGCCGTAGCCTTTGAATCCACTATAAACGTCAAGTTCGTAGATTTACAATAGGAGAACATGATGTAGAAAACAAAAGAAAAAAGATCATGTTTTGATAGTCGTAGTCGTAGGTTTCCCGGTAAAAAAAAAGAAGTGAATAGCGGCCTCCAACTTAGGTCAAGAACCCAACCTCTATTAGGTCAAGAGTCCAAGAAAAAACCCCATTTTTTCTTTGTTTAACCATGTTTATATAGATAATTAATCTAGCTCAATTATATCTCACTAGGCCCATCATTAATGGAGTCCAATAAATAATGACCCATTAATCTCTAAATTAGGCACAAGGATCCTGTAAATAAGCATCATGATCCAAATACCACGATAAGTTATAAACAATGTCAATAATCAAAATATCTCGATCTGCTTCATTTCTCGACTTGGGAATGACTATATAGAAATATATTTGTCATCGAATAATAAATTTCTCAGGGTGATATCAGATATATTATGTGAGCAGGAAATTGCAGGGAGCAGAATCCTGATATACTGATCTAGAGAAGTTTGTATTAGCTCTGATTGTCGCCTCAAGGAAATTGAGGCACTATTTTCAAGGACATCATATTGCAGTCTTGACAGATCAGCCTATCCGAAGTGTGTTATGAAAGATTGATGTCTCTGGTAGGCTAGCAAAGTGGAATATCGAATTGGGCCAGTATCAGATAGAGTATATCTCCAGGCGAGCGTTAAAGGCCCAGGTGTTAGTGGATTTCATAGTAGAGATGACTCGGTCGGAGGAATTGGGTATTCAGGAGTATTGGGATGCCTTTGTCGATGGATCGGTATCTGCCGGGCGAGCCGGCATTGGTATTTATTTTAAAGAAAGGAAATCTGGTGAAGAACATGAGTATGCTGTAAAGTTGCGCTTCCCTGCAACTAACAACGTCGCCGAGTATGAAGCCTTGATATTTGGTATTAACTTGGCAGTGGAAATTGGAATCGTTCGTTTGCATGCTCATTCTGATTCGCAGTTAGTGGTGAACCAATTTGCAGATACTTACTCCACCAAGGGGAACCATTTGTGCAGGTATTTAGAAAAGCTCAAAGAGGCGGCTAAGAATCTTAAGATATTTACGCTCACGTATATCCCAAGGGAGGAAAACACGCGTGCAGACGGTCTTGCAAAGGCGGCGACGATTTTAGAACTCTCGGATGAGTCGAGGATAACAACAATGATCCACTACCAGCCCTCTGTCAGTCCATTGGAGAAACAGACGGCCGAGGTGGCTGATTTGGAACTTTCGAATGAGACATGGTTTTTATTGGATGCCATAACCGATGAGCCATCATGGAAGGATGCTATTGTGAATTATTTTATCAAGAGAGAATTGCCTACCGACGAAGGCGAGGCCCGAAGAACTATGCAAAGAGCTACAAATTTCGTCCATGTGGATGATAAGCTGTATAAGAAGAATTTCGGAGGCCCATATCTTCGATGTTTGTCCCCAGTATAGGCAAATGCCGTTATAGAGGAAGTTCACGCTGGGGACTGTGGTGATCATTCAGCAGGTCGATCCTTGGCGAACAAGGTTAAGAGGGCCGGATATTTTTGGCCAACATTGGTGGAAGATTGTGTGATTT
Organism: Utricularia reniformis; assembly: GCA_009725065.1. Classification (NCBI taxonomy): domain Eukaryota; kingdom Viridiplantae; phylum Streptophyta; class Magnoliopsida; order Lamiales; family Lentibulariaceae; genus Utricularia; species Utricularia reniformis. The sequence continues at coordinate 145,693 of RWGZ01000155.1, forward strand.
TTGTTCGGGCTTGTTCCGCTTGTCAGTTCCACTCAAACGTGCATCATGTACCGAGAGCTAATATGAAACCTTTACCGACAACATGCCCTTTCGATATGTGGGGCATCAATATTTTAGGACCATTTCCGAAGGCACCTAGCCAAAAGAAGTTCTGCATCGTGGCCGTGGAGCATTTCTCTAAGTGGATAGAGGTTGAAGCTGTATCACGCGTTCGGGAACAGGAGGTTATCAGTTTCCTTTGGAGGTATATCGTGTGTCGATTCGGAATTCCTAGGATTTTGGTATCAGATAACGGAACGCAATTTGCCGGAAAGAGGGTTAATGAATGGTGTGAGAGTTATGGAATTGAACAGCGGTTTACCTCCGTGGCACACCCAGAAACAAACGGGCTTACAGAGGTTATCAATCGTATTATCTTACAACAACTGAAAACACGGATAGATGAATCCAAAGGCTCTTGGGTGGATGAATTGCATAATGTGATGTGGGCATATCGGACATCACCGAGGTCCACTACCGGATTCAGCCCTTTCTCTTTAGTATATGGCTCTGACGCCGTGTCTCCGGTTGAAGTGACTATTTTATCGGAAAGAGTTATCGCTTATGACGAGGTGTTGAACGAGGATATGAGAAAATTGGACCTTCACTGTATTGATGATATCCGCGATAGAGCCGCAATACGAATGGAGGTATGTAAAAGGCGGATGGCTAAGAGGCAAGACAAAGGCGTTCGACCTATGTTGTTAAAAGTTGGAGACTTGATTCTTAAGAAAGTGGAAGTCTCAAAGCATGTTGGCAAGTTGGATCGAAAGTGGGAAGGACCGTACAGAGTAACGGCCGTAGTGAAGGAAGGTACGTACAAAATCGCAAATATGAGCTGGGAGGACCTGCCACGGACTTGGCATATTTCCAATTTGCGCAAGTATTATGTATAGACGTGACTCATCGTTCTTTTAGAAAATAAAAATTTCCCCTCTTTTTTGTGGTCATATTCTAATTTTTAAGTATCTTTTTTGACGACATGAATTCAATCGACTAGGGGACTGGTAAGGTAGGAGTAGGTCCATTGCGTTTTAGTACGAAGGAGGATGGATTAAATTAAATAAGTTAGATTAGAAACGCAATGTACCACATGTCTTATAGTCGATCTTTTTCAAACTCGTCAAATTAAATACTGTGTCAAAATATTTTGAACGTGATGAGTCTTCCTGTCCGCGGCAGAACCGTATGTACATAATGACTGTTGGAATATGTTAAGAGGCATGTTTGTTGTGACGTATATTTCCGTGGCAAATCAGGGTGCAAGTATATACCTGACTCTCATCGATCTTTTTGAAAATAAAATTTCCCCTCTTTTTGTGGTCATATTCTAATTTTTTAAGTATCTTTTTTGACGACATGAATTCAATCGACTAGGGGACTGGTAAGGTAGGAGTAGGTCCATTGCGTTTTAGTACGAAGGAGGATGGATTAAATTAAATAAGTTAGATTAGAAACGCAATGTACCACATGTCTTATCATCGATCTTTTTGAAAATAAAATTTCCCCTCTTTTTGTGGTCATATTCTAATTTTTTAAGTATCTTTTTTGACGACATGAATACAATCGACTAGGGGACTGGTAAGGTAGGAGTAGGTCCATTGCGTTTTAGTACGAAGGAGGATGGAATAAATTAAATAAGTTAGATTAGAAACGCAATGTACCACTTGTCTTATAGTCGATCATTTCAAACTCGTCAAATTAAATACTGTGTCAAAATAATTTGAACATGATGAGTCTTCTTGTCTGCGGCAGAACCGTCTATACATAATGACTGTTCGAATATGTTAAGAGACCTGTTTGTTGTGACGTATATTTCCGTGGCAAATCAGGGTGCAAGTATATACCTGACTCCTCCATGACACGCCGACGAGGGTCGCGCCCTCGCCGAAGGCTTGTCTTTTTCCGCATGGCACCGTCTTAAGGACGGGCCAAATGACACCGTTTTATGAACGGGTCGAAAGTGCGATGGCACCGTCTTATGGACGGGCCGAGTAAGTGTGATGGCCCCGGGTGCCAGTATATACCAGCGGCGAGAGTGTGATGGCCCAGGGTGCAAGTATATACCGGCGGCGAGAGCGTGATGGCCTTGGTGCAAGTATATATCGGCGGCGAGAGTATGATGGCCCCGGGTGCAAGGTTATACCGGTGGCGAAAGTATGATGGCCCCGGGTGCAAGTATATACCGGTGGCGAGAGTGTGATGACTCCGGTTGTAAGTGTATACCGGTGGCAAAGATATATTGGTGAACGCAGAACGGTTGACTTATTTATAGTATCTACTCATTTCATAGAGGCATTCGCCTTAGAGTTATCGCAGACCTATACAAGCTCCGCTATACTGGGGACTTCTACGCATCCTGATTATTATTATATGCGCTATTGTTGCGCATCCATATCGGAGATTCACATATATCCTTAAGAACTCGAAAGGTTACCTCTTGATGTGGATTATTCGGGATTATATAATTTCTTGAAGAATGTGGCGAGAAAATTAAGTTGAGAAGAGGAGAATTTGCATTATTCAGAGTATGGTTCTTCATTCAAAGTACAGTGGAGAAATTTAAAGGAAAAACGAAGATCAATTTCATATATAAAAAGGGAATACAAAATGCGGAGAGTACAAAACTGAAGAAAACAGATATGGAAGTTTATTTCTTCTTCTTGGAGCCCGAACCTTCACTGGTTTCGCTAGGGCGCTTCCTTACCATCTTAATTGTGGAGGAGGGAGGATGAGTCTCTTTTTCTTTAGTCCCCGCAACGGGCAACTTCTCGGGAATAAAGCTCGCCATCTCGACCTCATGGCGCTCCCGAGCTCCTGTCATACTAGCAGGAACGTATAATGGGGGGTCACGTTGACCCATCACCTCCTCGTCTTTAAGAAGGTCTCCCAAGAGGGGACCCACCGGTTCCGGGAATAATGCGGTCAACCTTCGAAATGCGTCCACCGATGGGCCCTCCTAGGGTATTTTGACCTCCTCTGAATATAGCTGCTGGTGCAAGTCTTCCTCCAAGTTGAATTGGAGCGCCCCGAACGGATCCCCCGAGCAGTCTAGTTTATCTTCTGCATCCATAGGCTCGAACTTACCGGATAGACTGGGATCAAGTGTTCCCCTCTCTTCAGGAGTTAGGGATATGCCCAAGATTCTTTGCGTCTGGACACTCCCTCTAAAAAAATAAAGAGCAGACGAGGTCGCATTAGCTAGGGCCGCCAGGTTTCTGAAAGTCGGAGAATGCACTGTATACTCCCAGATCAGTTTCCGTAAACAATCGTTGATCTGGGACGGCAACCTAGCGGCTCGAGCCCGAAGACTGTCCACGGTGGATTGGAGGGACTCATTCTTTGATTTTAATTCATTGTTCTCCTCCAAGGCCTTCCCGAGAGCCTTCTTATCAGCAGCATTGGCATCTTTGGCCTTTTTCAACTTGTCTTCAGTCTCAGCCCTAACCTCTTTCAGTTTGTCTTGAGCATATTTTTCGTTCGTTTTGAGGGTGTCGATCGATTACTCAAGAGCATGCCTTTTCCCAATGAGAAACGCCGCACACTCCGTTAATTCACTGCGATGAACCCGAATTAGGGCATCGATCGCCTTGTTATGTTCTTCCAGGAGGGCCGCCATTTCTTGGGCATGCTTTTCCCGCTGATTCTGTATCAACTTTTCAGCGGCTTTCTTCGTCTGCTCTCCTATTAGATCCGGACAATCAAGCTCCGAATGTCTGAGCATACAGTACTCCCCTATTGTGGCTGCGGTGCTCATCTCCACAACCGTCCGCTCCATCTGAAAGAACATCAAAAACAACGAAAAACTTGTAAGATACGAATGAAACATAGAGTAAGTAACAATGGCCGATCTGATTACAAACCTCTCCCATCATGCGTCGCGCGGTCGCAAACTGGCTCATCAACCGACCGAAGTCGGTAAATACCGTGTGGTAATCTCGTCCATGCGGCGGTAGTGACGGATTTCTTTCATAATACGTCAAGGCTGGTCTATTGGAAACACTATCACCCCTCGGAATCCGAAAGGTGACTCCATCTTTTATTAGTACCAGGCCAGCCTGACGTCCCATCTCGAGCCATTCCTTCACTACGTGTTTCGGTATATCTCTTATTCGGAAGGCGTCGAGGAACTCGGCGGTTAACCCACTCTTCCTAACGGGTTCCGCAATCTCCAAAATAGTGGGGCCCTCCACCGGTCTTTTCCCTCTGTCCGAAGAAGCTCCTTGATTTGTTCTTTCCTTCGGACGGGCCTCCCGGGCAATCTCCTCCACCAGCGGGTCTATCGATTGACCCCCGCTTATTTCGCCCTCTTCGTCATCTCCGACAATGTCCACTAGTGTCTCGGCGAAGTCGTACATC
>RWGZ01000155.1:156533-552106 GCA_009725065.1 Utricularia reniformis
ATTTCAGAGACTGAAAATGGAGGATTCCACCGTACCAATGATTAAACTCACATCGGCAAACTATTCCATATGGAAGGTGAAGATGGAGGACTTGTTGTCCTGTAATGATTTGTGGGCGACGATTGATCCAGCAAAACCAGATGGGACAGAACCGCAGAAATGGAAATCGATGAACAAGAAGGCGATGGCGTATATTAGATCGTGGGTCGACTTGTCGTTGTTTCATCACATTGGATAGTTGACATAACTGAAGACCATGTGGGACAAACTGCAGAAAATATGTGAGAGAAAGAATGTGCAGAACAAGATTGGCACAATCAAGAAGCTTGTAAATCTCAGATATGTCGACGGGAGTCCGATGGCGAGCACCTGAATAAGTTTCAGGACCTGGTGAATAAGTTGACTCGGGCCAATCTGAAAGTTGACGATGAGTTGCAGGCGTTGCTGGTTCTTGGGACACTCCCTGATACTTGGGAAACACTGGTGGTGACTTTGAGTAATTCCACACCAGTATTGTCGTTATCGGGAGTTGTCGAAAGTCTCCTGATTGAAGAATAAAGGAGAAAAGAAACAAGTAAGGATGGTCGGGGTACTCTGGCCGCTGCTACAGATCGACAGGGACGTGGGTCCAGTCGATCGTCAAAACAAAGGAGAAGCAAGCCACGTGGAGGTGACAAGCAGAATGGGGGAAATCCTTCAGGCGGCGAAGGAAGAGCATGTTTTCAGTGTGCGGTCGTCGGACACTTAAAGAAAGACTGTGTCCATTACAAAAGGTCACAGGAAGTGCACAAGAATAAGGGCAAGAAAGAAGCCGAGGAGGCCAACATGGTCGGCTCGCAGGGTGACGAGCTGATTGTCATGTCTCTGGAGGAGATGAACTTGTCGCAGACGGGATCGGAGGAATGGGTCTTTGACTCAGCTGTCTCTTATCATGCAACATCAAACCGCAACAGTTTCAAGTCTTACACTGCTAGAGATTTCGGGATGGTGAAGATGGAAAATTCTAGTGCATCGTCGATCGTGGGTATCGGATGCATAGAAGTGACGACCAAGTAAGACATATTTCCACATTATATTATTTAACAAAATATAATACTTCAAAAAATGTCATTGGTATTATCCGATATAATGGATGTATCGGTCATACTGTCACATATCGGAAATTTATAAACATGAAAAAATATATTAACTAACATATTGAACGAATTCAATCTAAATATTATATGAATTATTATAATTTTATTGAATAGGTACGGATTTAAGACATGTCGCTACTTATCCTAACATTTACTTTCATTAAAAATATTTCAGCCGACAGTAGAGGGAGGTGCCTAACAATTAACATTATATAATTTTAGCCTTCACGCGGAGTAGTTAAGCTTAAGAATTAATATTATATATTTTAAAAATTCAAATAAATTAATAATTAATGCTACTTAATTATAAAGAGTTTACTCTTATTTTAAGTGGTGAAATAATAATAATAGCAATAATCAAGGGGCCGACTAACAAATTTGGTCATCATATGTTCATATTAACATGTTGATTCATGCGGTCGATCTGCGTGGATTGATCGGTAGATAATTGCGGCCCAACCCGAAACGTATTTTTTACTGGCCGATCATCGGGTTGGGCGGACCATGTGGGTTGGATCGGTGCATGCTCACCCCTAGGCTATAGTAGGAATCCAAACGAATCAAATCAAAATTATATGTTTTTCTAAGGTTTGTTTTCGAAATAGATAAGGTTTTGTTTGGGGTTTAAAAACTAAAAAACTATGATTTAAGGTTTAGTTCGATTGTGATTAGGTTCATTTTGAACTTTTTTTTTGAACAGAGGTTCATTTTGAACTTGAATTTACCTTTCAATATAATATTATTGGCCTGCGAATTGGTTCTACTTGACTGGTAGAAATTTTGATGTCGGAGTTTAGTTAGTAAGGAATTTCAATTCGAACAAAGCTTGAGCTCAATCCTTGGTCGGTTCTGTTCAAAAGGATCGAGAATATGCTTGGTTCGTTTAAACCCCTTGTTTAGAGTATATTCACAAATAACATCTTCTTGATAGGATTAAGAGTTAAATTCGATAAATCAACATATTGTTGGATCAGATTTTCTTTGAATAAAATTCTTAAAATGTTGGATCAATCGAGATGAGTTTATAAGTTTGATTTGTAACCAATTGGAACAAATTTGGGTAACCCTATTATGGAAAAACAAATTTACTTCATTCCAAATTTAAATCGTAATAAATGAAAACATTTAAATCGATATTTTCATATAAGTCAAGATTACAAACTCGTGAGTTATTTTTCTTTACATATATTTAGTGTACATAAATCATTCTTTACAATTATTTTTGAAACATAACAGTATCAATTTTGAATTCTAATTATAAATTTTGATGCATAATGCATTCTGATTTTTAAATTATAATATTGAATCAAGTTCTGACTTGATTATGAAAATGTAATATGCATTATATTTCTTATTTTTCATATATATATATTTTTTCCAAATCAATTTTTCATTGTTTTCATAATAATGAATTCTTTTCTTTCTATAATTTATCGTTTATATTATTATTTATTGAGTTTCTTATTTGAGTATATCATCTTCATCATTTTTTTTTATTTTATTATATGATTTTAATAAAAAATATCATTAATTTATTTTGTATTTATAAATATTATTTTAGTTTAGAATTATAATTTCATATTTATAAGTAGGAAAAATAATTATTTTTTATATTGTAACTCAATTCTCATTTTATATTTATCTATAACGTTTTTATATTTTATAATTCAATATATGTTTATATATCACACTACGCATATTCTAATTATATATTATAATAATAAATTATAATTATACATTATATAATGTATGCGGAATATACACTAAATATAACAACAATACCGGCTACTCCATTTTTACAAAAATAAATGGAAATAGTAAAAAGGAACAACATCATCTATTACTATTTTACCCTTTGAAAGATTAAATATGGTAAAATTGTAATAAGCTCTGTTTCAAACGCAGAAGGCAAAAAGATGCTTGCCACTGGTCCAATTGAAAAATTTAGCAACAGTACTAGCTGTGTAGCCATGGCCGAAGTAGATACAGTCATGGCTGCTCGACACTCCGCCGTAGACGGTGGCGTTAGTGTTGAAAGACCATATAATTTCTCCGGTCGAGGCATCCATTGCGTACATTGGGCCGGTACTGGAAGCCACAGACCCGGCAAACACAACTCCATTCACAACAGTCATAGGCCCAATGGCGTAGTCATTGCTCGGGTTCGCCGTGCTCCAGAGGATTTTTCCGGTGTTCACATCCATAGCTACCCATCCTCTGGCCGTCGTAGTTCGATTCGTTAGAGCCAATACGAATTGGGCTTTATTTATGTTCGCTATATTTGTGTACAATCTCATTCCATCTGTTGCTGAACCCCAGTTTCCTCCACCTAAAGTAGAACCCGGTCCAGCTTTCTGTGTTTCAAAACGCAATTGTCAATTCTTTATATTGATGTAATTATCTCGTAAATTTTAAACCCTAAATCTTAAATTAAATTTGAAATGTAAAATAAAAACAGTAAAAATCAACAATCCATAGAATTTAGTACACGTAGACCATAAACACTAAATTAAGAACCTCAAATCGGATTATCTTAATCCGAACACTTTAATGTTAAACTTTTAACCAATAATCCTAAACATAAAATGAACATAAAATACAATACACCTTTATGTATAGGTTTTGTTGGATAATATTTATATTATCTATATATATTTAAAAGTTTTATGATTTTATTAATATTATGTTAATTACATAATAAAAAATAAGAAGATTTTTTGTTCTACTAATCCTACTTTTCTTAATTAGTTGGGATGAGGGTGGAGTATTCAACCTTACTGTGTCTTATTCCTTTTATAAATAAGGATAGTAAGGTTAGAAGGAAATACAAGATACAAGAACACTTTGAGTTCTTGTTTTGAGATTTTTCTCTGTGTTGATTTTGAGTTCATCGACAACAATCATCGTTCCTAAGCAAGGGAGCTTGCTGTTTGTGTAACCTGGAGAATACCGGTTTTGCCGGAATTGTTCTTAAGTTCAACGTCATTATGACGTGCCACAAGCGACACTCAACCAGATTTGATAACGGAGATCAAATCACATTTCTGATATTATTTTCTATTTACTGTATTAAGACTAATGTTGTTTATTTCTATGAAAGTTTGATCTAGATTTCCAAAAATCTTAAGAACAACCTTTCTCTGGTTCAAATCTCATCAAATTACGACATTTAATCTAGGTTATATCGCTTCTTTTGTAAGAGAAATTATACAATTTCTTCAAACAGTCATATACTCGAATCTGTATTTCTAGTTGATTTTAGAGTTCTGAAAATCTTTTCAACCCAAGAAAAATCATTTTCAAAACAATTTGTCATTCTCCTTAAAATCAATTATGGAAAAGATTTTTCTTTATATGAGATTATGTGCTTGATACATTCAGTGGAGTAAACATTATATTTTTTAGATATCCTTAATCCTACAAAATGATATATGCTAATTCTTGGGCTGAAATTTTGACAATTATCTTATTAGTCTTTAAATTTTATTTTAGTGCACTTTGCCGGAAAATTTTGATTACATCATTAATCATTTAGTAGTTTACCAATTATTCTGTTCAGATCAGTAAACTGATTGTCCATTTGTGAAACTTAAAAAAAATATATGATCCATTCAACTGTTTCTAAATAAAATTAAGCATAGGTCTTAATTTTGTTATTTTATGCTGAAATTTAGGAGACTCAGTTATTGAACTAATTCACTCATTTTATTGTCCAAAATGATTAATTATTGTTTTTCTGAAATAGACGCCGTAAAAATATAACTAATTTTCTAAGTTAATTTTTGTAGTTTTATTTCAATTCAAATCATTTTCAAATATCATTGAATAGTTAATTTTGAAAAGTTACACGTTGTTGAACCGAATATTTCAATTAAAAATAAAAACGGATGAAACTTGTTAGAATCAATGAATTGCAATTTCATGATAATCAAATATTTTCACTAATTAATTGGTAAGTCGATCGCCACAGTTGAGTATGATGTTTCTTTAGATACATGGCACAAGAGACTAGCCCACCTAGGAGCGGAAGGGATTAAATACTTGACGAAGGATGGACTTCTCTCGAACTACAACTCTGTGCTGAACCGATGTGAAGACTGCTTGGAAGGGAAGCAATACAGAGTTGCATTCCAAGTCAAGTCAACAAGAAAATCACAGCCGCTTGCACTGGTTTACAGCGATGTGTGTGGGGAGATGGATGTGGAGACATTCAGTGGCAAAAATATTTCGTATCATTTGTGGATGATGCGACAAGTAAAGCATGGGTGTATCCGATTCGAACCAAGGATGAGGCTTTCATCAGGTTCAAAGAATTCCAGCACATGGTTGAAAGAGAGACTGGAAAAAAGTTGATATGCTTGAGGAGTGATAATGGAGGTGAGTATACCTCGTCGGCGTTTGATTTGTATTACAAAGAAAAAGGGATCAAACATGAGAGGATAGAGGCAGGGACACCGCAACACAATGGGATAGCCGAACGGATAAACCGAACACTGCTCGATAAGGCGAGATGTATGCTCGCTACTGCAAAGTTGCCGAAGAGATTTTGGGGAGAAGCACTGTCAACTGTCTGTTATCTGAGGAGCATGTCACCTTCGGCATCTATTGATTTCAAGACTCCTGATGAACTTTGGTTCCAGAGAAAACCAAAGTATAATCACTTGAGAGTGTTCGGATGTAAGGTAAAAATATTGGTTCCGAATGAAAAAAGGAAGAAATTGGATTCACATTCTCAGACCGGAGTGTTTCTCGGATATGGTGAAAATGAATTTGGCTACAAGCTTTGGAATCCGAGTGAGAAGAAAGTCATAAGGTCGAGGGATGTGGTATTTTTCGAGGATGAAAATATCACCGATGTGACTTCCAGGTCCAAGGGAACGGATCCTGTGAACACTGAAGAACCCCGGTCGACATTGTCGACCGACACTAAGGAAGACCGATCGGCAGCGCCGGTCAACANGAGTTTCCGGCGAGTGTAATCCACGTCCTGTAACCGCCTCTGACAAGTTTGTTAGAGGTTGTTATCGCAGGATATAAAACGAGGCTGGGACCGATGCGTGGTCTGCGTGATCGGGCCCGAAGCGTGATAAACGTGACAGGGCCCGAAGCGTGGAACGCGTGAGCCTGTAACCGTTTTGTAACCGTTCGGACCGAACCACGGAGCCAGCTGGCAGATAACGCTTATTTTTACTAAGGTTATCTTCGGTCCTCCGCGTTGAACATCGGGCCGCTCTTCCTAAAGGTGTGATTGGGCTGTGAGAGTTCGTTTTGATTATTTAAGTTGGCCCAACCGTTATCGGGCCTCACCTATTACAGGGTACCCGGTCCTAGAGTTCTCATCAAGCGTCATTATGACGTGCCACAAGCGACACTCAACCAGATTTGATAACGGAGATCAAATCACATTTCTGATATTATTTTCTATTTACTGTATTAAGACAAATGTTGTTTATTTCTATGAAAGTTTGATCTAGATTTCCAAAATTCTTAAGAACAACCTTTCTCTGTTTCAAATCTCATCAAATTACGACATTTAATCCAGGTTATATCGTTTATTTTGTAAGAGAAATTATACAATTTCTTCAAAGAGTTCTGAAAATCTTTTAGAGTTCTGAAAATCTAGTTGATTTTAGAGTTCTGAAAATCTTTTCAACCCAAGAAAAATCATTTTCAAAACAATTTGTCATTCTCCTTAAAATCAATTATGGAAAAGATTTTTCTTTATATGAGATTATGTGCTTGATACATTCAGTGGAGAAAACATTATATTTTTTAGATATCCTTAATCTTACAAAATGATATATGCTAATTCTTGGGCTGAAATTTTGACAATTATCTTATTAGTCTTTAAATTTTATTTTAGTGCACTTTGCCCGAAAATTTTGATTACATCATTTAGTAGTTTACCAATTATTCTTTTCAGATCAGTAAACTGATTGTACATTTGTGAAACTTAAAAAAAATATATGATCCATTCAACTGTTTCTAAATAAAATTAAGCATAGGTCTTAATTTTGTTATTTTATGCTGAAATTTAGGAGACTCAGTTATTGAACTAATTCACTCATTTTATTGTCCAAAATGATTAATTATTGTTTTTCTGAAATAGACGCCGTAAAAATATAACTAATTTTCTAAGTTAATTTTTGTAGTTTTATTTCAATTCAAATCATTTTCAAATATCATTGAATAGTTAATTTTGAAAAGTTACACGTTGTTGAACCGAATATTTCAATTAAAAATAAAAACTGTTGAAACTTGTTAGAATCAATGAATTGCAATTTCATGATAATCAAATATTTTCACTAATTAATTGGTGTGATTATTAAAAGATTAATTGTGTGATTATTAATTGGTGTGATTATTATTTTCCTGATTAATTGGATTGCGATATATATTGATTGGTGTAATTTTGGAAAAATTAATCTAAAGTTTAAATATCCCAAAATGTGGGGGTATTATGTGAATGTCTTCAATTATATCAATAAATAGAGATTATCTGAAACATCAAATTAGATGTTTATAGATTATGTGGAGATTAGTGTAGTGAATCGTTTTGTGATGAGAAACGATATTGTTGTTATTTTAATCCTATTAGTTAAGTTACGTTCTTAAAACGATAAAAATGACATCAGATTTATAGTGATATCTGATCACGTTGTCTTAGTTAAGACACGATCGTATCGGCAATCCACTTTCCAACACCCTGCAATTTATTCACTATTTTAGTTGCAATGTTCAATAAAAACAGAACACAGAATCAACTAAAACCACAGAATACAGATTGTTCACAGTAAGTTAAAACTACGGTATAGTAACAGATCACCACCAGTATATTTAACTTTTTAATCACTAAGAAGTCAGTAAAGCAAACCTGCAGTTTTCAAACAGATCGTTAGTTAACACAACAGTTTAAGAATATACGTTTTAGGCCTTAACAGTTGACAGAATCTGTAGGCAGTTCTTATCACACAAGCTCAACGTATTTTCAAAGATATACGTAATGTTTTAAGGCTTCAGTACATATCTTGGTCACTGGTTTTCAGGAACTCATATCTATACAGATCTGACTTGAAAACTCTTACGTTGACACAAGTTTTTAAGAAACCCAAAGGTTTTCTCAAAGACGTAACCCAAAACACTATGTAATCTCACAGTAAATGCATAATGTAAATGCAGAATGTAAACTTAACCCGTTCTTTTAACCAAGTCACACAGTTTCTCAGATCTTCTAGGATCTGTATGAAACTCAGACTATCAGACTAAGAACAGCAAGATTCTACAGATTCAGTTTGTTCGTCTTAAGCACCAGTTTACAGTTTCTCAGATCGTCTAGGATCTGTCTGAAACTCAACTATAGGCTTAAGAACGTTGAGAAAATCCAAGATTTTCTCAAGAACAACGTAAAGAAGACGCTGTAAGTTTTTCAAAAAAATGTAAAGCTCTTTAAAGAAGAAAAACAGCGCTTAATCGTTATTCAATGCTAGATCTAAGCAAAGAAAGCACTAACGAACGATAAGCAGTAAAGCAAGCAAGAACAGAAACATAATTCGCACACAGAGGCTAGAGAGCGAAAGCGATAAACGAAAATGTAGAAAATGAAAAGTGACGCATTTCTGAAGCGATAAACGTATTTATAGTACGGGCTACCGCCTTACTGTTACAGCAGGCCCAGCAGGCCAAGCCCAACATTCAAACGTAATTAGAACATTCTAGAAGGCCCAGCGGCCCAATCACTTCCAAACACATGCGAGACCCAATAAGTATACACAGCCCATTAAGCGAACGAGCCCATTTAGCAAACGAAAATAACGATATTACCGAGATTAGCCGACTTCAACAGATATTTGTTGACAACCCTTAAACCGAGTACCAATGATGCATTTTTGTTGAGAACCATTAAACCCGGTACCAACGAGGAGTCCTAAGCAAGAATGAAAGTGGTCAGGCCCAATCGAGAATTCGACAGCTGAAATTATCAAACAGACCGATCGGTCCCGGAAAACAGCTTAGGGTGATCGGTCCAGACAAACAGTTTAGGGCCAACATATTGATCGGTCCCGTCAGTTTGCTTAGGGGCAGCATACCGATCAGTCCCGGCAGTTTGCTTAGAGCCAAGCATACCGATCGGTCCCGACAGACTTCGTAGGTCCCAGCATACTACATAGGCCCTGACAGACTGCATGTGGGCCCATCAGCATGCATTTCATGCTTCACGCTCAACCACACTTTCCAGCATGGGGAAACACATTGTCAGATGTGGTTTCAGGACGTGGGTCACACGTGTTTCTCTCTCTATAAATGCAGAGTTAAAAGATAAGCTAGAGGAGGGAGGCCAATTGGGAGTAACCCTAGCCGCTGTAATTTCATTTCCGCTGCTCTTATTCCCTTTGTATATTTCATTGATTTATTAATGAATTTGCCGTGGAAGTTCTCCTCTCGGCAACGTGGTTTTTTCCCCATTTCTTAAGAGGTTTTTCTACGCTAAAATCGTCTGCGTTCTTTCCATTTTCTTATTTCAAGTTGTCTCCACAAACAACAAATAAAACCGATTTTCAAAATCCGGTGACTGTTGGTACCCCCTAAAAATGAACCACAACAATATTATTGTGTAAAACACTATTTTTGAGACAAAGAATGTTGAATTTTTTGAACATAATTTTCTACTATAGGGAATAACTCCTCATAACACTCCGATAGATATCAAAATTACAATATCTATTGAGAGTTTGAGATTGAGTAATGTCAAATGAGAGAAACAATATATGTTGTTGTTTATTATGTGTTATCATATTGATAAATATCAAATTGATAACAATCTTTGACTTACTCTTTGACTGTTTGGTTACCGTAGACCTTTCGTATCCTTCTCTTTCACGATCCGACGTTGGAACGCGACGAAAACACCCTAATTGTATGTTTCCGCGATAAAATTACTCTGTTCTTGAAATCCGTGATAAAATGAGGTTTGTGGTTTAGGTTTTCGCGACAATTTTGAAGTTCTGCATTTCCGCTCTAATTTGATTTCTTCAAAGAATTCGCGATAATTTGAGAGCTGGAAATTTCCGCGGTAATTTTGACGTTAAGGATTTTTCGCGATAAAGTTGCAAGCTCGAATTTTTCGCGATAATGTTGTTCGCTCACAATCCACGATAATTTATATTGCTCTGAAAATCCGCGATAATTTCTTGATTTGGTGTTTTCGGTATGTTTTTCGTGGCTTAGTGATAACTGACTTGATTTTGGGTTTTTTCACCTCTATTTATAAGCATTTTAACTTCTATAATTCACATTTTAACCCCTCATTTTTATTTTGACCCCTCATTTATCTTTTGTTTTACTTTTCTATCTTTTCGTTTCCTTTATCGTTCTTTCATTCTCGTATCCCTCGTTATTCCTCATCTAGACTTTACCACTATATTCCCTACTATTGTTCTAACATACCTTTTTTCCTGGCTATTACATATCCTAACCAAGGAAGTTATACCGGTAGGTATCGTTTGTACCGATTTTGATCGATACAAGTGATTTATCCGATATCTCGTTGGCATACCAATGATATATCGATATATTGATATTGTTGTATTTTAAATCCTATTTAGTTCTAGTATTCAGAAAGTACAGTAATAACACACAATGATTTTAAGTGGTATCCAATCTCAATTCTTATATTAGAATCGATCGTCTCGGCAATCCACTAATGGACCCACAGTTTCAATTAACAAAAGAAACTTAGTAATGTTCACAAATACAGAACACTACTAGCAGTAACCACAACAATAGCAAGCATTATACAGTTAACCATCGGTTAACTGTAGATTACCGTCAACAGTTGTGAATACAACTGTTTACAATCTCTAGAACTCAAGAACCAAACAGATCTCATAGATCTGGTTTCTTAGCCTCAGATCTGAGCACATAGTCTCAGATCTTGCACACGTCAAGTGTTGAACTACCTGAAACTTCAAAGAACGATTAGTTGACGTTATTAAAAAGTTATCACAGATTTACCGTCACGTTTACAGCCGACTGAGTCACAGGTTCAAACAAAATGTTTAACCCTCGTGATTTTACAATCTCAAGAACAGGTTAAGCTCCAAGTTCAACAGGTGAACCAGAAACTCTAAGAGTTCGCACAAGTAATATCAGAGTTTCAAGGTCGACAAGGAACATGTCTCAAATGCTAACTCACATTGCAAAGAAAATCAGCAGCGCAAGAACAACGCAATAGCAAAAGCAAGAACAGCGCTATAGTATCGCAAAGGGCAAAGCAAGAACAGCGCTAGAGTATCGCAAAAGGCAAAGCAAGAACAGTGCTAGGGAATTCAAAAGTCGGCACAAAAGAAGAAGCGTCGTGTGTAACAAAAAACCCCGACTCTTTTATACTACGGCAGAAATCCCGATATTTATGCATGTGGACCACACGGCCTTAGTGTATATGTGGGCGGCCCAAAATCAAAGTCCAATTGCGAGGGTCCATATATAGAAGTGCAGGTCCAACAAAGAGCCCAATAAAGAACGATCCAATCGACATTATATCATCCAAATTAACATATATGAGCCGATATTTGCCGTTATAATCAATATAATATAACGGACGGTATACCATTCGCATAATTCTGATCCTAACATTTACTTTCATTATAAAATTTGAGCCGCCAGTAGAGGGAGGTGACTCACAATTAACTTTACATAATTTTAGCCGCCACGCGGAGTAGGTAAGCTTAAGAATTAATATTATATTTTTCAAGATTAAATAAACTAATAATTAAATGCTACTTAATTCTAAGGATTTGACTTTCTTATTTTTAAGTGTTAAAATATATACTAATAATAATAATAATAATCAATATTTTCATACAACAGTGTCCAGCGTGCTTTCTGAAGGTGAATCAAGATAATATTCTTGAATTTGGCAACCTTAGTGGGCGATAATAAATTTACTTGAAAAACCATTATTTGTCTTGTACGGTCCGATAAACTAAAAAAATTAAAATTTGAATTTCAATGCAATATTAGGATTTAAGGTTTGAATTAATGAAAAAATAGTTTTTTAATATATGTAAAATAAATTTAAAATATATATATTTTTACTATATATAAGTATTATAATATTATTTACTCATGAATTAACAAGCTCGGTTTGTTAGAAATTTTGATGTTCGAAATTCTATTCATTAGAATTTCGGCTGGGTCAGAAAAAAAAATTGGTATATTCGACTCGAAAGATTAACAAATTGGTTTGGTTTGTTTACTTCTCTATATGAGTCGATGGATGAACGAAATTTGAAATGTGAATACAAAAATTGGCTAGAGCATCGTTAGATTACTAATAATATGATTTGTTATGTTCCCTTTTAAGTGTAAATAAAAAATCACCCTGATCTCGGATCTTCCTCTTATGGATCTCGTGTTTATTTATTTATAATGGTGCAACGACTACGTTATGCCGATGGATAAAGCAAAAGAATAACACAAACGTTGTTACATGGAAAACACCTATGTTTTTAAACCGCGGTGGAACCGGTTCGACCGTGAACCGCGTATTTCACGGTCCGATTCGAACTGAACTACTCTAGTTTTGTATTTTTTATTTTTGAACAGATACGATAATTAAATATTATTTTATTATATTTTTTTCAATATCATTTCTTTATTTCAATTATAATTATTCACGGATATTCGTAATATATAAAATAATTTCAATTATTTCTTACAAAATTCGTATAAATTTGTTTCATTCTTATAGAGTAACATAATAATTTATTAATCTTATGAAAATTATGATATAATTAAATCTTTTAAAAGTTTTTGGGATACAAATCGGTTCGAACCACGGTTTGAACTGGTTTTTAGTGAACTATACATTTTTCGGTTCGATAAAAATGACCGGTTTAAAAACATAAGAAAACACAAAAACAATAAAAGTCCCCCGAGCCCCCTTGAGTTTAAGTCATCTCTAATCATATTAGTTCATAAATTTCATTTTCTATTTTCAAATCTTTTTTATCAATGTACACATCATTATTCTCTTTCATTAATAAATTTATTTTATTTTATCTTACAATCTTGTCTAAGAACTTACAATTTTTAATAATTGTTTTATTCCGCATTCTTATAAAATTATATTTATTCTAGATTTGAATAATATATATATATATATGTGAAAAATATTATTAAGACCTACATTACATTTTTAGAGAAATTAAAGTTATCTATGTATCATATGTTATTTTAAAATTGAATAAATTAAATAGTACAAAAAAATTACTATTATAGATATATATAGAATTCGAAAAAATACACAAATGAGTTTATGTTGGATAGTTTATGGAAATATTAATAAGTTTGAACATTGTAATTCATGTTGGAGAAAGAACGAGAATAAAAGGGGACTAAAATATTAAAACCGTAAAGGAAAGAGTAGAAAACCATCGTAAACGGCAAGATAGAATGACGTAGATGTTTAAACAAAAAATACCAAAAACTTGGACACCTGATCAGACTACAATCTCATGGTTGAAGATGACTTTATGGGTTCTTCCGGATATACTTCTTCTCGTACGTTACTTCTTCGAAAATCGCATAACGCACCTTAAAGACTTCTTCCTGGGTTGACCCAATGGGCTTAAGGCCCATAGTAAACCTTGGTTTATGGGCTTAAGAGATTCAATCATTGAATCGTTATCAAATGGTTACTAAAACCAATGTTTTAAAATTTCGATATACCGAAAATTTCGATCGTGCCAGGACCAGTATTTTGTTCGGGTATTGAGTGGATCCAGTTGGATCTAACTTATTGTATTTAGGGAAAAATAGCTACAAAGCTTTTAAAATTTTTTTTATTCTTATTTTTTCGAATCACAAACCATATAAATTGAGAATGACTAAATAATTGTACATTTTCTTTAAGTTAATAATTTATTTTATTATTCTGATACATATCCGATATACATGATATATATCTAATACATCGATGTCATGAGCTCGTCCGGTATATGGATCCATAACAGTTTTTAAAACATTGACTAAAATATAAGAAATTCTGAATATTGTGACAGCACAAGAAAAAGGCAGTAGCAAAAGCATAAGGTTCAAAAGTGTTATTTGGGAACTGAACCTGGAGAAGGCAAAAGAGTTTGATTCATACTATCTGGTTGCCTCTCACACGTCGAGTTTCGAGCAGATCGATCCAACGGTTGAAGATCTTCGAGCCTCGTTAACACATCCGTCATTCGAGGTCGTAGTTTCCGATCATGGTTTATGCATTCCAATGCGATTGTAGCAGCAGCAAATGCAGCTTTCTGAGGATACTTACCTTCTAATCGAACATCCATTATTCGAAACAACTTTCTCCGATCACCTAAATATATCGTTGCCCAATCGACTAAATTTTGATCATCCCCGACTTTTGTTTTGTCGATCGCAGGACGACCCGAGAGAAGTTCAAGCAAAACTACTCCGAAACTGTACACATCGCTCTTCGAAGATAATCTACCTGTGGCTACATATTCAGGGGCAGCATAGCCTTGTGTTCCCATAACTTGAGTTGATACATGAGTTCGATCGCCTTTTGGACCGGCTTTTGCTAAACCGAAGTCCGATAACTTTGCGTTGAATTCCTACATTGATCGAAAAAACAATCGTAAGAACGAGAAAATGATCTATCCAATCCCAAACTTTTACAGTTTTGACAAAATTGATCTATCATAATTTGTAATAATATATTTAGTCTCCAAAATTTAAAATTTTAATAGATTTGATCCTCCAAATTTGCAATATTTAGCAAATCAAATCTCCAAAGTGGCAAAATCAGTCCCAAAATTTGATTTTGGCTGAGGACTTCAGTTGACAAGATTGAAAACTATTGAGATCAAATATACCATACATACTAAACTTTGAGAACTTAGCGTTATTGGGCTAGTTCTGCCATCTTCATACTTTGAAGATCAAAATTGCTATAATCATAAAACATTGAAGACCAAATTTGCGTCTCGCCCATTAAGAACTAATAAATGTATCATTCTAAGATGATCTAGAAAAAGTACCCCATCTAGAAGAATATTTGAAGCCTTGAAATCTCTGTATATAACTTGTTCTTCCGATTCGTGTAAGAAAACGAGGCCCCGAGCAGCATCAATCGCGATCTTGATCCGAGTACCCCAAGACAAAGATTGGGGAGCTCCTAGATAACAAAATGCACATAATCTATGGTTACTTACATAACTCATCAGTTAGCAAATGAAGAAGCAATAACAATACATACTCCGAAACAAATGGTTTTCGAGGCTTCCCTTGGGCATATACTCGTAAACTAAAAGACGATTATTTCCATCGAAGCAATATCCTATAAGTTTAACCAGATTCGGGTGGTGAAGTTGTCCTAGATAATTCACTTCTGTCTGAAGAAACACTAAACTATCAAAAAAACACTAAAATTTCGAAACATTAACATCGTAAATACGATAAATAGTACTGTACCAGCCATTCTTTGTGACCTTGAAAGCCTTCAGGCTTCAGTTTCTTTACAGCAACTACAAATCCGCAACCCGGTTTTACGGCATTATACGTTTGTTCATCGATCCATCCTTTGTAAACATAACCAAATCCTCCTTCTCCGAGAAGACCATCAGATATAAAGCTTCTAGTTGCTTTCTTTAACTCATTAAATGAGAAAGATTTCACATTAATTGATGACAAAATTTCAGATTCTGATCTGGGAATAACAAGGCTTTCTGTATTGCTTTTGTTATTATCCAAAGCACCAATTACGCTTGATTGTGTTGATGAATTACTCATCATTTTGACGAATTTTGAAGCCTCTGGATCAAGGAGAAAATAAACACAAAGATTATGTTCTAATTCAAGCAATTATTGAACAAAATCCCATGAAGAAAAGCAGCAAAATCAACTGAATAAAGCCATTAATTGAACATCTTCTAGTACAATCAATTGAGTTTATGAATTAATCATCATTTTGACGAATTTCGAAGACTCTGGGAACAAGGAGAAATCAACACAAAAACTGTCTTCTAATTCAAGCAATTATTGAACAAAATCCCATGAAGAAAAACAGCAAAATCTACTGAATAAAGCCATGAATTAAATCTGGGTAGAATCATTGAGAATACATCATGGGTCTTTCTTGAATCAACTCAAGAGGCAACAGAAGTAGTGAAAAGAAGAGTAATAATACCAGAACCTGAGCTGACATTAGCATCAACTCTTGCCGGAGAAACAAAGCAGTTTCCCATTAAGTTTCAGCAGCAAGAAACAGCAAAACCCACTAAAGATAACTAACACGTTCTAAATCCCAAAAAAGAGGAGCATCCAAAAATCATAACAAAATCAACAAAAGAGTAAAAAAGGGGGCTTGAGTGAGCCGCGAGGTAAATGCGAAGAAAATAAATGTGGGATGTTTCTGTACCACCGTTGGGTACCAATCCTCTTACGCTTCAAGTAAACGCCATGCGTCCACTTGCACATCTTAACACACAATTCAATGCAGCCGTACAATTTCACTAAGTATTGACTCTTGGTGCTTTAATTTTCCCTTAGACAATTGTTCATCCTTACACGTGGCTATCCTCATCTCTCATCTATCTAGTTTTCTTTCGTTCAAGTTATTCTAAATAAAATTAATTATATATATTTTAATTAAATTTATCTAATTAAATATTTAATTTATATCATAAATATATATATTCCATATCATATTAAAATGTTATGTAATATCTTATTTTGTATTAATTTAAATTTTATTATTTAATCGTATTTTTTTGATGTTATTGATTAATAATATTTATTTATCATTTTTATAATAAAAAAATTATTAATATTAATATATTAGATTTATAAAGTATATTTTATTAAATAATTAAAATTAAAAATTAATTAAAATAATAGTTTGAGTCACGCAAACATGGAGGCCAAACAACAGTTTGACCGTTATACTGGTGACCAACTGTGGGTCTGAGAGCGTATGGAAATACGATCTTGGGATGCAGTAGACCTTATTTCTAAACTACAAGATCATTTGTAATGTAGACATTCAATTTCAGACCAACAATAGTAGAATCAATGGATGCTTCTTGTCTATAAATTTGAAAGAAAGTATATTTCCTGATCAAGTTGAGTAGCTCTTTTCCTATGAACCGTTGTTTCATTATTCTTCATTAATTGCACATCTAACCCTAACTATAAGCTTTTAATTTTGCTTTTTAGTACACACACTTTGATTTATTTTGAAATTCCCCCGATGAATAGTCAACTCCCTTAGAATTCAACTTAGGGGTGAGCATTCACTATCAGCGTTCGGTACCAAATACAAAACCAAACTAAATATTGAAATATCGAATATCAAATTATCAACAAAATCGAATATCGATTCCAATCCAATATTTTTTTGGTACCGAACTGAAATAATTTCGATATTGGTACCAAAATACCAACGTAAAATCACCTAAACAAATAATCAAAAATATCTCATGGATGTCTAAAATCAAATACATAGAAATATATTTTAAAAAGACAATGATTAAGTCATTGATCACATTATTGTATTCATATAATAAAATAATCTTCAATTCTTTAAGTTTATACTCCAATAGCAGATTCAGAAGAAATTGTATAGATTGACATAACAATAATATCATGAGTAAATTGGATAGGTATGTGAAATCTCATACTAATGACTTCCCAACATATCAATATATCAAAATTCGATATTAATAATGGAAGGAATCATGTCTCAATTAAAAATTTTAAAATATATAAATATTATATAAATTAATTTGGTAATTTGGTATATACCGAATTCTTATTCTTTTTACCGAATACCAAACCAAATTTTATAATTTCATAAAAATAAATACCAAATATCGAAATAACAAAATTTTGGTATGAAATTCGGTCTTTCAAAATTTTTGCTCACCCCTAATTCAGCTAGATCATGTGCAATTAGAAATTATTCATTAAAAATCAAATATCGATTTTTTTATATAATCCATAACTAATTTTGAAAATAATTTCGATATTCAATTTTAATTTTGAGCAATTTGATATTCGATTTCAGTTAATTAAAAAATGACTATATTAATTAATTTACATAATATCGAATTTTACATTTTATTTAATTTAAAAATAAATTTTTATGTATTAAATTATTGTTAATAATATATTTAGTCCCTAAATTTTACAATTTTGATTGATTCGATCATTTAAATTTGCAATATTTGACAAATCAATCTTCAAATTGGTAAAATCGATTCCTAAATTTGATTTTGACCAATGACTTTATTTACTAAAATTGAAAAAATTTTGGGGACCAAACATATTATACATGCTAAATTTTGGAGAGTAATTCTGCCATTACTTAGAAATTATGATAATCGATTTTTTTATCTTCATACTTTGAGATCAAAATTGACATAATTATAAAACTTTGAGAACTAAAATTATCAAAACCATGAAATTATGAGGACCAAATTTGTGTGTCTCGCTATAAAAAAACATTCTTGAAAAATTCAAAATATGAAAGATTAAACATCAATGTTTTTATATCAGTCCGAAAATTTATAGTTGTTCAGATCTATACATCTTATATACGATGGTATATCATTTGTTATCGAATATATATATATTTAATTATTATAATTTTAAAAATCAAATAATCAATATTTGATTATCATTTTGAGTCACTTGATAAAACCTATATTTCGATCAAAATGATCATGTATTATAGCTCAAAGATATCAATTTTCTAGAAAAATATTGTACGAACGAAACTAGTATGAAAATATAGTTAAATATGAAATTCTTACTATAAAATTAACTATAGTTAGAGATACTAAACATATACATAAAATATATTTACAAGTTTGGGAATAATTTCATTTTATTATTAAAAATTGACAATATTATAAAATTAAATTACTTAATTTGAAGTATTATTAGATGAACGAGTTAAAATGAAATTTATCCTTTTTATACTAATTTTCATCATATTAATCTCTTAAGTACTGGAAAACTGTGACAAATGAAATGGACTGAATCTTTCCTCAGAAGCCTCTGGGCGGCGGAGATTCATTGGGAAGAAGAGTATTCTCCTTGTTAGCCATGGCGCGAGAGTACTCGGCGATCTCTCTGAATCTAGGTACACTTCTCAAATCGACCTTCGTTCCATCGTTCAAAGTGATGACAATATCTCCCCATTCGCCGATAAATCGAGGAACGATCTGAACATCTTTGATCGAATGGTACGAGAAATCGCTCCGATCTTGTCCGGTTATTCCTGAAATGACGGTCACTCTCAAGTTCGTGAATCTGTATCGGAGATAAAATGCTCGGATTACGGCGGCCAGAGTAAGGGGAAGCCATAGGAGAGTGAATCCTAGTATGAGATTGACCACGAGGTCTCCGTAATGGGCGCCTCCGTCGAAGAATATGGTTTCTGCGCTGTTTATTGCGGTCGCGGGCATGGGCTTCGAGGATGATGTGGCGGAGAGTTTTGAGGCACTTCGTGGAGGTATAGTTGTTTGATTTGTGGAGAATCGGTTGGGAATTTGTCTCCGATTTGGAATTCCGGCGATTGAAAAGGGTACACAGACGGTGGATGCGGCGGTTGCCATTTGCTTTCGATTGATCGATTGGCTGTGGTTAGGGATGGATCTCCTTGTTTTGGTGTTACTTTCAGATGACGTGGCGGGTTCCCTACCCTTCATTGGATGCATGATCTGACGGAGGTGGCTAAGTTGTATAATAGCTCACTTTTTGGACTACCTTCAAAATCCTTGGCAGATCACTAATTGGTATCTTCTTAATTTAATATAAAGTGAAATATAATAATTGTAAATTTTTAAATATATTTGATAAAATTATGGTATAATAATCATGATTTATATAAAATATTAATATATCTTTACACCCCCGGTTTTCAAACCACAACAATTATAATTATTAAAAATAATGATACATTAGTTTTTCTCAAATAAGTCACAACTAATTTTAACAGATGTAATAAAATTGTGTTTTTTTAGTGTTGAACGCATCGTAAATTTGCCTTTGTTTTTTTACGTTAAAAAAATCATTGTTGACAAACCTTAAACCGGGTACCAATGGTACGTTCTTGTTGAGAACCATTAAACCCGATACTAACAAAGAGTTCTAAACCATGATGAAGGCGATCAGGTCCAAACGATGATTCAACAGCTGAAATTATCAAGTACTGGATCGACCCCGGCAAACAGTTTAGGGCGATCGGTCCCGACAAACAGCTTAGGGCAATCGGTCCCGTCAAACAGCTTAGGGAGATCGGTCTCGGCAAACAGCTTAAGGAGATCGATACCAGCAAAACAACTTAGGGCCAGCAGACCAATCGATCCCAACAAACCGATTGGTCCCGACAGACTGCTTAGGGCCAAGCAGACCGATCGGTCCCGGCAGACTGCTTAGGTCCGACATTTTCCAATACATGAAAGCAACCTCCGACGACCTTGTCAAAGGCGGGGACAGGGCGTGGATTACACGCGTTTCCCCCTCTGTAAATACATATCCACAAGATAAGCTCAGGGAAGCCAATTTCGGTAAACCCTAATCTGCTGTAAATTCATTTCGTTGTTCCTATTCCTCTTGTACATTTTCCCTTCATTTATTAATGAATTTGCCGTGGAAGTTCTCCTCTCGGTAACGTGGTTTTTTCCCCTTTCTTAAGGGGTTTTTCCACGGTAAAATCGTCTGTGTTCTTTCCATTTTCTATATTTCAAGTTGTCTCCACAAACAACAAATAAAATCAATTTTCAGAATCCGGTAACTGTGGGTACCCCTAAAAAGGAACCACAACAATCATGATTTCAAGATATTTTTATGTTGTGAATTCATTTGAATGAAGATTTACATTGTTGAGGTTGGGAATGCATGCAAAATCGATTAGAATTGGGAATCCGAAATTTTGAAAAGCAAACAAATAAAACACAATTATTTTAAAGTGAAAAACTTAACACGGGTAAAAACCACATGACCGACCATATGGTCAAAATATACTATTTAAAAATTACAACTGAATTGTTTTTAGAGAACTCTAAATAAGATTCGGAATATAACTTATAAAATTATATGACTTATATTTAAACCATAGAATATTTCAGTGGGCATTTTAGCAAAATGTAATTTATCTTCACCATGATTGTTTCTATTCATTTCTTCCCTTGTGCATAAAACACACCACAATTAAGCCAATGTAAGTAACAACATGGGAGAATATGCAAAGCCTTTTATTCAAGCACATAATACACATATCTCAAACAAACATAACATAGATATCGATACTAATTTGGGAATCACCCACTTGCACGATATTATATATTTTGGATAAAATTGACCTTAATAATTCTCACTTAATCTTCACAACTTTATAATTTCATAAATCATAAACTTCCAATTGGATCACCCATCCTACCTCCATTATAAGGTGTGTTTAACTTTTCGATCCCACTAAAATCTTACCACTTTGCTATGAAAAATTGTATCATGCACATGATGGACAAATCATTATAATTATACTTAACATACATCTTGCTCATACTGGGATTTGCCTAAAGGTACTTCAACACCCCAAATGAATTTTACAATATGGTGGGGCGAGCTGAATAAGGTGTGTGTTAGGCATGGTGAGTATTGGTTAATGGTGTAACCATCTTATATCCAACCTGGAACACATAGCAAGCTTCATTTATAGGTTCATCATGGGGCATGTTTCAGATGAGATGAGATATGTCATCTTACAAGATCAAGCAAGTAAATCACAAAGAAAAAAACAATAGGCTATTCATTTTGTATTATTTTTTCTTCCAAAAGCGAAGGGCTTCCCAACGACTACATTATGATTCCGTTTTCTCTTCTAATATTGAAATTTCAAATCAAAGACGGAAAAAGGGTTTCATAATTCAAGATTCAAATGATCAGAAGAATGTCTATATAACCCAATTCATAAGAAAAATGAATCATATTGTAAAAAATAGACTAGACAAATCACCTATGACATCAACCAAAAACAAGAAGAAACGAGTATTGAGACTCACTCTACAATAATCTTATGAATGTTTTGGTATAGAAAGAACCAACGGGTTTTCGATTAAACTAAGATCCCAATACATCAACGGATGACAAAGATACAAACATTGACGTATCATTCGATAAAGGAACAAAGAAAACTACATACACTTAAGATAGCTCAATGGGTTAGAAGCCCCTTTTGATGCCGAGAAAACACAGTTATATAAATATCATAAAATAATGCAAACCCAATTTGTGCACCATATGATTACCTTATTCATAAAGTAACATATATATGAAATAACATCACAACTCTTATAAACTAGAGTCATTCTATTTCCACAGTCATTATGGCACAATATTCTCAACACATACTCGATAAACTCATACACTCAATCCATTATTCAACACAAAGCATACAAATAATTGTGAAGTTTAACAAAAAAACTGAATTCTGAATCAGGAAACTGTCAAGTTTTCATTTTCCCTATCTTTACCTACACTTTCATCATGCTTATTATTCACACAAAGAGTAACTTGCCTAAGTATTTCCATCACCATTCCCTTACCTGTCAGATACTTGAATGCAACCAGCAGGCATGGAGTTGAGAATTGAGATTCCCCTCACCAGAAAAAAAATACGAAGAATGATGGTATGTGATGAATCTCGGATAATATTTTCATTCGGTTAAAAGGGTTAACCAATATGAAAACCAGATGATTTGAAGGAGTTGCTTGAAATATCTGGAAGCAAACGAACTGCAATAATACCTGCTCCGAGTGCAGAAACTGATGCTAACACAAAAGCCGGTATGTTACCACCTCCAAATAACGCATCCCATGGCCCAGCACCAAGGGATACAATCATCTGGAATAAATACATTGATGATTCAGTGAGATTTGTTTATAGATTAATGAGAGATTAATTTCATTTATGGATTAATGAAGATTTGGACTTTGCGTGTGAGTGTAGCATGCCATTTCAAAAGTAAAAAAGAACCTGAGGTATCACGATGGCAAGATTAAGAACTCCAATGGCCAATCCTGAACAATAACATAGACCATGATGAGAAATTATGAAATTATAGAGTCAAATCAAAATTACGACAAGAAAGCATGAATGAACATGATCTCAAGGGGATGAGATCACACATTTAAAGTACTCGAACAAGTCATTATGTGATGTTACCACATACTCTTGTAGACCTAATGTATCATATTTTACTAACTAATGTGGAACAAATTCCCTCAAGTCCAACTAGATGAAAGGTATGAACTTGCGAATTGAAATTGAGCCGGATTTCCTGGTCCTGATAATTAGGATTTTGTGCAAACTAGTTCTAATATCATGTTGAAATTATAGAGTATGCGATTACGACGAAAGAACGGGATCTTAAGGAGGAAACCACACATTTAAAAGACTTGAACAAAGTCATATGTGATGGCACCCTGCACCCTTATGAACCTAATCTATCTCATTTTCCTAACCAATGTGGGACAAATTCAACGAGAAAGATTGAGAAGTGGGGGAAAAAGACAGCATTAATGACAATACCTTGTCCACCTCCTGAATCATCTGTTAATTCAGCTGTGATAGAAAACGGTACACTATACGTGATCTGAAATAACAACAAACCAGTCAAATTTGCTGCAATATTGTATTTTTAAATGGAATGAAAAATAATCACTGATTCAAGCTTGATGACAAAAAAATACATGCTTCTTTGAATTAAATGCGAATTGAGAGACAAAAAAGAACTTACAGCAAGAGGAATTCCAAGAAGAGCAAAAACAACCAAAGAAGCAATTTTAATAGTTCCACTGGCACCAATTATGTGTTGGATTCCCTCAGAGTATTGTCTTGAAGAAACCAAGCTAATGATAGCAGTGAAACCCATGCAGATAAATACAATAAAATTGCTACTAGCCCATACTAGCCTCGGTCCAATCAATCTGCACATTGGCTCTATAAAGAAGGAGCTGATGCCCAAGACAACCTGCAATCATTGAAAGAGACATTCAGTAGCGGTAATCGATTACCTGATTACAAAACCATAAGCCTCGATATTCACTCAAGGACCACCACAACGATTGGATGTAAGTAAAACTAGTGAACTAAACTTTACTTGATTTTGAGATCTTACAGAATTCAATAGCAAACCAAATGCACCTTCTCTGACACCTTGATTGTACGCTTGAACTTCAGAAGCATCTCCAGTCGGGTCACCGTGAAATACTTCCCTTCCCATCCAGTCCGTGTCAAAGAGAAAAAATGGAAACCATGACAACTAAATGCAATGGAGATTTGTTAATATCAGATAGTAAAGAACAAGTAGTGAAACGGGTTCGAACCTAGACACTAAATTTTTTTTATAGTACATACCCAAGTTAAAGCCATGACTGCAAGCACTGAATGCATAGGAGGGGGTAAATGGCGTAAGTTGGTTAGCAGATTAACCAATACTGCCCCAGGACTATTATAAAATTTTTCACTGCCTTCTGATGTTCTATTTTCTTCATCAACTGAATAATTCCTCTCAGGCTTACCCTCCAACTCATAGTTATTCATTTTGGAACCAACTTTCAATTCTGAAAGCCCAGAAGAATCGTTTAGTTCATGTTCATCCAAAAGAGGAGCAGAATCGGACACATCGTGTACTTGCTCTGGAATGAACGGTATTTCGTTTGCAAAATAGAGGGTCGCAAGTGTACATAGAGAAAGGAAGGCCTGTATAATACTAAAAATTAAGGAAGCACATATTTGTTGCATATAAAATTAAGAAATGTATTTGTATAGCAGTTCAATATAAAAGGAACACAATAAGACGGTAATGAAAACCGATTCTTAATGGTAAAGACTAGAGGTTTTTAACATGCATCATGCACAAAAGGGCATCGTAAAGTTCACAAAACAACAACATGGTGCATCTAAGTTTGTATCAGCCATAATTCAAAAAATAGGTCTTTATATTATGGAATACATACTCACCACCGCAATTAAAAATGCAGCTTTTAGGTTCCCACAAGGCTCACAACAAGCTCTGCTTGTCAAAAAGGGAAACCAACTGCAAATGAAAACAACAATCACCGTAGATTAGCAAGAACCAAGTTATTCTTCAGTACACTAGATCGCAGATCATTGTGCAATGATTTTTTCAAATCATGATAAAAATAGTGTGGCAAAGTAATCTTGGAACGAATATAGAATAATCTTATCTTCACCTGTGCCATTTACCACTAGCACCCGCTGAAAACCCTAGAATATTCCCAACAGCCATCCAGGAGCAAAATATTGCATTTGCTGAATTTCTCTGATCCGCTCCTACAGTTGATCGAAAAATTTGATAAATTTTTAACTGATATATAGTATATTAAATGTCTAAACCGTTCTTCATAAGAGTTGCTTCCGGTTTCATATTTCTTGTTATCGATACAAAAGAATGACAGCATTGCATAAGCTTGACAGAACAAAAGCTTTGAATGCCACTATCTACAACATACACTTCATGGAAGAAGAAGAAGATGAAGAAGAGGGGAATTACCAGATAAATCAGCTAAGAGCGCTCTAGCTGGACCCTAATAAAAATGAGCATAGTCAATTTCCAGAAAACAATAAGGGGAATATTAAATGAGGGATTCTTGACAGTTATTTTCAGAATCAACCTGCACAGTATTGTTGGCGAGGTCAAGCAACCAAAATCCAATCACAAAAATAAATGCTGCCCTGGTCCGAGTACCTTTAAATGTGCTGAATTGGGCAGGGCTTAGATTCATACCTTTACGTAATAAAGATGGGAAAATGACTAGTAGAAAAAATAGAATAAATAAAGAGCATAGCAAACCTGCAATGCTCTTTTGTATCACCTAAAATATAGCCAATATCCGCCGAAAATCCAATAATGATGACCTATCTTAGAAGATTCAACTAGATGTTGTACAAAAAATACTAATAAAGTTCAATGCATCATACATACCGCGACACATATCATTATAGCTCCTATGGAGATGAAAGGCCTTCGTCTACCATACTTTGAAGTGCATTTATCGCTCCATATCCCGACACAAGGTTGAACCTGTGAGTTGAACTCAACAAAAGTTAAAAACAAAATCGAAGCCGGATTATGAAATCTCTGAAGACTATATATTTTTTAGCAAAATTGCTTAACAGCATACCACTAGTCCAGTTATTGGTCCACAAAGCCATATGAAAGAAGAAGCAGCATGCCCAATACCAAGCGTCTACATTGAAAAATAGGCAGTTTACGAGAAGCAAATAGTCATAGGAAACAGAAACAGGAACTTCAGTCATTTTCATATAACTGCCGGCTGACAGAAACACGTTAACACAACCATACAATCACTTCATAACGCAGGACTAACCTGAACATACGGGGTGAGAAGCGACAACTGAAGGGCCCATCCAAATTGCACCCCGGCAGCTACCGTGCAACTGAGGATCAGCGTCCACAAACTGCAGCTTTTTGTCGACCGATCAGAATCTGGAGAAGAATATCCGCTGTCAGGTATTCCAGATGGTGATGATTCTTTATGGATCTGCACCGCATTCCTTTTCTCCAAATCCTCGGCACCCACCAACTCAACTTCCCTCTCCAAGCTTCTGTATGGAACCCTAGTCGGTATTTCCATTTCTTCCCCGCGACACTTCTTCGCCAAACCCAATCACATATGAATATTCATGATCCGATCAACCCGCCCACCACCGCCCAGCAAAATCGACGTGCAAGTGATTTCCGAATTCAGGGTCGCGCTCCAACGGGAAGTTTTAGTCATGATCTGGTTTGCGAGAACCGTCAAAATGTCACCTTAATTGAATTAGAATACCCGGGTTCTATGGCGGGTCAAATATTCCGCATCGGGTTACCGTTCTTTTCTTGGGTCCAAGTTGCAATATTATTACTTCTTAATAAATAATATTAAGATATAAATGTAGTATGTTGTATCTCTTCAACCTATTTTGATAATGTTACATTCAATTGTCCATATATAAATATATTTTATTATTTTTTAAAAAATATTATTTTTTCTTGTATTTTATGTAATATCAATAATTAAACTGTTATTTATTACATTTAATTATTTGAACTTCCAAACAATAAATCTATACACCAAATATCACGTAAAAAAATACTCTATATTTTTAGTATATATTAATATAAAGAAAATTTTTAAAAATTAGAATATTTAACTCAATCAATCAAATTATTAAAATCATTAACATCATTTATTTATTTCAAAAACCAAAAAACAATACACAATTTACCATTTATGTATTATTTTTATAAAAATTCAAAATTTGTGGTTATTGTTTAATGCTTTTGAAATTTTATGAATTAAATATGCATTTTATAAATTTGGAGTTTCATATTTACACTATTTTAAACATTAAGGATATAAATATTTTATCATTTTCATTATACATAATGTTTTTATTGTTAAAAAAAATCATGTACCTTTTGTTTAAGAAAAAAAACATTATTATTTATGTATTTCCCAGTGGCAAAATAATAATGTTATTTTTGTAATTTTATGAAGAAATATAGATATTTTAAGATTTTATTATAAAAGTAAATATAATACAAAAATATAAATGAATATTTTAATATTTTACTATAAGTTGAAGATAATAAATAATAATGTCATTATTGTAATTTATGAAGAAATGATAGATATTTTTGTCTTTTAAGTGAATATGTGAAAAGTCAAAAAACCAAAAATTAGAGGTGAATGTTGTATCCTTAAGTAAAGGTATTGTTTGGAATGAACAGTGTTTTCATACCGAACGGTATACCGTCGGTATACCGTTCGATATGTCAAATTTCGCTCGATATCGGTATTTTTTTTCGTACCGCCCGATACCAGGTATTAGGTTCGCTTTCCGGGTTTTTTCGGGTCTGATCCAAAAAAACTAATTAAATATTATTTTTTTTAAATATAAAATAAAATAAAATTTGGTACCGGCCGGTATACCGATCGTACCGCTCATACCGATCCGAACCGGTACGTAATTCCGGACCGGTATGAAAACATTGGGAATGAAAGTAAACCGCCGGTGCGGTGAACATGCCGTAGTTATATTCTATTTTAACCAAATATAATTAATAATTACGTTCATGCTACCGCAGAAAACAGCGGTGAGTTCACGGTTGGTTTAATCCAACGGTCATCAGAACGCACATTCCAAATGTCAATTTTACCTCTGTAATTATAGTTTAATTTTTCTTAAAAAATAATTTTGATCAATAAATTCTTATATTCTATCAATTAAATGTTCAAACTATAAAAATATATATAATAATTTAAAAATATAATTTTTAACATAACAAAATTATCATAAAATAATATGAAATTTAATTTTCAAGTTATACACAATTATTTAAAAATAATGGCATAAAAGTTATTTTATGACATCACGATCACTGCACCGTTGTTTCAAAAACAGTATTTTTAAATCACGATCAGTTCACCTCACAGTACAATACAATCATCTCACCTCACAGCTATTTCTCAAACGATGTTTCAAACGTGCCCAAAGTGAAATAAAATATTTATGTTCCTTTCAATAACAATTAACTGGGCAATAATATTATAATAACTAATCATGGTTTTAAAAACCGGTCGAACCGGTGGATCGGAAATACTTTCTATTGGTCAGATCGGTTTAAACCGGTTTAATAGAAAAATAAATAATAATGTTAATGAATAATATAAATATATTTAAAAATATATTTTTTTACAAAGAATTCTAAATAAATTCTTAAAAAATGTAATTAGGTGATATAAAAAATTTTTAAAATATATTTAAAAAGTTTTTAATATAAATTCTTAAAAACCGATTTTGAGTTAAATAAACCGATTCAACCTGATTTTTTGGCTCCAAAATCGATTTTTAAAATAATAGGCTAATCGATTTAAATCAGATCGGGACAATGGAGGATTCCCGATCGATCGGCCGGTTTTTTAAAACCAGGTAACTAATGTTTAAAAAATAAATCATTTTAATTAAGTAAATCTATAAATGTCTAAACTGTGCTCCTTTTTATATTACAATTAATGGTTGGGCCACATTGTAATTATTAACCATTTGTTGTTGTATTTGTGAACATTAAAAAAAGATGGGCGTGGTTTCAGATTAGTGGTCGAAAGATAATAAGAAATAGTAATTGTATGTGTACCCCATGCTTTTTCAGTATATAATATTTAATAATTCAATTATTAAATACTTAATTAATAGGCATTTGATTGATATGGAAAAAGTAGGTTTAGTTTACTATACTTAATTGACACGTAAATTTGATTCTCATAACTTTATGACTTAGCAATTTCGATCTCTAAAATTTTATTATTGTGACAATTGTGATCTTCAAAATATGAAGATAACGAACGGTTGTTATACTTTGTAACTTTGTTTGACAAAATCAATCCTTAAATTATAGTGTACATGACATAATTGTTCCAAAACATTTGCATTTTGGGGATCGATTTTACCCAATGTTTTAAAAATCGGTACCGACCGGTATACCGGACGAGCTCATTGGATCGATATACCATATATGTATCTGGTATACCGGATCTGTACCGAAATATTTAAATAAATTAAATTATAAAATATTCATTTTTATTTTTTTAAAACAAAACCGGATCCGACCCCGTAAAAAAACTCACCCGGAAAAACCCGTACCGGTCAGTACACCCTAAATATACCGGAAATTTAAAATTTTGATTTTACCATGAAGATTTGATTTGTCAAATTATGTATTTAAATAATTAAATTTGCCAAAATATTTAAATTTAACCAAATTGATCAAAACTATTAAAGTTCGGTGTTGAAACTTTAATGTATAAAATAAGTGAATTACATTAACAAAAATCGATTAAGTTAATTTTTCATGATATAATCACTTTATAAATTGTGTAATTTTATTCTACAATAATTAAAATTAACAATATTGTATTTGATTTGTATCAAAATTTCACATTTAAATTGTGTAATTTTATTCTATGATAATTAAAATTAACAATATTGTATTTGATTTGTATCAAAATTTCACATGTAAATTGTGTAATTTTATTCTACAATAATTAAAATTAACAATATTGTATTTGATTTGTATCAAAATTTCACATTTAAATTGTGTAATTTTATTCTATGATAATTAAAATTAACAATATTGTATTTGATTTGTATCAAAATTTCACATGTAAATTGTGTAATTTTATTCTACAATAATTAAAATTAACAATATTGTATTTGATTTGTATCAAAATTTCACATTTAAATTGTGTAATTTTATTCTATGATAATTAAAATTAACAATATTGTATTTGATTTGTATCAAAATTTCACATGTAAATTGTGTAATTTTATTCTACAATAATTAAAATTAACAATATTGTATTTGATTTGTATCAAAATT
Source organism: Utricularia reniformis (assembly GCA_009725065.1). Lineage (NCBI taxonomy): Eukaryota > Viridiplantae > Streptophyta > Magnoliopsida > Lamiales > Lentibulariaceae > Utricularia > Utricularia reniformis. The sequence goes on from RWGZ01000155.1 coordinate 187,156, forward strand.
TCACATTTAAATTGTGTAATTTTATTCTATGATAATTAAAATTAACAATATTGTATTTGATTTGTATCAAAATTTCACATGTAAATTGTGTAATTTTATTCTACAATAATTAAAATTAACAATATTGTATTTGATTTGTATCAAAATTTCACATTTAAATTGTGTAATTTTATTCTATGATAATTAAAATTAACAATATTGTATTTGATTTGTATCAAAATTTCACATGTAAATTGTGTAATTTTATTCTACAATAATTAAAATTAACAATATTGTATTTGATTTGTATCAAAATTTCACATTTAAATTGTGTAATTTTATTCTATGATAATTAAAATTAACAATATTGTATTTGATTTGTATCAAAATTTCACATGTAAATTGTGTAATTTTATTCTACAATAATTAAAATTAACAATATTGTATTTGATTTGTATCAAAATTTCACATTTAAATTGTGTAATTTTATTCTATGATAATTAAAATTAACAATATTGTATTTGATTTGTATCAAAATTTCACATGTAAATTGTGTAATTTTATTCTACAATAATTAAAATTAACAATATTGTATTTGATTTGTATCAAAATTTCACATTTAAATTGTGTAATTTTATTCTATGATAATTAAAATTAACAATATTGTATTTGATTTGTATCAAAATTTCACATGTAAATTGTGTAATTTTATTCTACAATAATTAAAATTAACAATATTGTATTTGATTTGTATCAAAATTTCACATTTAAATTGTGTAATTTTATTCTATGATAATTAAAATTAACAATATTGTATTTGATTTGTATCAAAATTTCACATGTAAATTGTGTAATTTTATTCTACAATAATTAAAATTAACAATATTGTATTTGATTTGTATCAAAATTTCACATTTAAATTGTGTAATTTTATTCTATGATAATTAAAATTAACAATATTGTATTTGATTTGTATCAAAATTTCACATGTAAATTGTGTAATTTTATTCTACAATAATTAAAATTAACAATATTGTATTTGATTTGTATCAAAATTTCACATTTAAATTGTGTAATTTTATTCTATGATAATTAAAATTAACAATATTGTATTTGATTTGTATCAAAATTTCACATGTAAATTGTGTAATTTTATTCTACAATAATTAAAATTAACAATATTGTATTTGATTTGTATCAAAATTTCGCATGTGACGTCAAAACTTATATAAACTTAAAAAAACATATGCATATAAACACATGGTATAGTGATATTATAATTTCTATTTTAAAAGAGTTTGGATGTCGTTTGTGAGTCATGTTCATTTAACTTGCGGATGGGCGTACCTATCTCGTCCGCCCGCCCACCTGTTTTGCACAAATATCTATTGTAAAAGTGGGTATTTACCAAAATACTCATATGAGTATATTTTGGTGTAAAGATTTATAGAGTATATGAGCATTTTGACAAGACAGTCCCACCCCTACCACATCAATAGATGGTAACAATATTTATGAGAAAATTGTGCTTTGAGCTTCTATATTTTTATAATTTTTAAATTTGGTGATTTAATCAATATAATTTGTAATAATATATTTAATTTCAAATAAAATTTTGATAAATTTAAATATTTGGAACTCCATAAATGCATTCAAATTTGAAAAAAGATATGCTGTCATAGTACATCACTAATCCTAAACTTCACAAAAAGAAATACATAGTTGTCATCCGGTTCGTTAATAAACGAATTCAGTTTTGATTTATTTTTTATGGGAGAACGATTAAGAAACTGTAAATAATAACGAGACATGACAATTTATACTGGAAACCCCAGGAATTGGGGAAAAAATCATTTGACTAAGAGCGAAATAAACTCTTAACATGTTCACTAATCAAATGATTCATTACATAATACAACAAAGGCTTTAAGAAGATAACAGAATATAAGAAAGCAATAAGAACTCCGGCAGGGTAACGGTATGTTCTTATGCGTCCAAAGGATCCTGCTTTTTCTGTCGTTGTGCTGTGTATTTATAGAGTTGATGGCGTGTGTAATTCACGCTTTGTAACTGCCTCTGACATGTTTGTTAGAGGTTGTTGTCGCGCGATGTAAAACGAGGCCGGGACCGAGGCGTGGTCTGCGCGATCTGGCTCGAGGCGTGATAAACATGTGGAGGCCCGAAGCGTGGAACGCGTGGGTTTGTAACCGTTTGGACCGAACCCTGGAGCCAGCTGTCAGACACCGTTTTATTTCGCCAAGGTTATATTCGGTCCCATCGCGAAACATCGGGCCATTTTATCATAAATATACTACTGGGCTGCACAAGTTCGCTTTTGCCACATGGATCGACCCAACAGTTATTGGGGCTCATCCCTTGCAGGGTATCTGGTCCTAGAGTTCTCATCAATCGTATAATTAGATTTTGATAGGGAATCTCAATTACCAAAATTCAAAATTTTGAAAATTAATTATATCGTATATACTAAATTTTGGAAGTTTGTTTTGTCAATATAATAAAGTATGAGGATCACTTTTATCATGCTCATACTTTGATTGTCAAATTTACCATAATTATAAATTTTATGGATCAAAATTGTCAAAATTGAGACCGACTATTTTTCTCTTTTACTTTGATGTATTTTCTTTTTTCCATTATAATCAATAAAAAAGTATTTGTAGTAAATAAAACTAGAAAATTATGTGATATTACTACATGTTTTAACTAGTATGGAAACCCAAAATTTATAAATTGTGTGATACACTCTAAAATTTTAAAAATGTTTAAAAATGACAATTTAATGTAAAATAATGATTTTTATGTCCATTTTCGAGTTGTTAAGACACCTCAAGTAGGGCTGTTATTTGATCCGAACAAACGGAACTCGTTGTGTTCATGTTCGTTCATATTTTTATTCGAACGTGTTCATGTTCGTTCATATTTTATTAGAACATGAAAATATGTTCGAACATTATTCAAATTATTAAGTGAATGTTAATGTTCGTTCGAATAACTTGCTCGAACATGTTTGTACTATTTGTGTGAAATTCACCTAGAGAGTTCTTCATGTTGTAACTCATCTTAATTTTCCGTAGAAATTGGTTCTTCATAAAAAACAATTACTTCATCCAAAGGGATCATTGAAAGTGATGAACATTCGTCTTGCTTCATATTTGACATTTTGAGAGTTTTGTAGAATATCAAATATCTTCTTTTTTCAATCTTTTGAATCTAATGAAGAATTGAGAAGTGATTCACAGCCACCGCTAGAGTCAATGATTAAAAATTAGTGTTTTGTAAATATTTTAAAACTTAAATACTATAATAATCTATTAGAATAAAAATTAATTTAAATAATATATTTGATCACGAAGGTTCACATTTGTTCACGAAAATGTTTGTGTTTGTTCAAATTATAAACGAACAAAAAATAATGTTCTAATAATGTTCATATTTTTATTTGAATGAGCGAAGACAATCATATACGAGTCGAACACATATTGTTTACGAACTGTTCGGATCGTGTAACAACCCTAAACTCAAGGCATTAATTTTGTAGATTTAAAAATTAGGAAACATACATTTTAGATATTTGTATTGTAATTTTAGGAGGTCAAACATAAACACCATTGTATTAGTGTTACGTTCAAAACATTAATGGATCATTTTATATATTCAAGTGTTAAATATATAATCATAAAAACAGAATGTATAACTTATTAAATTTTTAGAGTCAAAGGTCAAGCTATTGTACATTTTCTAATATATTTTTATAATTTTCTTAATTTGGGAACAATACTATTTTAAATTTATAAGGATGATATCAACTACTAATAATTTTTTGTAATTTTTAAATTGGGAATTACATTATTTTAAAGTTATATATATTATAAACACCACTTAAAATAAAATAAAATAAACACCAAAATTTTAAAATAAATTTGGGTTCATTTTGTTGTGAGCTGCGACTATAGGATTAGGTGAGATTGATTAGATTTGGAATTAAGTATAATAAAATTATATACTCAACTTCTTTGGTTAGTAGGATAATATAAGATTAATGTTGGAAATGTGTGTTTAATTTATTAATAAAAGACCATATACTCTTATTCATATTTTAAGATACAAAATCATTTCATATAACAACGTTAACAATTTATAAATAATATTCATTTGATCAAAAGTTACCAAATTAATTCATAAATAATTAAAATGGCATTAGGAACATAAGTGATAGACAAATTATTTATCAAATATGACTCAATCAATCGGTAAATTGAATACATTGATAATTAGAATGCTCTAGAGTTCTTAAAAAACATCTATGTGGAACAAATTAAATTTATCTGAAAAACTTGTTGTTAAGAGTAAAAATCTACTATTTATTATTGATAGTTTTAGTAAGTGAGAACTGCTGGTAATCAGTTGCCGTAGAGAAAAGATAGAAAATTATACGTGGGAAACTCGATAACTGTGAGAAAAACTCATGGGACATCAAACCCAAAAAGATTTCTACTATAAACGATGAGTATAGCATATAGAGAGAGGAATATGTCATTTCTCACTGTCATCTACCCCTTTTATAGAGGTGATGATATAATTTAAAAATATTAAATATAATCGTAATTTTTCCTTGTCTCATCAACCGCCATCGAGCTGATTTACATGACTTTTGTTGCCTAAAATTCGTGCGGCGCTGCCCGAGATTGGTGGCGCAGCCATTGTTGACATTAACTACCAATAGTGTCGATCGCTCTCATCTATTACCGATCGGATGTTGATGACCCCGATCGGTTGTAACGAACATCTAGCTTGACATCGTGATATGTGTCGATCAGGTTTAGTTGAAACAATATACCGATCGACATCTTACTATGATTTTGTATACCCGACTCATTTTGAGTTGACATGTTATCATAATTCATGCATTAACACTTGTGTTTTCCAAAAAAACCATAGAGATAAACTACGATTTGAAAGAAAATTGGATATGGAAAAAAATAGAAAAAGAAAATATATAAAATAGAGAAATATAGATTATGTTGTATATTTCTATGATGTCGTACTGATCGGTATGAAAAAATCGGACGATACCGGTATTTTGATCTGGGTTTCCCGGTCGGAACTGAAGTATTATTGAGTCCACCCAAAAAATATAATTTTTAATTTTTTTTAAATAAAAATACATTTTGGTACTAGATGATATACACGAAATACGGATAATACCGATCTGGATAGAAACATAATTTCGGAAAAGTATAAAAATATTGGATAAAATTATCCTACATAAATGATAGTATTACTTTATCACACAATAATATTATTGTGTGTGATAATTTAATCTATATGATAAAGTAATATCACGAAATAAATAATGGATTATACTGGATAAAAATATTTATATACTACAATTATTTGAATCCAAACAGTAAAAGTTTAGATCGAGGGCCGACAGGTAAAAAGAAAAAAGACAAGGAGGTTTAATGAAAATATGAATTCGTAGGGGATAAAAAAGGAAAAAACAAAGTCNACCTGTTTTGCACAAATATCTATCGTAAAAGTAGGTATTTACCAAAATACTCGTATTAGTATATTTTGGTGTAAAGATTTATAGAGTAGATGAGCATTTTGACAAAAGAGTCCCGCCCTACCACATCAAAATTATTTTACTATTTTACTTTGATGTATTTTCTTTTTTCCATTATAATCAAGAAAAAGTATTTGTAGTAAATAAAACTAGAAAATTATGTGATATTTTTACAAGTTTTAAATAGTATGGAAACCCAAAATTTAAAAATTGTGTGATACACTAAATTTCAAAAATGTTTAAAAATGACAGTTGAATGTAAAATAATGATTTTTATGTCCATTTTCGAGTTGTTAAGACACCTCAAGTATGGATGTTATTCAATCCGAACGAACCGAATGCGTTGTGTTCATGTTTGTTCATATTTTTATTCGAACGTGTTCATGTCCGTTCATATTTTATTAGAACATGAAAATATGTTCGAACATTATTCAAATTATTAAGTGAATGTTCATGTTCGTTCGAATAGCTTGCTCGAACATGTTTGTACTATTTGTGTGAAATTCACCTAGAGAGTTCTTCATGTTCTAACTCATCCCAATTTTCCGTAGAAATTGGTTCTTCATAAAAAACAATTACTTCATCCAAAGAGTTCATTGAAGGTGATGAACATTCGTTTTGCTTCGTATTTGACATTTTGAGAGTTTTGTAGAATATCAAATATCTTCTTTTTTCAGCCTTTTGAATCTAATGAAGAATTGAGAAGTGATTCACAGCCGCCGCTAGAGTCAATGATTGAAAATTAGAGTTTTGTAAATATTTTAAAACTTAAATACTATAATAATCTATTAAAATAAAAATTAATTTAAATAATATATTTGTTCACGAAGGTTCACATTTGTTCACGAAAATGCCCGTGTTTGTTCAAATTATAAACAAACAAAAAATAATGTTCGAACAATGTTCATATTTTTATTTAATCGAGCGAACACAATCACATACGAGTCGAACACATATTGTTCACGAAACTGTTCGGATCGTGTAACAGCCCTAACCTCAAGGAATTAATTTTCTAGATTTAAAAATTAGGAAACATATATTTTAAATATTTGTATTGTAATTTTAGGAGGTCAAACATAAACACCATTGTATTAGTGTTACGTTCAAAACATTAATGGATCATTTAGTCAAAGGTCAAGCTATTGTACATTTTCTAATATATTTTTATAATTTTCTTAATTTGGGAACAATACTATTTTAAATTTATAAGGATGATATCAACTACTAATAATTTTTTGTAATTTTTAAATTGGGAATTACATTATTTTAAAGTTATATATATTATAAACACCACTTAAAATAAAATAAAATAAAATAAACACCAAAATTTTAAAATAAATTTGGGTTCATTTTGTTGTGAGCTGTGACTATAGGATTAGGTGAGATTGATTAGATTTGGAATTAAGTATAATTAAATTATATACTCAACTTCTTTGGTTAGTAGGATAATATAAGATTAATGTTGGAAATTTGTGTTTAATTTATTAATAAAATACCATATACTCTTATTCATATTTTAAGATACAAAATCATTTCATATAACAACGTTAACAATTTATAAATAATATTCATTTGATCAAAAGTTATCAAATTAATTCATAAATAATTAAAATTGCATTAGGAACATAAGTGATAGACAAATTATTTATCAAATATGACTCAATCAATCGGTAAATTGAATACATTGATAATTAGAATGCTCTAGAGTTCTTAAAAAACATGATAACGTAAAATATTACAAAACCCATAAAATCTATGTGGAACAAATTAAATTTATCTGAAAAACTTGTTGTTAAGAGTAAAAATATACTATTTATTATTTATATTTTTAGTAAGTGAGAACTGCTGGTAATCGGTTGCCGTAGAGAAAAGATAGAGAATTATACGTGAAAAACCCGATAACTGTTAGAAAAACACACGGGACATCAAACCCAAAAAGATTTCTACTAGAAACGATGAGTATAGCAGACAGAGAAAGGAATATATCCTTCCTCATTGTCATCTACCCCCTTTTATAAAGGTGATGATACAATTTAAAAATATTAAATATAATCGTAATATTTCCTTATCTTATCAACCGCCATCGAGCTGATTTACATGACTTATGTTGCCTAAAAGACGTGCGGCGCCGTCCGAGATTGGTGGCGCAGCTATTGTTGACATTAACCACCAATAGTGTCGATCGCTCTCATCTATTAGCGATCGGATGTTGATGACCCCGATCGGTTGTAACGAACATCTGGCTTGACATCGTGACATGTGTCGATCGGGTTTAGTTGAAACAATATACCGATCGACATCTTACCATGATTTTGTATACCCGACTCATTTTGAGTTGACATGTTATCATAATTCATGCATTAACACATGTGTTTTCCAAAAAAACCATAGAGATAAACTACGATTTGAAAGAAAATTGGATATGGAAAAAAACAGAAAAATAAAATATATAAAATAGAGAAATATAGATTTATGTTGTATATTTCTATGATGTCGTACTGATCGGTACGAAAAAATCGGACGGTACCTGTATTTTGATATGGGTTTCCCGGTCGGAACTCAAGTATTATCGAGTCCACCCAAAAAATATAATTTTTAATTTTTTTAAATAAAAATACATTTTGGTACTAGATGATATATATGAAATACATATAATATCGATCTGGATGGAAACATAATTTCGGAAAAGTATGAAAATATTGGATAAAATTATCCTACATAAATGATAGTATTACTTTATCACACAATAATATTATTGTGTGTGATAATTTAATCTATATGATAAAGTAATATCAGGAAATAAATAATGGATTATACTGGATAAAATATTTATATACTACAATTATTTGAACCCAAACAGTAAAAGTTTAGATCGAGGGCCGACAGGTAAAAAGAAAAAAGACAAGGAGGTTTAATGAAAATATGAATTCGTAGGGGATAAAAAAGGAAAAAACAAAGTCAAAAGTAGGGGTGTGGCGTGGGGTAGGTTAGGCACGTGCCTGTAATCAATGAATGGAACCAAAAGTTCACTATTGGTTGATCGCAACCGCACACAACAACCCGTCACACTCATCCTGTCCGTCCATTTATTATATATTCTTACAACCTAACTCAACCCCACCAACATATTAAATATTATAAATTATATTTAAATATAAATATTTTATTTTATTGTTAATTACGTGTAATATTGTGTTTGTTTTATATAGCTTTTTAAAATTACGGTAAAGTACGGTGAAATATGATAATCGTGAATTTTTAAATATGTTTGGGAAAATTGTGATATTATGATCGCGATTTAAGTAAAAATACTAATATAACCTTATATATATATAATAATAAATATAGTTATATTATAATTAATAGAATTAAGGGTAAATTAGTCTTTTCCAAAATTGCGATGAGATCACAACTAGTTTTAACAGTGATAATGATATCGTTATTTTTTAACGATTATCACATCGCAATTAAATTTATGTTTTTTGTAACATAAGAAAATCACGATCCGAATATCGCATCGCACCTCACCGCAATTTTAATTTGAGTAATAAACAAACCCATTATATGGATCAACCTATGTCATGCCATAGTATCAATAATGTTTCTTTTACCTCAAACTTTTGTAATTTTTATAAATTTGATCCTTATACATTGTAATCATATATTTAATTCTCAAATTTTAAAGTTTTATAAAATTTAATTATTTAAGTTTGCAAAATTTGGTAAACCAGATTTTCAATGTGGTAAATTAATCTCCAAAATTTGATTATAATTGAAGATCTCAATTGAAAACTTTGGAGACCGATTATATTTTACAGAATAAACTTGAGAACTAATTTACCAAAGGATATAATGGATAGTGAGTGATTTCGTCATCTTCATATTATGATATTACAATTAGTATCATGCTTTAAAAAACCGGTTGAACCGATGGATCCGAAATTCTTTATACTGGTCGGATTAGAGGATCGGATCCGTTTGAACCGGTTTAATATAAAAATAAATAATAATGTTAATAAACAAGAGAAATATATTTAAAAATATGAATGGTGTTTGTCATTGGCCCCTAATCTTTAAAAAAGTATAAATGTTATGCCCTTATAGTTTTAAAATTGCGTACGAAACACCTAAAGTTTACATAATGTGTGTAATTGACCCTCTAACTTTTTAAATTTGTAAACACCATGTCTTCAAAGTTTAAAATTGCATGATTGACCCCCAAAGTTTCAAAACCGTTTATATTTGACACTCATGCCCGGTCATTTTTTGAGTTTTTTCGCAATTGACCTCGTTCTTTCCACATGTTGAAATTGATCGATTTTGTTTACTGATTTGATATTTAGACACTTAATATAATAAAGAGTTCATAATTGACTCGGAGAAATATATACCGGAGAAATATGTAACATCCGCTTGCTAAAAGACTAATTTGTCTTACAATGTTTTGTTATTATATTTCATGGTAATTTTACTTTGTATATAAACTCAAAAAAATACTCGACGTAAGAGTTAAATATAAACGATTTTGGAACTTAGGGGGCCATTAATGCAATTTATAAACTTTGATGTCATATTGTTTACATATTTAAAAAGTTGGAGGGTCAACCACACACATTATGTAAACTTTGGGTGATTTATACGCAATTTTGAAACAATAAAGGCATCCCCTTTACACTATTTTAAAGATTGAGGGTCATATTTGCAATTTTCTCTTAAAAATATATTTTTTACAAATAACTATAAATAAATTATTAAAAAAATATAATTAAGTAATATATAAAAGTTTTGATACATATTTAAAAAAAATTTAAAATTTTTTTAATATAAATTCTTAAAAACCGGTTTTGAGTGAAATAAATCGGTTCAACCGAATTTTTTTGGCCCCAATACCGGTTTTTAAAATAATCAGCTAACCGGTTTAAATTGGATCGGGATAATGAACAATTCCTGGTCGAATCGGTTGGTCTGACCGGTTTTTAAAACCATGATTAGTTTAATCATAAAACTTTGTTCAAAATGAATAAAATTATTAAATTATATCGACCAAATTTATGTATGGCCCATAACTTTAAGTATAACTGCTATTGATGCTATTTATGTATAATGTTATACAAATGTTGCAATCAACATACTAACTAATATGATTCTAGCACGGCACAATTCCCTAACCACTTGAGTCACATCTATTTCAATGCTTAATTTTTTAATATAGTCAAGCTCGATTTGAAATTAATTTCCTAATAAATCAACATTGAATATGTTAAAAAAATTTCAAGATCTAAAAATATATTTGCGAGCTAATAATATTATATTAAATATATTGGAATATTCGGTCGTGCCATAAATTTAAAAATTTTAATTACAAAGTTGAACTTAAGTCTAATAGAAATTTGTTGAAATATGAAAAACTCTACCACATATTGGTGATGTTTGGAAACCCAATCCACCGTCCGGATCGGTGAACGTACCGTAGTTGTATTATACTTTTACCAAACATCATTAATAACTGCGTTCGTGTGACCGCAGAAAACAGCGGTGAGTTCACAGCTGGGTTAACCCAACGGCCACAAGAACGCATCTGATAAATGTCAATTTTACCATTGATAAATTATAGTTTATTTTTTTAAAAAAATAATTTTGATCAATAATTTCTTATATTCTATCAATTACGTGTTCAAACTATAAAAATATATATAACAATTTAAAAATGTAGTTTTGAAATAACGAATTTATTATAAAATAATATGAAATATAATTTTTAAGTTATAAACAATTATTTAAAAATAATGACAAAAAAATCATTTTATGACATCACCATCACTGCACCGCTGTTTCAAAAACAGTTTTTTAAAATCACGATCAATTCACCTCACAGCACAGTACAGTCATCTCACCTGACCATTATTTGCCAAACGTTGTTCCAAATATACCCATTAACTGAGATGTAAGTTGAATTGATTTATAAAATGAACTATTGAACATTGTTAATGATTTGTTCAAATTTATACAATACTGTATAATCTTCTTATACGTTATATTAGAACATAATCTCGACATTAAATTAATTCAACTCTAGAAACTTAACAATTTTTATATGACCAAATCTCAAATACTCGATTCTTTGAAATTTCATTTCGAATCAAATTCGTTCATTTTCAAGGCAACTCAACAAATAGTTTTGATTAAATCCGATTCTTTGTGAGTCATAGGCACAAATTTGTAGTGCATTAATTTCAAAACCACATTATTATTTGTTATTTATTTATTATTTATGACAATGATTTTTTAATTACAATATTTTATTTTGTTATTGGGATATTAAATCAGTGGATTATTGCACCCATATCTAGGCCGGGAACCCAACCCCCATCCGTCTCGGTGGCTTGTCTGTTTTAATAATAAAATATTAATAATTAATAATTAATAATAATAATAGGGTGACGTTTGCCGATGATCCTCCAACTTTCGCGTGGTGTAAAGGGTATGCCCTCCAAGTTACGAAATTGCAAATATGACACCTCAAGTTAATAAAAATACACACATATGACCCTCTAACTTTAATTAAATGCATGTACGACACCTCAAGTAAACAATACCGTTTAATATTGACCCTCTACGACATTGTTATTGTTTTACGTCCATGATGAGATCATCGGAACCCGATATCCCGAATAGGGTCAAGACCTGCCTAAGCTATGGCGGCCCAGGCAAGTGAGCCGAACTTGGAGGCCCAGATCAGCAGAGGGCCTATTTGTATCGCTTGGCCCGTTCAGTCACATTTAGCGATCGGTCCCGAGCCGTGGGGCCCAGCTCCCCACATACTCCCAGACCGATCGGTCCATTTCTTGCAGGCGCTACTTCGGGCCATCCTCATGCATCATATGCGACAAAAACCCGCGACAAACTGGTCAGTAGCGTGGTTTGGCAATGGATGTAAGCCGCTAGACGCTAAAGAGTAGCCGGTTGGCAGCGCCGAAAGGACCGGCGCCATGCAGTTACAGGGGCTATTCCCGACGGCTGTTTCGTCTGACGTTAGCCGACCTAGTAGCAAAGGACAGGCGCAAAACGACACCCTACTGTACATAATACAGTGGCAGTATAAAAAGAACACAGAGGGAAGAAGAAAAGGAATCAATTCCGATTTTGGTTTTCTCCAGGAAGCTTGAGCTTTATAGCTTACTCTCGATTTATTTTCGATTATCTTCCCCCTCCTTGTGGTCAATCATAAACATGTATTGTACAATGATAAATTTGATTAGTGAACAGGCTGAGGGCATTTCTTTCAGCCCTTAGCCAAGTGGTTTTTTCCTCGACTCCGAGGTTTTCCACTCTAAAAATCTGTTTGCCTCCTTTACCTTTGAATCATCAACCTTCTCCACACTTAAATAAATAACAACCGAGTTCGTCTTGCAACGAACCGGTCGACTGTTGACACCCCCGGTTTTCGAACCACAACAGTCCAGATGCACATCTCTTGAATTTGATGTATCAATTTTGTATAATTTTTCGTATAAAAGACTTATTTGCATAATTTGTGAATATTGACAACTAATACTGCGAACGAAAAATATATACAAACTTAACGGAAAATCATGTGTTAAATATCAGTGGTAAAAAACAAACGATTTTGATAACTTGAGGGGTCATTCATGCAATTTCATAAGTTGAAGGGTATAGCTTTTACACAGTTTGTAAGTTGGGGGCTATTTGTGCAATTTTCTCAATAATAATAATAATAAAATCTTAATTTCACTATCATGTCAACGTCAACTATATAATTAAAAATATTATCCAAACAAAATCATGATGATTTAGAATGCGAATATGAAATAATTATTTGATAGTAATGCTCTATTTTATTTATTGTATATAAATTAATTAATACACCTCATCCCTAAGCACGTGACATGTTTTATATTAAGGTTTAATTATTTAGAAGTTATTTGAATATTGTAATGTAGGTGTAATACCGAATAATTGTTATAAATTAAAATAGAAAGATGGGTGACATTTATAGAATTAGATATTAGGGTCCACCTACACGTTACATGTGTTATGTATGAATAAAATATTTATGCCTATTTGATATATAAAAATATTATATTAAATTTAGTATTATCATATCTATTATATTTGTCTCGAATACTATATTTATAAGATAAAACATTATTTTTAAAAAATATCGGGTTGAGCATTAGGTTTTGTTTTACTGGAAAATTGGATGAATAATTTATTTTTAAATTATACTATCCTAAATTTCCTATTTTGGAAAAGAATATAAACAATAACTTATGTTGTTTGAATAATATATATTGTTCGAAAGATAAAATGTTAATACATAATATTAATCAATGTTTCATATCGAATGACATCTGAAATACAGTGTGATAATGAGTTATAATATTGGATATGAATAGGTACTTGAAATAATATGTGGTATCGATATCGATTAGAGTCGTATAACTGGTATGAGTGGTATATAGATCAATATTAAATTTAGTTTTATATTAAAATATTAATTATATTTGTATTTTAAGGATGGATCCAGAAAAACTCAGAATCCGAACCTATAACTTGAAATAGTAAGTTATCATATAAAAATTAATAACATCAAATATTTAATATATCAACCGGTATCCGGTACTATAACACAATAGAATCTTGTATTTCACGTATTGATCGATTATGACATATTTTCAATTTGGGTCGTATGACCGATATATAGGTTAATAGCATATTAACTTTTTATATTAATAGTGTCATGCTCTTCTTATTATAAGAATGAATCAAATAACTCAAAATTCGACCATATAACCTGATAAGAATAGTTTGCAAACAAAATATTGAGAACATATTTAAGGTATTTATCCATTTTAAAATATTATATATATATAATCTCTCTCCAACTATTTACCCATTTATAATATTTAATTATTTTATAAACTATAATTTACTGCAACTACTTATTTTTTGTAGTTATATATAACTGAATTAAGATTAAATCTGATTATATTGCTGATATTTTGTGTGATAATAATTTTGTTATTAAAAAGTAATATTTAAATTTATTTTAAAATTTTAAAAACTGTGAAAAGGAAAAGGAGGGTCGCGAAAACCGTTCATTTTGTCTATAAAAACCGTTCCATACCCTTCTCTCTCATCGCTCTCTCTGCCAACCCTAATTCTCATCTCTTTTACTCCTCCTCTGTCTCATCAATGGCGGAAAATCAGCAAAAACGTCTCAGGGAAGAGTCTAACGAGGAATCGAGCTTCAGTCCAAAGCGACAGAAGCCTTATGAATCCATACTGAACCTCCTCGATGATGACGAAGACAGTGAAGATCCGAATCAGGATCTGTCGGCGATGTTAACCAGTTTCCAGCAAGAACTCGTATCTCCGTCGTCTACTGCACCAGAGAGGGAGGATATGCGTGAGATTCACCGTGAATCTGTTATCCATGGCGGAGGAACCGAGGATGATGCGGCGGAGTCGGTTATGCGACATCTTCTAGAAGCTTCCGATGATGAGTTAGGGATTCCGAATGGAACATATGAAGTGAATAACGTTGAGGTAATTGATTCCGGTGAGAATCTTTCTTCCTTTGGATTTGATGAAAATGTCCTCTGGGAACTGGATGAGGACGGGATCACCGATTTCTACACAGTGCTGCAATCTGAGTTTCTTCTGTAGTAGTTCTTTTTACGTTACGGCTTGCTCGGGTTTGTTTTCTGGAAATTAGGAATAGTTTAGGGGTTGAAGCGCAATATGTGAAAAGATCTGGGGTCATGTTTTAACATGCGTGGAGTAGTTTCTGAATTTCCAGTTTTACCCTTACCCTGACTGTACAATTCAGAAAACTTCCACTTTTGCCACAGCAATGTGTGGGGCATGTTTTTGTTACGGATGATGAATGTACAAGATCACCATAAATAGCTGTTAATTTACTTACTTTTTTTATTCTAAAAATCAATAATTTTAAGGACTTAGAAAATTAATAATATAGAAAAAATAAAACATTTAATATTAGATAAACCCGTAACAATTTTTTATAAACAAAAAGTAAATAAATATTATATAATAAATTATTTCTTATTTTATATATGATGTAATCAGCTACAAGAATTAGAGTAGAGTATGAAAAAAATGGAACTTAGATGCTACCGTTGGATAACATAAAAAATAAAATAATTATTATTAATTTAATTTTTTTGAACAGTAATAATATTATAGAAATATTAAAAGTGGTCGGCAGGATACGAACCTATAATATTTAATTTAATTAGAAAAACATTTTTGAAGTTTTGGTCTTATAATTTCATTATAATACACAAACATATTAATTTTAAATAGAATTAAAAAATAGCTAAAAATTAAGAATTATAAATTAAATTTTGAAACTTCAAAGAGCAAATATATTATATATATAATTTATAAAAAATACAATACATTTTCTCTAGTAAAATAATAGTACAATTTATCTTAATGAGAAAATTATGTCCATTGGTCTATAATGTTAAAATAGTATAAATACGATATCCCAAAATTTGTAAATCGCATGAAAAACCCACGAAGTTTCAAAACCAAGAATTACCCTCAAATGAATAGCATCGATTTTCGTATTATTTCGTATAAGTAATTTTGATAATTTATACGCTATTTTTAAAATTTTCAAAGTTTGGAGATATACTCATTACATATTTTCAAGGTTAATTGTCAAATATAAACTATGGTGAAGTTTAACATATTAACGAGTATATGAGTCAAATAAAACAGTTTTGGAAGTTCGATGGTCAACCATGTAATTCTTAAACTTTGAGGGCAATGTGTTTACAACATTTTAAAATTGAGGGGTCAACGACGCGCATTATATCATCTTCATAGGCTTTATATGCAATTTACAAATTTTGAAGACACCGCTTTTACACTATTATAAAGTTTGAGAGTTAATTACAAATATCACTCATATTTAAATGACACCATCCATTATTTTGAATGTTGGATAAGTGCAAATATTATTAAATGAGAATCCCTTTAGATTTATCCTTTCCCCCAAGGGACCGAGCTACATAGAATATGGATATGATAAATCACGTTTTCGAAACATAACTACGTTAACCGTTGAGATCAATATTGTTATCGATCGAACATTCTTGGATGACAATCAATATTCTTGTTGATCTGTCAAATCGATCGGGCACACAATATTGAAGATGACAAGGAACCGATCTAAAAATATGAGATGAAGATAATTGGTTGATGACTGAGACGAGGCATGTCGGGGACCGATCGATTTAGGATTGAAGTTAGTTATGAAAAGGAAATGAACCCATGAATCATGATAATGCCAAATATAATTTAATCCAAATAAATCATATTGGTGACACAAATAAAATATTAGAATTTTTTTTTCTATATCATCTTATATATATAAAAGCAAACTTTAGGATAACGTGAATGATATTTTTCTACAAATTAATGTAAATTTGATTGTCCTCAAGTCACGTGGTTTTTCACTCTTATTTAATTTTACATGTTAAACTTCTTATATTGTTATTTATTTTTGCAATTCCTCAAGGGTTCCAAATAATTTATTGAGATTGTTCTTATTATTTCCCAATTAACTGATATAATTAGGCTATCTGTAACCTTGTTCGCGCCTAAAACCATTTATACCGTATAAATCTCTATATACATCATATTCTCTTTTCACTTCTAAAACTTTTCACTAATCAACATCATTATTTATTTCTCTTTCATCCACATCATATTATTTATTCAAATTTCATTTTATCTTTCTATCTCATCAAATTTATTTATTTACTATTTAATTTATCAATAAATATTAATTTTTAATTTTAATAGTTTTAATTTCGATAATATCGACGTTTAATATTAATTATTAATTTGATCATTGTATATATTATATTTCATTGTTTCAATTGTATTTCTTTATATTGATTCGTACACGTTTTTAATATCGTTATTTCGAAACGATCGAATTTCACATAAAGTTATGTATTTATCGTATCAACATAAAAGTAATAATTTTTTAAATATTTATTTACTAAATTACATATTTAAATTATAAAAATAAATTAAAAATTAATAAAACTAATATTTTATTATATATATATTAAACTAAAATATTTTAAATTAATAAAAATAAATAAAAAGTTATTCTCCGCGGACAAACCCTTGTCCACAGAGCGAATTTCTCCATGGAGGAATCAGTGTCTATGTAACCATGGGCGCCGATGTGGCGGATAAGAGCGTATTTTCCATACGCTCTTGTCCGCCGTTACATGTAGTCTTAGAACTTAATATAAGCCTATATAATTCCCATTTTTATGCATTAAATATTATCGATTTAATTTAACAAATAAAGAATGTAATTAAGGATAATAAAATTGTGAGAATAATTGGTAGGGCTGTCGCTATTTTGGCTTAAATGGATTGATTGTGTGGTATCGAAGAAGATAGTTGCGTGACGAATATGTACACCAAAATACCCACGTCTAGTCCTTCTCATTATCAATGTTTGTGTTTCATTCGAAATTCAAGATATTTTGAGGACTTGATAGCAATTATACGTAATTATACCTCAAATAAATGAAATGAATTTATTTAAAAGTAAAACAAAGAATGATGTTTGTAAATAACCCATAAACTTTATAATAGCGTAAATGTAGTGTCTCCAAAATTTGTAAATTGCAAATAAAACCATCGAATTTGATATAATGCACAATGTTGGCCCCTCAATTTTTAAATTTTGTAAACATTTAAGAATTACATGGTTAGCTCCCGAACTTCCAAAACCTTTATTATTTGACCCTTATCATCGTTAATGTTTAAACGTCTCCATAGTTTGTATTTAACCTATTAACCTTCAAAAGCTATAATGACTGTCTCCAAACTTTGAAAATTTTAAAAATAACGTATAAATTATCAAAATCAGTTATACGAAAAAAGACAAAAACACTATTGTTCACTCGAGGGTCATTCTTGAATAATTTTGAAACTTCGGGTACTTCTCATACAATTTACAAATTTTGGGGCATCACATTTACACTATTTTAAACATTAATGGCTAATAACGCAATTTTCTCGAAAAACAAATTATAAAAATATAATATTAATAAGTTTAACATTATTTCGATATTTAATATATTTTTTTAAACGGAATTATTGATTAAGTTATAATTGAGGGAGGGGAAATTATAAAATCACAATAAAACTATAACCAGTTTTAGGTGTTCATATTGAAAGTTATAATTATTTCAATATTAGAGAAGCACATTCGGGGTGTCAATTGGGTTTAGATGATTTTGGATTATGAGTTATTTTAATTTAAATAAATTCAAATAAAATTTTCTTGTTAGATTTAATTTCAATTATTTGTGTTTTGAATTAGCATATATAATTTATAATTACTATTCAACATAATTTTTATTTTTAATCCTCATGTTTTTATTTGCCACTTTTTGTTTTCTCTTTCATGTGTTATTTTACCATACTTATATTCTCGAACCTCTCGAATAAAGCCGATAAATGTTCGAGTTCGAGCACATTTTGTTTGAACCGAGTCCAACCTGTTTCAAATTCGAATTCCTAACGTACCAAAAGCTATACGGCACCGACTCTTCAATTTTTCATATTTTTTCGTGTCGAGTCGGACTCTCCGACTCGCTCCGACTCTTGACACTTGACATCTTACTTAATTTGATTTTTTTATTCATCGGAAACGTATCTTATGTGCTTTCACGACTTTTTAATGTTGTCGATCTACTTGTGAATTCTTCGTACAAGCGATGATGGAACAAAAAATGGTTGTTTTTTGGGAGATGGTAGAATCGACGAACAATATTCATTTTTTATAAGTTAAATTTTCTTATATAATGAATTGATAAATATTTGTAGTTTTAAACTTGACTTTATGCAATTTTCTACAAATTCTAACAATTAATTTTTTAAAATTTGCTTTTATTTAATATTATTTTATTTAATAATATGAACCGAGTTGAAAATCTGATTCTTATACTCTTACCGAATCGGGTCGCACCGAACGAGTCGATGCTGCATTGACCAAAAGTTGAAGTTCAAAATTTCTACAAATCAAATAGAAAATATTCACAAGCCAATAATAATAAATTTATATTATTTTAATTAATTTATACCTCAGCATTCAAATTCTCTATGGAACTGAACTTCAAATCATATGTTTTTAATTTTCAAATTGGAATCGAATTTCGTCTGTTTCGATTACTTTACTTTACGCTCTAATTTTCTATGATGATATATAAGTAAACATTTTGCTCTTGGTAATGTTCGAGTTTCAAATCGTAAAACCCTTCGTTGAGATCTGAACTGCTCTTAAACAAGATTGAATTGATAATGACATAGTTTACGTTGATCCGACGATCGAGCACCCGGTTGAATTATAATCTACAAGCTCTTAAAGTCCTTGAATCATTTCTCTTATATCATATCCTTGAAGCTACATAACATAACGAAAACTCAATAAGGAAAGGAAGAGCAACGATATTATCTAAAACCCGAGTACCTGAAGAAATGTAAGCAGCAATATGACTCCCGAGTTCCAAAATGCATGTATCGTTATCGGAGTCAAAAGATTACGCGTATGAGCATACGAAAACCCCAATGCAATTCCTGTACACATATATCGAGTTTGTTTCAAGAATGAGAAATATATATATAAATTCAAAATTCAATGGGTAGGGAGAGTGTTCATGTATTACACTTCATAAGAGAAGTTAATCACATTGAAAATATTAAGTTAAGTCAATTATTCATGATATTACACCCCTTATAAACTAGAATTATTCTATTTCCAAAACCAATGTGTGACAATATTTCAATACTCCCCCTCAAGTCGAACTAGTATTTGACTAGTTCACACTGCTTCAATATGCTCAATGGTGCTCGAATCATATAACTTTCAATTTTTATCGCCTAATCCCAGTACGCTTTTCTACCAAAGTTTTTTAGTTTTGTTTAAATCAGTACAAACCAGCCCGAAACCCACCATGATCCTCTAATACCATGCAGAAATTCATAATTCAATGGACCGAGACAATATCAGTGTAGCCCAATCCATAAAAGAACTACATAACATTGGAAAACTAGCCCAAGCCCATTACTCCTTGTATCACATCCTTATAAACAAGAATTATTTTATTTTCATAATTCATATGGGACAATATTTCAATACGTTAACTCGAAACATACCAAGAGCGAACAACTGAGGGAATTCTCCAGGAGTAAGATGTGCAGCAGCAAATATTGCAGCACTTAACAACACTGAAACTGGAGTTGGCATCCTGAAAAGAGCTTATGAAGAACAATAACGGATCCGTATAAAACGACATCGTTTTTACCATTTTGTGAAAGATACCATGAGGAATCCTCGAAACACAGTTTCTTCAAGAACCGGAGCAAGTATGCCGGTGATTCCGACCAAACACGCAGTGCTATATGTATTATAAACTCATGTAAGAAAACTTGAAAAAATTTCTGTTAGAATAGGACAATATTTACCTTATGCTCGAAGATCCAATCAATGGAAGTAATCTTACAAGAGCATCCGTCTGTATAGATCGAATCATACGACAAAATATTACGAATACGAATATGCATTCTTAAGGAACCTATTTATAGAATCCCATAATGTGTATGAATTCTGATATAAGCAATGAAACTAGATTTATTCAGACCTCTCTCTGTGGGGGCTCACCCTTGAAATATGTTACTAGTATCCCTGTCAATGCAATAGATCCTAGACTCCCGGCAAACCCGATCGCAGTCCACAATAACCAACCTTTTCTAAGATCAAAAGGGTCCTTCCAATCTGCATAAAACAAGAATAACGGAATGAAAGTTTCATTAATTCGGGAGTAACAATCGTTACTGTTGTCAACCGACAAAAACTTCTAACAAGTAACATTCAAAACAACCTCAAAAGCATACATTTGATCTCTATGTTTAATGGCATCGCGATTCAAAACAGCCAAAAAAGCATACATTCGATCTCTATGTTTAATGACATCGTGACATTCAAAACAGCCTCAAAAGCATATATTCGATCTCTATGTTTAATGGCATCGTGACATTCAAAACAGCCTCAAAAGCATATATTCGATCTCTATGTTTAATGGCATCGTGACATTCAAAACAGCCTCAAAAGCATATATTCGATCTCTATGTTTAATGGAATCTAAACATTATAATTGCAATCTACGATAAGTATCCGAATTTAAGCTAGTTACCGTATCGGTATATGTCATCAGGAAGAGGAGAAAGTGATTTTGTAAGACTAAGAAGGACTGCAAGAACAACTGTTGTAGCAATCCTACAAATAATAGAAAAGAAAAAAATCCCAGAATTAATCTAAGAACAAATAGTTTGACAGATATCCGAAATATGTAACTCATACGCTTGATCCAAGAACAGAATCTCGGCCTTCTGATCCAAGCTCAATTCTTCAATGTTTAGCCCTGAATACTCTAATGCTACTGACTCAATTAATCCTGTCAAAACAAAACTGTCTGAAAAACCAATTAGCCAGCATTTAACTATAACAACGAACCCGAAAACCGAATATTCATATAACTTGAAATGGTAATCAAATTCACCTCAATCCACATGCTAATGAGGTCAGTGATATTGTTTGCCAATTCCATGGTACCTCCCATCTTTTCAATATTAGCCAGTTTAATCCATCATCCTATTAAGAAATCAAATACGATGCGTTTATTCGTTAAAAACTCCGAAACAAATCGACTAGCCATTGCCATTTCTTAGGGAGTTTATGCATCTGATTTAGTTTAACTCAAAAGATCTGTAAGAGGAAGTCCTTAACAATATAATCAACTAATCCTCCAAAGCATAACAAAATTTACATCCAAAAGGCTTATGCACTATTGAATTTGACCAAATTTAGTCAACCAAATCGACCCAAATTCTCTCTACGAATATAAGCTACAAATTAAGGAATACTTAGCGATTGAGCATCAATTCAAGAAGTACAACAAAATCAAAGGATTTACCTTCTGTGGAGATTCCTCGGAACCATTGTTCTTGAAAAAGCATATGCTGCTGTGCCCTCTTGCGCTGCTTGTCCGAATCCGGACCGTTAACGGCGAAATTAGGTAGTTTTTTGAATAGTGAAACTGGGTTTTAAGGAATGGAAGAGGTTTCGCCGATAGAGAAGCAGTAGAGCCGATGGATGATGGACGAGAAAAAGCATAAAGGGATAAAGCCATTATTTACAGAGGAAGAAACTATGGAATTTTAATGGAGTTTATTGGGTATATATATATGGTTGGGAAATCATGGAAGATAAGGTGAAGAGATGAGATCTGATAATCTAGATCTTCGTTTTTTCTACTCCACTCTCATGGCTTCCGTGGGTCACTTAGTAAATTTAGCATTTTTGCAGGGCCTAGATGAAGTTTTACTGAAATGTCAAATGTGCCCACATATTTGTTGATTATTTTATTTTGCCAAGTCTTTAAAATTTGTAATTTATATTATTTATCTAAAAATAGTAAATATCTACTATATCAATATGAGAAAATTGCAAGATGACCCCGATCTTTGAAACATTGTAAAGACGATACCATTATAGTTTTAAAATTGCATACGAATCATCTAAAATTTACATAATATGTTTGGTTAACCCAACAACTTTTAAAATTGTAAACCCAACAACTTTCAAAGTTTAAAAATTGTATGGTTGGCCTCCAAAGTTCTAAAATCATTTATATTTGACACTCACGTCTGTCATTGTTTTAAGTTTTTGCGTAAGTGACTTCGTTCTTTCCACATGTTGAAATTGACTCATGTTGTATATTGAAATTGAACCATGCAATTTCAAAGTTCGAGAGACATGACAAACATCACTCATATCTGCTGTGGTCTGAAAACCGGGGGTGCCAACAGTCGTCCTGTTCGTTGCAAGACGAACTCGATTTTAATTTGTTTTGTAAGGGGGAAACGATTTAGAATCAAATGAAAAAGGACAAAGCAATTTTAGAGTGGAAAACCCCTGAAAGAATGAGAAAAAACCACTTGACTAAGAGTTAGAATTGCTTTGGTTCGTTCTTTAGAAATAACAAGTGAAGGGAAAGCTTAAGGGGAATAGGAGAAAACTGAAGAAGAGGAAGATCTTGTTTTCGTTCCCAAGTGTCCCTTTTATAAACATTTCCTGCTGTGTGAATAATAGAGTGTCGTTTTGTGCTTGTCCCATGCGGCTATGTCGGCTCGTGTCGGGCGGGACAGCCGCCGGGCGTAGCTCTAGGCGGCTGCGCGGCGCCAGACCTTTCGGCGCTACTAGCCGACTGTCTCTAGACCATAGGAGGCTCGGACAACTCTATCAGACACGCATCTGACAAGATTATCAGAGGCTATTGTCACATGTTGAGGAGTGCAGATGGCCGAAGCGTAATCTGTGCGTCCTGGACCGATCGTTCTCGATGAGGAGGAGAACGCATGATTCCATCGATCGGTCCCGATCACTAAGATTGGGCCTTCGGGCCGGACTGTTCTCGCCGGGCCGTCCATTCCCGTGTGCTGGATTTGGGTCTTCAAATTCGACTTATGTCACTTGGGATGGCTTAGCTAATCTTGGGCCTAACCAAATTCGGGGTACCAGGTTCCGAATGTCTCATCATATCAATATATTGTTATTTTATTTTTTGGTAAATTAAAAATCATGAGTATTTGTTATAGTTACTTTTTAACATAATTATAATTTATAAGGTTTTTTCAACCTATGTAAATCATTTATGTTTACCTAAGCTATGTAATTATTATGGTAATTTCGTCTAAAATAATCAAATTTGATAGTGAAACTAAATAAGGTACTTGATTTGTAATATTTTTGGGTGATAAAGTGTTCAACAAATATATATTTAAATAAAATTATTTTAATCATATGTATTACTCGTGACCAAATAATTCAAATGAAGTCATTAAAAATCTAACAAACATAAACATATTTGTGAACATTCAAATTGAGTATTTTATATACTTCTCTTATGAATTGGGTCACACCGACACTCTCCCGATATCAGAGATGAAGTGTAAGTTTCGCGTTGATCCGTACCGGTTTAGACTTAAAAAATAAGTTTGGTAGAAAAGCGCATCGGACTTAGATGACAAAAATAGATCACCTATGATTCGAGCACTAATGAGCATATTGAAGCAAATCTGAACCGAACAAATATCAGTTCGACTTCAGGGAGAGTGTTGAAATATATCTCACATCGATTGTGGAAATACAAATATTACAATTTATAAGAGAAGTGATATTATGAGTAATGGTTTGACCTAGTTTTTTTAATGTGATTCACTTCTCTTATGAATTGTGCTACACCGATATTCATCCGGTCTATTGAATATTGAATTTCTATATAGATCACAATACAAATTGCGAATGAAAATGAATATGAGCATAAACAAAGACACAAAAAACAAACCTAAACACAAAAATGAAAAGAACATTTGGGCTTCAGCCCTTCTACGTACCACATGATGCTCGTTCCCCTCCACTCATGGAGTGATTTCTGTCAAGGGGAACCAAAAAGTAGCAAGACAGTGCTGCATGAGCTCGTGCCGAACTCTGGCACCAATGAAGAGTGCCCGGGTGGATCTGCTCGAAGAACCTCCGCACCCGAGGCAAGCTATGGAACCGGTTGGGTTCAAGCTGATCAATCTGGTTGAGGATGATTCAACCAAGACTACTCGCATCGGGGCGCACCTGGCCCCGACTTTTGAAGAGGAGCTGGTCCACTTGCTCAGAAGCAATGTGGACATATTCGCTTGGACCCTGGACGATGTGCCGCGGATTGATAGATCCAAGAGTGAACATCGGATCAACACTGAGCCTGGAACAAAGCCTATTAGGAAAAAAATGAGACTTTATTCTCTTGAGAAAATTGAAGTCATCCAGGCCGAGGTGGACAAGTTACTGCGGTCGGGGTTTATCAGGGAGATTCACTATACTGAATGAGTCGTAAACCCAGTAGTGGTCTCCAAGGCAGATGGGAAGTGGAGAATGTGCATTGACTTTACCGACGTCAACAAGAGCTGTGAGTCGGATCCTTTCCCACTGCCGCATATTGACCGACTGGTGGATGCTGTAGCTCGCAGCACAATGATGAGTACCATTGACGTTTACTCCGGGTATCATCAGATCTTCCTTGCTAAGGAAGATGAGAAAAAATCATCATTTATGACGGAAGACGGCGTTTATTGCTATGAGGTTATGTCTTTCGGCTTGAAGAACGATGGAGCAACATACCAGAGGTTGGTCAACAAGATCTTTAGGGATTTGATAAGTCACGTTATGGAAGTGTATGTTGATGATATGATTGTCAAATCCATGAATGATGAAGACCATATTCCTTATTTGTCTCGTTGTTTCGAAGTATGTTGTAAATATAAACTCAAACTAAATCCGAACAAGTGTTGCTTCGGGATCCGAAGTGTCAAGTTTCTAGGCTATTACGTTTATGAGAAAGATATAGATGTTAATCCTGAGAAAGTTCAGGCGATCATTGATATGCAACCTCTGAGAAACAAGAGAGAATTCCAGAGGCTTACTGGTTGATTAGCAGCGCTGAGCAAGTTTATCTCTAGGTCTACGAACTGAGATTTGCCTTTTTTCAGGGTGCTAAGGAACGCCAGCCATCTTGGTTGGATCGAAGAGTGTGATCGAGCCTCCTCAGACTTGAAGACTTATCTGAGCACTACTCCTGTGATGGTGAGTCCGACCTGCCATGAACCTTTAGGGTTATATCTGGCCGTATCAGATGCCGCAGTCAGTACAGCTCTGGTAACCATTGGGGATGATATTTACCGTCCTATTTATTACATGAGTCATTCCCTGGTACCAGTCGAAACCAGATACACTACCTTAGAAAAGTTCATACTGCCTTGCAGAAAGATATATCTAAGTTTAAGCATTATTTTGAAAGCCGAAAGGTTTATGTGTATACTGATCAGCATCTGAATGCAGTATTGAGTCAAGCGGACTCCAATGAAAGGTTGGCCAAGTGGAATATCAAAATAAGCTCCATGTATCTGGAATTCATGCCCCGAAGGGCGATCAAGGCTCAGGTTCTCGCGGATTTCGTGGTCGAAATGACCCGATCAACTATATTTCTGAACCAAGAGGACGACCAATTGGTCATTTATGTTGATGGATCAACCTTTGGGGGAAAAGGGGCGGGCATCACCCTTACTATGTTACAAGGCGACGTTATCCATTCCGCTGTCAAGTTCTTATTCTCTGGAACGAATAACGTATTGGAATACGAGGTTGTTCTGTTTGGGATGACCTTAGCCCGAAAGATGGGAGTTGCTAAAGTGCGAATGTTCTTAGACTCCAAGTTGGTGGTTGAGCAATTTGCATGAAGATTTGAAACACATGAGCCAACAATGAAGTTATATCATGGAAAGGTCATGGAGTTGTCAAGGAAGTTCAGTGAATTTTCACTTGACCATGTGCCTAGGGAACAAAATAAGGTGGCCGATGCATTAGCCAGACTGGCTGCATGCCTACCAGATATTGGACCAGACACCATATCGGTCCACATTCAGGACCGACATTCGGTCGAGATATATGTGACCGAACAGTCACTTGAGGAAGTTGGGGCTTTATGCTACGAACTCCATGACTTGTAAATACACGCCATTAACTCTCCAGGGGAACTCACGTGGATGAACCCCTTTATCAAGTATTTGACCAATGGCCATCTGCCTGGAAATGCATATGACGCCAGAAAGATTGAGACCCGGGCCAAGCGATATGTTTTAAATGACGGGCGATTATTCAAGAAGAGTTTTGAAGGATCGCTCTTGCGATGTCTATCCCCTGTCGAGGCTGAGGCAGTCATGATAATGTTCATGAGAGGATATGCGGTATACACTTTGGGGCCCGATCTCTATATCATCGTATTGTTAGGGTCAGGTATTTTTGGCCGACGCTCCTCGAGGATGCTAAAAAGTACACAAGACGTTGCGCTGCTTGCCAACACCATGCTTCGGTCCCCCAATTGCCAGGAGCACCCCTATCAATGACTCAACTTCCTTGTCCATTCGACAGATGGAGGATTGATATCTTAGGACCGTTCCCCCGATCGGTACAACATCGAAAGTTTTGCATAGTAGCGGTTGAATATTATACAAAGTGGATCAAGGCTGAAGCGGTGGCTATTATTCCGAAAAGGTGGTGAAACACTTCATGTGGAGGAACATTATAAGTCGCTTTGGAGTGCCTCAAGCCTTTGTATCAGATAATAGACTTCAATTCCGCGGTAAAGCCGTTCGGGATCTTTGTGTCAAATTGGGTATTGCTCAACATTTCTCGTCAGTGGCTCACCCCAAAACTAACAGATTGACGGAAGTCTCCAACAAAGTTATCCTGAAGGGATTGAAAACTAAGTTGGAAGATTTGGGAGGAAAGTGGTCCGATCACATCTACGAGGTTCTATGGGCTTATCGGACCACACTCCGCTCAACGACTCAGAAATCTCCATTTTCTCTGGTATATGGGTCCGAAGCGGTCAGTCCAGTGGAAGTGGTCATACGATCACATCGAATAACCCAATATGACGAGCATCTGAACGATGAACGAATGTCTTAAGACTTGGAAATGATTGAAGATAAAAGGAACGCCATCTATGCGCGTATGTATGCTTATCAGCGAATTATGAAGCGGGCTCATAACAAGCGGGTCCTACCCTGAGAATTTTCAGAATGCGACATCGTTCTCAGAAATGTGAAAGTTTAGAGAAACGTTGGGAAGCTAGACAGGAATTGGGAAGGGGCCTATCGAGTCTTGAAGAACTTAGGGGCTGGGGCTTATAAGTTAGAGACTTTGGATGGAAACGAGATACCCCGAACCTGGAATGTTATGAACCTAAGACTATATTTTGTATAAAACCTTTGACGTATTTGACAATTTTGAACCATAAAATGTTTCTCATATATGAATAAGTTACAACATATGCAATACAAACTATTTCTAGCTAGGCGAGTGACCGATCCTGAAGTTGGATTTTATGGACGGGTTTGGAGTGGTGACCGTAGCGGGCCATCCATAAGGTTTTCAAGTAGTGTGACCGCTCTGATGAGCCAGTTGCTTCCACGCTTGCTCAGTACTTAGATGGATTGCAAATCTCCCAGAACTTACTATGAACTTAATTTCCCCTTCGATGGCACCCACCACCTGGAAACAACTCTTGCTTCTTTGTATTTAGCTATGAACGAGATAACATGGCAGAATTAGCTAGTCAAGGCGCAAGCCGAAGCTTGACATGAGATTGTTCTCATAACCGGGGCTTCGATTAAGCTTGCCATGGAACTTATAAAGAACCAGGGCAACGCTGCCAAGGTCATAAAATTTTACAGAGAATGATTCAAGTGTGGTCTGTTAGCGCAGTTAAAATCCCCAAACTTATTAAGCCCAGCAAGATTCTAAGTTAAGTTATGATGACCGTTCGGCCCAGGTTCAGCCTGAAGCCCGATCTTATACTTAACAGGAACAAATTCATTAAAAGGTTGGAGTTTACAAAATCGAAGTACAGAAAGGAAGGGACTTAAATCTAGATATCTAATCTATTTGTCATTCCTCATTGTATGTTTCTCCAAACTTCTCCACGATCAATGCCTTGAGATCTTCTATCTTTTTCTCCATCTCTTCAACTATCTCGTTGATCGATCTCTCTATCAGGTCAAAGATGGGATAGTTGGGATCGTTTTCCAATGGGGGCTCTTCTAGCTCAAGGATCTCTCAGAAACTTAGATCCTTTGTTAGGGGGTCGATCGTCTTCCAACGCTCATCTTCGGGATCTAGACCGAACTTATTGACCATTTGATCCTTCATGTTGTCCATGAACTGGGAGACGTTGGGTCCATAAACGTTTGCCGCTAAGGCAAACATCAGCGGCAAGCGGGCAAAACCCACAAGGGCTTCCTGGACCGCTCCCTTAGTCGCTTCTTTACCCCTAACCAGTTCTTCCTTCAAGACATCATTTTCCTCCTAGGACCGAAGGAGAAGTCTATTGCTCTCGTCAGATATTTTCTGGATCTGACGCTCCAATTCCAAAACGCGGACAGTTGCGGAGTTTGCAGCTGCTTGGGCTTCTCCCGCCTTGGAGTTGGCTATTGAAAGCTCAGTACCCGCCACAAGCAGCTCTCTATTCAAACGGTCCCGATCGGCCCGGACCGATTCAAGCTCATGTTTTTTAATCTCGACTTGCCGCTGAGTTAAGGCAAGTCGACTCTCTAGGTCTTCAGAAATCGAAGCAATGTTTCGGCATAGCTGGACGGCAGAGGCAAGGTCCACGGTCCTTCTATGTGTCTGCAAGAAACAGCCTTGATCAGAACAAAAACCCGATCAGGCGACGAGAGTTGAAGTTAACTTACCACGACCTAGGACTCCATATAGGATAGCACCAGGCCGGAGATTGTGCCGTCGATATCGGGTGGGTTCTTTCTCCCCAAAAGCTGGTATTCTTCCATTGCATCGTCTTTCCAAGAGGATGGGTCCTTTTTGGCCCCCGAGCCTTCGAAATGAAGGATACCATCTCCTGGATAACCTCTCGAACGGATTCCGGGTTTGATGTTGAGGGGACCTATCTCTCCCCAATGGTGACCCCTTTCGCCGAGGTCGAGGTTGCGGGCCTGCTCACCGCCGATCGCAACCTTTTGTATTGCTTTGGGGCGTCCTCTTCACAGCCCCGCTTGCTCTTGGTGGGGGGACAGGAGGCTTCGACACTTTGTCCCGCAAGTTGGAGGATGGAGGGACTTTCTCCACCCTCATCGACCTCTACAGCAACAACCGCACGACGTTAAGATCCAGGGGAGAGTTATTTCCAATCCTGTACATGGCGGAAAGGCCTAACGAGCGAATCATTTTTGAAATCACCTCGTCCACCTCCTCCATTGAGGGACCGGGCCTCTGACTGCTGGAGCTCCCCGCCGATCGTGAAGATCTAGCAGCGGCGTTGAATGTTGGCTTGGATGCCTGCAGTTGGGCGTCTTTCTTGGCCTTTGCAGCATCAGCCAACGCAACAAGTCGGTTTGCAGACATTGTATCTGTGGAATCTGCAAAAGAAGAATGATAAGGATCATGATATATGAACTAAAGGAAGCCAAAGTCATACCCGATCCTTCTGACCCTGATGAGTCGGAGCTAAAGAATATCCCCTTTGGGGCAGAGGCACCGGTCCTTCCCACTACCCCTATCTATAGCAGTTTCTTTTTCCGAAATATGTCTATTCGTTTTAGACGCCTTTCGGGAGGAGGAAGCATTGCCAATGTATTGGCGATATCCTGGCGGGATGGGTTGAATCGGGTTCAGTCCAACTTCCCGATGTCAGGATGGGTGGTTAGGAAAGTGACATTCAACAGGTCCTCCCTCGGAATGTCTATCCATACGTAGCAAGACTCCTATTCATGAAGAGAGTCTTCCTTGTCAACGATAATATAATCCTTCGTTCGGGTCGCTGGATAATACAACCTATGACCCCCTAACAACCTTCTTCCCTTCGGGATCCTACCATAAATAGGTTTAAAATGTCTTTCAGAGTTGGTTCTACCCCTTGTTTATGGCAGTAAAAGATGAAGGTGACTATGTAGACATAACTACCCAGAAAAAGAGCGAAGGTCGGAATCTCCCGAAGTACGGCCGCGACAAAATGATGAAAGGGAAATCGCAGGACGAACCTCAGGGAGGCATAGCTAACGGGTAAGACATTAGCGAGAACATTCATCTCAGCTGGAAGGAAGCAGAGAACGTCTTCCTTCCCCCTCCAGATGGGATAATAGGCAGGGATCGAGAATTTGACCCGAAGTTCTTCGAGGTCCATCTCAGAAACAATCTGATACCTAGCCCTACGGGGTGCCATAGATGGTTACCTAAAGATTTGTAAGGAAATCAGAGTTTGAAGACGGTCGAACGAAATCGCTAGAGAATTCTAGGGCTCAAAGATTTTTTCGCAAATTGCAACAATGGTTGCACAGTACTGAAATCCCGACTTTTATAGCCGCGCATTGGCCACCCACAGGGTGACACGTCACTACTGCAGGCGGCTGTAGTCTGACGGCCTGTCTCCCTTTGGAATACGGAAAAACGCATGCTACTATAGAGCCCAGAATTACGCTTTTGTCCATAATCGTTACAGATTTCAATTTTGAAAATTAACGCTATGAAATTTCTTAAGTAGAAGATCGGTCCTCAAGGACGCTGTCACGACCCGTTCGGGTACGGTCCTCCGTTGGATAGATCGGGCACTCATACCTCAAACGCTCTCAATCTCTCAATCTTATGGTCGAACTTACATCACCACCATGATGGTGATAAAGTGCGAGGGGCTAGTGATGAGACCATCGGAACCCGGTACTCCGAACCTGGTTAGCCCCAAGCTTTGTCAGGCCAGTCCAAGTGATATAAACCGAACTTGGAGGCCCAGGTGCAGCTCTCGTGAATGGACGGCCCGGCGAGAACAGGCGGGCCTGAAGGCCTGTTCTTATTGATCGGGACCGATCGATAGTGTCATACATTCTCCTCCTCATCGGGACCGATCAATACAGATCGCAGAGACTATGCTTCGGGCCATCCACATTCCTCAACATGTGACAACAACCTCTAACAATTCTATCAGATACGTGCCTGACAGAGTCGTACGAACCTCCTTCTAGTCTTGAGACATCCGGCTAGTAGCGCCGAAAGGCCTGGCGCCGCGCAGCCATATAGAGCCACGCTCGGTGGCTATCCTGCCCTACACTAGCCGACCTAACCGCTTGGGACAAGCGCAAAACGACACCCTACTGTTTACACAGCAGAGATGCGTATAAAATGGACACTTGAGAAACGGAAAGATGATTCTCTTCTTCGGCTTTCGCTTTGTTTTCCATTAGCTTTCCCCTCCCTTGTATCTCTAAATCGATCATGTCATTTGTACTGAACAGCTTAATTATTGGATCGACTAAGAGTATTTCCAGCTTTTAGTCAAATAGTTTTTTCCTCATCTTTTAGGGGTTTCCACTCTAAAACTGCATTGTCCTTTTCTATTTGATTCATAATCATTTTCCCTCTACTAAACATATTAAAACCGAGTTCGTCTTGCAATGAACCGGACGACTGTTGACACCCCCGGTTTTTAAACCACAACAAACACGAATACGAACATGAACAAAATCTAAGAAATAAAACCATTGTTCGAATTCATTTTTCCATTCGAATTATAATATAAACGAATACGAACAAGTTAAACTCGACTTATTCGTATCTTATAATAATCTAAAAACAACTAATGTATAATATTCATATAAAATACATGATAATTTCAGAGAAAACATTACATAACAAAGATTAGGCAGCAACGCAGCCAATTCCATATCTAGTCGTGGGAAACACAAGAAACAAACCACTGCAAATAATCCCAACCATCAACGGAAAACTCTGCATAACTTGATCCAACTCCTCCGTGTGCCGGAGAAACACACACTCAGTTACACGGTGATCCGACAACGCAATCGCCACAAACACAAGCGCCGACATCAACCCATGAACAAAATCACTCACACCAACTTTATACTTATCTTCCTTAGGTACATCAACCCCAAGCCCACCCTTGAAAATCGCCAGCCCTTTCGGTGTAACTAAGCCGTAGTAAACATTCCCGTCAGAGCCACGAAATGAGTCTGTGAAATGGAAGAAGAAGCATGAGAGTGTGCAGAGACCAATCAAACTGAAGATCATGTGCGTTGTCACGTGAGTACATGTCCCGTCGGAGTAAATTGACGGGAGAACCATTTCGAAGGTTAGGAGGGTTCCGGTGGGAAGGAAATTGGCAAGCATTGAGGTTTTTGAGAGGGTTTTTTGAACGCCGTTTGCCATTGCTCTACGTCGTTTGCTTGCGGCGGTGAGTGGTGGAGCAGAGTCGGCGATTGGGGATGCTGGTGGGTATTGCGGCGGTGGATCGAGATGTGGGGAGGATGTGTAGATCTTTATTCCGATTCCTTCCGATGTTCTTTCCATTATCTGATTGTGTTGGAGAAACTGTGAAATGAGAGTTGTTTTATGAAGCAGTTTTGGTATGAGGAATTTCAAATACAGTCTGAGTTAACTGCCGGTGACTGCTCTTTCTGAAAATATCATAAAATGCCCTTTATTTTTTAGAATTTCAATTAGCCCTCCCTGTTTTTAATCTGTATGAATGATCTTATTGTTATTGAGTTTCTTTGATATAGCTTTTTAAAATTACGGTGTGGTGAGATGTGGTGAGGTGCGGTGATGTGTGGTAAGGTGTGGTGAGATATGATAATCGTGAATGTTTAAATATGTTTGGTAAAATTGTGATATTATGATCGCGATTTACGTAAAAATATTAATTTACCCTTATATATATAATAATAATAAATATAATTATATTATAATTAATAGAATTAAGGGTAAATTAGTCTTTTCCAAAATCACGATGAGGCCACCGCTGGTTTTAACAGCTGTGATGATATCGTGATTTTTTAACGATTATCACATCGNTCGGCGATTGGGGATGCTGGTGGGTATTGCGGCGGTGGATCGAGATGTGGGGAGGATGTGTAGATCTTTATTCCGATTCCTTCCGATGATCTTTCCATTATCTGATTGTGTTGGAGAAACTGTGAAATGAGAGTTGGTTTATGAAGCAGTTTTGGTATGAGGAATTTCAAATACAGTCTGAGTTAACTGCCGGTGACTGAACTTTCTGAAAATATCATAAAATGCCCTGTATTTTTTAGAATTTCAATTAGCCCTCCCTGTTTTTAATCTGTATCAATGATCTTATTGTTATTGTTTTTAAATACTGATAAGAATCCTTTGACCGGGTACCCTGCAATGGGTGAGACCCAATAACGATTGACTCGACCATGTAGTAGAAGCGAACTTGTACTGTCCAGCCTAGTACATTTGAGATGAATTAACCCGATGTCCCGCGATGGGACCGAAGATAAAATTGACGAAATAAAATTGTTTCTGAGAGATAGCCCATGGTTCGGTCAAAACGGTTACAAACCAACGCGTTCCACGCTTTGGGCCTCCACACGTTTACCATGCCTCGGGCCAGATCATGCAGACCACGCTTCGGTCCCATCCATGTTTTACATCGCGCAACAACAACCTCTAACAAACCTGTCATAGGCAGTTACAGAGCCTGGATTACACACGCCTTCAACTTTATAAATATAGAGCACGACGACGGAACAAACATGATCTTTTGGATACGAAAAATAGGTCGTTACTCTGCCGGAATTATTCTTATCACTTTTTTATCCTTGTTATCTTTATAAGACTATGTTCTTCTTGTACTTGAACTTTTATTTGATTATTGAATCGACCGAAAGCATTCCCTGCTTTTTGTCAAGTGATTTTTTCCCTATTTCCTGGGGTTTTCCACTATAAATTGCTTTGCCTCATTACCGTTTATATTTTTTAATCGTTCTCCCACCAAAAACAAATCATAACCGAGTTCGTTTCTTAACGAACCGGACGACTGTTGCTACCCCTAAAAAGGGACCATAACAAATACAAATAAAATCTTATAATTTAAAGAGGATGAGTAAAGATTTTGTTATTTTTTTTTAAATATAATTCACTTCTAATTAGACTACAGGAATATTATTTTATCTATTTAATCATTATTTAATACATAATACTGGAGCAGGAGAATAATTTTAGAATGGTCAATCACATGTTTAGACAAAATATAACTTTTGATAGAAATTGCATCAAACTTAAATGAAAAATATATAGATATATGACTCGACCACTATAACTAATGCACTTAAGAAGTGCAAACAATTAATTCCTGTTTGTTAGAAAATTTGCTAAAATCTTAGAGAGAAAGTTTAGGAATTTTATAAATTTTCTTATTCATTTCAGTTTTTATACGCCTATTTATAGAAAGAAATATTAATATATTATTATTTAATAATTCATGAAGACGATATATTATTATGCAAAACAGTGTTTATATTTCATCTACTTATATCTCATCAGTATTAATTACATGTTTATCTACATATAATATATAATATTTGTATATTTAATTACATGTTTATCTACATATAATATATAATATATAATATTTATATGTTTTGATATTGGTGATACATTTATAATTCAGTATAATTCACAACAGTGTTTATATTTGTTTTTAAAATTAAAATATGAACACTGCTCGAAAACAAAAATAAACTCGAATGAATATGACCATGTTCGTGAACCCTATAATTTGGGTAATTTTGATACTATTTCTATANAAGGTTAGCTTCGGTCCTCTAGTTGAACATCGGACCGCTCTTCCTTAGAGGTGTAAATGGGTTGTAAGAATTCATTTTCGCTATTTGAATTGTCCCAACCGTTGCTGGGCCTTACCCATCACAAGGTACCCGGTCCTAAAGTTCTCATCAATAAGAAAATCACGATCTGAACATCGCATCGCACCTCACCGTAGTTTTAATTTGAGGACCAAACAAACCCATTGTTTTTAAAACAAATAGAAATCTTATAATTTAAAAAAGGATGAGTAAAGATTTTGTTAATTTTTTTTAAATATAATTCACTTCTAATTAGACTACAGGAATATTATTTTATCTATTTAATCATTATTTAATACATAATACTGGAGCAGGAGAATAATTTTAGAATGGTCAATCACATGTTTAGACAAAATATAACTTTTGATAGAAATTGCATCAAACTTAAATGAAAAATATATAGATATATGACTCGACCACTATAACTAATGCACTTAAGAAGTGCAAACAATTAATTCGTGTTTGTTAGAAAATTTGCTAAAAGCTTAGAGAGAAAGTTTAGGAATTTTATAAATTTCCTTATTCATTTCAGTTTTTATACGCCTATTTATAGAAAGAAATATTAATATATTATTATTTAATAATTCATGAAGACAATGTATTATTATGCAAAACAGTGTTTATATTTCATCTACTTATATCTCATCAGTATTAATTACATGTTTATCTACATATAATATATAATATTTGTATGTTTTGATATTGGTGATACATTTATAATTCAGTATAATTCACAACAGTGTTTATATTTGTTTTTAAAATTAAAATATGAACACTGCTCGAAAACAAAAATAAACTCGAATGAATATGACCATGTACGTGAACCCTATAATTTGGGTAATTTTAATACTATTTCTATACGAACATGAACGAGGATCTAAAAACGATCTCAAATACAAAACAAATGGATCCAAACACAAATGAATATGCATATGAACACGAACACGAACAAACATGAACAAAATATTAGAAACATTAAACAATGTCAAACAAGTTTTTTCATTCAAATTATAATATGAACAAGTCAAATTCGGCTTGTTCGAATCGATTAACAACCCTAAATACTACAAATAAACTATGGTAGAATGACACATCAGATTTAGACTACAAAATATGTCGACCTACAACTTTAGTATTACCAAGAATGAACAAATATTAACAGAACAAAATACTAGTTCGATCTGAACGTGCTAAGAATACATTTATCAAATAGGATATTAATATAAAAATCTTATATTTATAAACTAATGATATCATAAATAATTAATTTGAGCAAATTTTTTTATTGTTATTCACATATATTATATACTAAACTAAATTTCTAGAATGACCCAAATGTGAATTTGGCTCGATCCATTATTTTATTGTTTTCAAATCTTGCCATTCGGACGACATTGAGGTTTAAATGTGAAATTATATTTAAGTATAATGTACATTTATATATTTTTAAATTTAAGCTATCGGTATTAATTTGATTATACAAATCAAATTATAAAAAAATGAGAAAATTGAATTAGAAGTCCCCAACTTACGAGTTGTGTAAAGATTATGTGCCCA
The DNA here is from genome assembly GCA_009725065.1 of Utricularia reniformis. Taxonomy (NCBI): domain Eukaryota; kingdom Viridiplantae; phylum Streptophyta; class Magnoliopsida; order Lamiales; family Lentibulariaceae; genus Utricularia; species Utricularia reniformis. The sequence continues at coordinate 224,669 of RWGZ01000155.1, forward strand.
ACTTATGAATTGCATGAATGACATATCAAATTATCAATACATTTGTTTTTTATCTATGACACTATATCACATAGTGTTCGGTTAAGTTAACAAACATTTTTCTGTTAGTATAATTAACTCTCAATATTCACAAAGTACGTAAATATGAATTTATACTATAGTTTGAAAAATTATCGACCGAAGTTCGACAAATTATGCATAAGAATATAAAATATTAACAAACGTTAAAGATTTAATAATAAACGGTAGTAGTAATAATAATGAGGTGTGTAACATGTATTTAATTAAAATTTGAGGATCATAGATACAAATTTTTACTCAAATAGTATATCATATTAATAATTTCGTAATTTGAAAAGAATGAGTACGGTTATAATCCAACTCATAACTTGAGCACCTTAGTCAAAATTCACCCAAATAAAAAATATATTTTAGAGATATGGGCCAGATTAATGTTCAGGCCCATATAATTATCTGATAGCCCAACTTCCAGCTACTAAGAAGAAAAATTGTCAGAACTGACTTACTTGCCCTTCAATTTTGGGTCCATCGATAAATTTCGTTCAAATAATGCTATTTTTTCGTCTATCTATTCTTTATGCGGTACACGTTTTGGGAATGTGATCGTGTATAATATAGAACGCGATCGCGTCTTGGGCTCGGGCCGCGTTCTGGGCTCGTTACAATTTTTAAATTTTATAATTACAAGAATAGAATACAAAATTATCTTTTAAAATATGTTGATAATAATAAATATAATCATATTTATTTGATATTATTATCTTAAGATTTTTCGGTACAATTAATTCATCTTTGACGTGATTCTTGATAATGATACAAAAAATATCAAATAATTATAATATTATACACATCATCAAATTAATTTTTTTAAAAGATAAATTAGAAAAAATTATTTATATATTTATTATAAAAATAATAAAATAAAAATCGTAAAAAAAATTCAAATAAAAATTATTCGTATTTTATATTTAAATAATATTATTTATATAATNATTAATTACATGTTTATCTACATATAATATATAATATTTGTATGTTTTGATATTGGTGATACATTTATAATTCAGTATAATTCACAACAGTGTTTATATTTGTTTTTAAAATTAAAATATGAACACTGCTCGAAAACAAAAATAAACTCGAATGAATATGACCATGTTCGTGAACCCTATAATTTGGGTAATTTTGATACTATTTCTATACGAACATGAACGAGGATCTAAAAACGATCTCAAATACAAAACAAATGGATCCAAATACAAATTAATATGCATATGAACACGAACAAACATGAACAAAATATTAGAAACATTAAACAATGTCAAACAAGTTTTTTCATTCAAATTATAATATGAACAAGTCAAATTCAGCTTGTTCGAATTGATTAACAACCCTAAATACTACAAATAAACTATGGTAGAATGACAAATCATATTTAGACTACAAATATGTCGACCTACAACTTTAGTATTACCAAGAATGAACAAATATTAACAGAACAAAATACTAATTCGATATGAAGTGTGCTAAGAATACATTTATCAAATAGGATATTAATATAAAAATCTTATATTTATAAACTAATGATATCATAAATAATTAATTTGAGCAAATTTTTTTATTGTTATTCACATATATTATATACTAAACTAAATTTCTAGAATGACCCAAATGTGAATTTGGCTCGATCCATTTTTTATTGTTTTCAAATCTTGCCATTCGGACGACATTGAGGTTTTTATGTGAAATTATATTTAAGTATAATGTACATTTATATATTTTTAAATTTAAGCTATCGGTATTAATTTGATTATACAAATCAAATTATAAAAAAATGAGAAAAATGAATTGCAAGTCCCCAACTTACGAGTTGTGTAAAGATTATGTGCCCAACTTACGAATTGCAGGAATGACATATCAAACTATCAACACCGTTTGTTTTTTATCTATGACACTATATCACACAGTGTTCGGTTAAATTAACAAACATTTTTCTGTTAGTATAATTGACTCTCAATATTCACAAAGTACATAAATATGAATTTATACTATAGTTTGAAAAATTATCGACCATCGAAGTCTGATAATTATGCATAACAATATAAAATATTAACGAACGTTAAAGATTTAATAATAAACGGTAGTAGTAATAATAATGAGGTGTGTAACATGTATTTAATTAAAATTTGAGGGTCATACATACAAATTTTTACTCAAATAGTATATCATATTAATAATTTCGTAATTTGGAAAGAATGAGCCCGGTTATAACCCAATTCGTAACTTGAGCACCTTCAATCTTGGATCCATCGATAAATTTCATCCAAATAATGCTATTTTTTCGTCTATCTATTCTTTATGCGGTCCACGTTTTGGGAACGTGATCATGTATGATATAGAACGCGATCGCGTCTTGGCCCAGGCCGCGTTCTGGGCTCGTTACAATTTTTAAATTTTTTTAAAAATTTTATAAGTAATTATAAAATTTGAAATAAAAATTATAAAATTTTATAAATAATATTATAATTATTTGATAGTATTATCTTAAGATTTTTCGGTACAATTAATTCATCTTTGGCATGATTCTTGATAATGATACAAAAAAATATCAAATAATTATAATATTACACACATCATCAAATTAATTTTTTTAAAAGATAAATTAGAAAAAATTATTTATATATTTATTATAAACATAATAAAAATAAAAATCGTAAAAAAAATTCAAATAAAAATTATTCATATTTTATATTTAAATAATATTAATTATATAATATTATTTATTATTATCAAAATAATTTTTTAAAAGACAATTTCAAATAATAATTATTTATATTTTTATATAAATAAAAAAAATACTGATTGTGAAAATAATGTTATGTACATAATATATTGATTTGTGACATATAATTCTAATGGTTGAGTTAATATTCATTATTTCAAGAATGAAATATGTCATGTTTGATTCTTGTTACTTACAAAATTTGAAATAAAAATTAAAAATTTATTTAACGGACCCAAGATGTGGCCGCGTTCTATATCATACGTGGCCACGAGTTTAGAACGCCACAGCGTTCCCAAAACGCGGATCACACTAAAAGAATAGATAGACAAAAAAGTTGCATTATTTAAACGAAAAAGCCAATAAATTTTATTCACCCGAAATATAATACTTATATAGAATTGGACATTATAATTATTTACTTAAATTTAATTTCACATTGGAGTATATTTTCGGATGACTTACATATTATAAGTACGATTTATAAATAATACAAATATATATTAAATTATTATACAAAATTATATGTATATATATATATTTATTTGCTCACAAACCAACTCGATTCGTTAGAAATTTGAGGTTTTATGTTTGATTAATTAGCAATTCGAACTCAAATAGATTCGAAAAAAATAACCTATGATGGACTCGAAAGGTTCCATTCAATTATACCTCTAGTTTGTATGATTATTTACTCTAGCAGTTAATCCTTTGCAATTTGATTGAGACTGGTTATTTTCTAAAAAAAATAAAATTAGATCAACTTTCAACTCTTAAATAAATATACACAATATTTGAAGTCTATATTAACATAATAATATAAATATTTGATTTTTTAATTAAACGTTCAGTCCCATTATATTCCATAATTAATTATTTACTTATTAAATATATTTTATGAAAATTATATGTTAAGGATTAATAGTGTGAATAATTAACCCAAAAATTAAAGTCATTAGTCATTACACAGACAAAGAAGAAATTATTCACAATATTGTCGGAGAAGATGAGATTTGCAGGCGGAAGAAAAAAGAGGAAATATACAACGTTTACAAAGCTCCAACTCCGAGGAAGTCTATAAATGTGAGTCCGCTTCTTTCCTCAGAATCGCCGGCTGAGATTTGCTGCACCGATGGACTGAACTCCGATAACGGCGGCGGAGGAAGAGGAATGTGACTGCTCAAAATGTTCATCATTTCATTCCTCCGCTCCGCGAAACCTAAATAACAAGGCTTTAAATCAACACCTCCCCAATACCCATCCTTATTCGCAAGGCCGCCGCCGGAAAAGTTCGCAGCTTGTTGAAGCAACGGCGGCGGCGGCACTGTAACAAACTGTCTCATCTTCCTTCTCCTACAACGACTAGATTTTTCTCTATACCTTCTCGCCATTATTACATGCCAATGATTCTTCACAGCATTGTCTGTTCTACCTGTAAAAAGCCTTGCAATTAAAGCCCATTTGTTACCGTACAATCTATGAGAAGCAATTAATCGTTCTTCTTCTTCATCTGTAAAAGCCCTTCTGTTTATCTTTGGATCAAGCTGATTAAACCATCTCAATCTGCAACTTTTACCTTCATTACAGTAAATAAATAAGAAACAGAAGAACAAAAAAAACAAAGCTTTCTTCGTTTTGTTTGTTCACCTGATCTTCCTTTTAGCTTCTCTGCGATGAAATTCCAGTTTTGTGGGCCGTGAACTGAAACAAGTTCCTTCAGTTTTGTATCTTCAGCTGGTCTCCAGTGACCTCTGGTACTACAAAGCTTCATTTCATGCACGTCGCACAAATCTTCATCTTCTGGATTCAAGCTTGAATTCAGATCAAAGTTTCCGTCGGCGGGGTATTCACTCTGTACTCCTCCGTTCACATCACCGGAATCCATGACTTCATGCTGGGAAGCTTTCATCTTTCCCGGTGAAACAAAATGATTAATGTTTGAGCTTATTGATAGAAAACTCAAATTTTTATGGACCATTCCCACCATTGAATCTGATGAAGAAGAAGAAGAAGAAGAAGATTTGCAGCACTTTCCATTTAGATGATAAATGCTCATGATGATAAAGAAAACACCTGCTTTTTCTCAGATTAGTGAATAATGGTTTCAAGAACTCAAAACAAACAGCAGAATGAACACAAAGCTGCACATGTAAAAAATGGTGATGAACAACACATGTTTAAATATAGACTTGGATTGGTTTTATAAGAGCCATTGTACAATTTATTCAAATTTTTAGACTATGATGATCTATTTTCTCTTTATATTCTTACTAAACACAAAAGTTTATATTAAAGTAGAACATTAGACATGATTTTCTACCTCATTGTGTTCGTATTGCCAATCTTCTCGAGTCTTCTGCAATAAATGAGTTCAATTAATCTAGAGAGAAATTCAAAACCAACCAATATATCAAGCATAATAAACACATCATACAACAAATCAACTAAAACATATAAACAATAAATTAAATAGTCACTTTTTATCCTAATATCATTGTACCGGTTGATGCCCTTAACTTTTGGTTTACACATCACCTCATGTTACAGAATATGTGCATAAGATACATAGCTTCATAAGTGGACAAAAAACACAATCAAACCATCAACATTTTTGAAATTTCGATTATATTTATACTTCTTAATAATCTTTTTCTTATGTCACCATTTCCTTAACTCTCTTTTATTTTACGTTATATCCGAATACACTCATAAAATTGACCCCATCTTAGAACTATTGAAGACTTCTTCTTCTTCTAGTCATTTGTGTATGGCAATGTAAAAGAAAGCCATAGCCTTTGACTGAGTGAAGTACTTACTGACAGAACTCTCTTTCAATTTGACAATTAAATTTTTGCATTCAGACAACATTTTTGGTGTTAAAACTTAAAAGAAGAGAAAAGGGAACATGTGTATGTGCTTGATTTCAGTATGTTCCCACACAAGGACAATCAACTTGTGGTGCTTCTGTGCATTACACAAAACATTTATCTTTATAGCTACTCTACAAATGTTTGTGTTAGGTATATGACAGTGTCCTATTCTAATTCAAACAGTTAAATAGTAATCAAATGCTAAAGAATCTTGAATAAGTAATTTCATTGGATAGTCTAAGAATCTTTCATTACACTAACAAAATCGAGAAAAATGCAAATTTGGTTATCATAGTTTTTATTGCCAATGAATTTTCACTGTTCCACAAGACATTCCACAAAAGTTTAAGTAATCCAATTCTATAGCCTAATAATCTTTCACTATACTAGCAAAATCAAGTAAAACACGAATTTTGTTTTGATAGTTTTTAATATCAATGAATCTTCAGTATACCACAAGACATTCCACAAAAATTTAAGTAATCAAATTCTATAGTCTAACCATCTTTCACTATACTAGCAAAATCAAGTAAAACACGAATTTTGTTTTCATAGTTTTTATTATCAATGAATCTTCAGTATACCACAAGACATTCCACAAAAATTTAAGTAATTCAATTCTATCAGTCTAACAATCTTTCACTATACTAGCAAAATCGAGTAAAACTCAAATTTGATTTTCATAGTTTTTATTGTCCATAAATCTTTACTGTACCACAAGACATTCCACAAAAGTTTAAGTAATCTAATTTTATAGTCTAACAATCTTTCATTACACTAACAAAATCGAGAAAAACGCAAATTTGGTTATCATAGATATTATTGCCAATGAATCTTCCCTATACCACAAGACATTCCACAAAAGTTTAAATAATCTAATTCTATAGCCTAACAATCTTTCACTATATTAGCAAAATCGAGTAAAACACGAATTTTGTTTTCATAGTTTTTATTATCAATAAATCTTCAGTATACCACAAGACACTCCACAAAAGTTTAAGTAATCTAATTCTATAGTCTAACAATTTTTCACTATATTAGCAAAATCGAATAAAACACGAATTTTGTTTTCATAATTTTTATTATCAATAAAATCTTCAGTATACCACAAGACACTCCACAAAAGTTTAAGTAATCTAATTCTATAGTCTAACAATCTTTCACTATATTAGCAAAATCGAGTAAAACACGAATTTTGTTTTCATAGTTTTTATTATCAATGAATCTTCAATATACCACAAGACATTCCACAAAAGTTTAAGTAAAATAATTCTATAGTCTAACAATCTTTCACTATACTAGCAAAATCAAGTAAAACACGAATATGGTTATCATAGTTTTTATTGACAATGAATCTTCAGTATACCATAAGACATTCCACAAAAGTTTAAGCAATCAAATTCTATAGTCTAACAATCTTTCACTATACTAGCAAAATCAAGTAAAACACGAATTTTGTTTTCATAGTTTTTATTATCAATGAATCTTCAGTATACCACAAGACATTCCACAAAAATTTAAGTAATCTAATTCTATAGTTTAACAATCTTTCACTATACTAGCAAAATCAAGTAAAACACGAATTTTGTTTTGATAGTTTTTAATATCAATGAATCTTCAGTATACCACAAGACATTCCACAAAAATTTAAGTAATCCAATTCTATAGTCTAACCATCTTTCACTATACTAGCAAAATCAAGTAAAACACGAATTTTGTTTCATAGTTTTTATTATCAATGAATCTTCAGTATACCACAAAACATTCCACAAAAAATTAAGTAATTCAATTCTATAATCTAACAATCTTTCACTATACTAGCAAAATCGAGTAAAACACGAATTTTGTTTTCATAGTTTTTATTATCAATAAATCTTCAATATACCACAAGACATTCCACAAAAGTTTAAGTAATCCAATTATATAGTCTAACAATCTTTCACTATACTAGCAAAATCGAGTAAAACTCAAATTTGATTTTCATAGTTTTTATTGTCCATAAATCTTTACTGTACCACAAGATATTCCACAAAAGTTTAATTAATCTAGTTTTATAGTCTAACAATCTTTCATTACACTAACAAAATCGAGAAAAACGCAAATTTGGTTATCATAGATATTATTGCCAATGAATCTTCCCTATATCACAAGACATTCCACAAAAGTTTAAGTAATCTAATTATATAGTCTAACAATCTTTCACTATACTAACAAAATCGAGTAAAACACGAATTTTGTTTTCATAGTTTTTATTATCAATAAATCTTCAATATACCACAAGACATTCCACAAAAATTTAAGTAATCCAATTCTATAGTCTAACAATCTTTCACTATACTAGCAAAATCGAGTAAAACTCAAATTTGATTTTCATAGTTTTTATTGTCCATAAATCTTTACTGTACCACAAGATATTCCACAAAAGTTTAATTAATCTAATTTTATAGTCTAACAATCTTTCATTACACTAACAAAATCGAGAAAAACGCAAATTTGGTTATCATAGATATTATTGCCAATGAATCTTCCCTATATCACAAGACATTCCACAAAAGTTTAAGTAATCTAATTATATAGTCTAACAATCTTTCACTATACTAGCAAAATCGAGTAAAACACGAATTTTGTTTTCATAGTTTTTATTGTCAATGAATCTTCACTATACCGCAAAACATTCCACAAAAGTTTAAGTAATCAAATTGTATAGTCTAACAATCTTTCACTATACTAGCAAAATCAAGTAAAACGCGAATTTTGTTTTCATAGTTTTTATTATCAATGAATCTTCACTATACCACAAGACATTCCACAAAAGTTTAAGTAATCCAATTCTATAATCTAACAATACTTCACTATATTAGCAAAATCGAGTCAAACTCAAACTTGATTCTCATAGTTTTTATTATCAATGAATCTTTATTGTACCACAAGACATTCTACAAAAGTTTAAGTAATCTAATTCTATAGTCTAACAATCTTTCATTATACTTGTTGTGGTTCAAAAACCGGGGTGTCAACAGTCGTCCGATTCGTTGCAAGACGAACTCAATTGTAATTTATTTAATATGTGGAAGACGATTATAAATCAAATATGGAATAGACAATGCAATTTTAGATTGGAAAACCTCAAAAACTGAGGAAAAAACCACTTGACTAAGAGCTGGAAATGCCCGTAGTCGATTCAATAAACAAGATGCTGATCACAAATATCAAGTTTGTTCTTTAGACAATAAGGGGAAAAAGTTTATCGAAAATAAATTGATACATGACCAAGTAAGAAGCTAGCAAGGAGAATCAAAAGATGATCCTTCTCTTTGCTTCCTAAGTGTCTTTTTTATACGCCTACTGTGCTGCGTGAACAGTAATATGTCGTTTGTGCTTGTCCTCTACGGTTAGGTCGGCTCGTGTCAGGTGGGACAGTCGTTGGACATAACTTCGTCGGGCTGCACGACGCTAGGCTTTTCGACGCTACTAGCCGGCTATCTCCATACTAAGGGAGGTTCATATGACTCTGCCGGACCTGCATCTGACAGGATTGTCAGAGGTTGTTGTCGTACGTTAAGGAATGTGGATAACCCGAAGCATAGCCTGTGAGATGTGGACCGATCGGTCCTGGTGAGGGGGAGAAGCATGACTCCATCGATCGGAACCGATCGTTGAGAGCGGGCGGTCGGACCCGACTGGCCAAGCTGGGTCGTCCATTCATGTGAGCTGAATCTGGGCCTCCAAGTTCGACTTATGTCATTTGGGCTGGTCTGGCTAAGCTTGGCCCTGATCAGGTTCGGGATACCGGGTTTCGGGGATCTCATCAATACTAGCAAAAACGGGCAAGACCAAATTTTGATTATCATAATTTTATGGTTTTGACAATTTTGATTTTGTGGCAATTATGATCCAAAATGATGGCAAAATAAATCCTGATACTTTGTATTTTTGGTAAAATCCCCAAATTTTAGTTTATATGACATGATCGGTTCCCAAAGTTTTCTATTTACGCAATAAAGATCATCAACCAAAATCAAATTTCGGGAATTTATTTTATCATTTTGACGATCTTATTTTCCAAATATTGGAAACTTTGAAGGTTAAATTTACCAAAATCTTAAACTTTGGAGATGAAATACATACCAAATTTACCAAAATCATGAAATTTGAGAACTAAAGTGGCAATTTCTCAGCAAAATAATGATATATACAAGTATGACAGTGTATAAAATGAGCTTGAGATTTCAGGGTTGATACTCTACTAACCTGAGTGCTGTAGATTGTTCCTTTTGCTCATGACTTGTGTTTTCTCCTTTTGTTTCTTGAACATGTTTAGAACAGTCAAAGACCAAAAAATAGTGAGCAGAGTTACAAGTCACAGCAAAAGGCAGTAAATGAAGTAGTTAATGTCTAATTGCATCGATATTATTCATAATGCAGAGTCTGCAAATAAATCAGCGATAATGTGAAGAACAAAACCATTTTTTATTGTAATTTTACTAAATATGATTTTTTTACAAAAAAGCCAGTGAGATCTTGAAAATCCCAGTGAGGTTACACTTTTCATTAAACTGGGGTCATGTGATCGATAGCCAATCACGACAAGGAACAGCGAGCATCAGTTCAAAGTTCAAAATAAAATAAAAATGTGATAAGTGTGCTTCCATAACAAAATAAATGTAGTGGGATGTAAATTGAATTGGTTTATAGTTGAGATTATATAACATAGTAAATGATTTATTCAAGTCTGATGAGACCTCCGGAACCCTGTACCCCGAATTTGGTTAGGTCCAAGTTTAGTTAGGTCAGCTTAAGTGACATAAGTCGAACTTGGAGGTTCAGATCCAATCCACGCGAATGGATGGCCCGGTGAGAACAGTCGGGCCCGAAGGCCCGATCTTAGTGATCGAGACCGATTGATGGAATCACGCTTTCACCTCTTCATCGGGACCTTTCGGTCCAGGACGCACAGACTACGCTTCGGGCCATCCGCACTCCTTAGCATGCGACAATAACCGCTGATAATCTTGTCAGAGGCATGCATGACAGAGTTGTACGAGCCTCCCCTGGTTTGGAGACATCCGGCTAGTAGCGCCGAAAGATCTGGCGCTGCGCAGCCAGCTAGAGCTACGGTCGGCGGCTGTCCCGCCTGACACAAGTCGACCTAGCCGCATGAGACAAGCACAAAACGACATACTACTGTTCACACAGTAGGAAAGACCTATAAAAGAGACACTTGAGAGCGAAAACAAATCTCTTTTTCGGTTTTTTCTCTAATTTCCCTTCATTTGTTGTGTCTAAAGAACAAATATGGCTTGTGTATTGAACATCTTTGTTATTGGATCGGCTAAGAGCATTTCTAGCTCTTAGTCAAGTGGTTTTTTCCCCTTTTTCAGGGGTTTTCTACTCTAAAATTGTCATATCCTTTTCCATTTGATTCTAGATCGTTTCTCCCCTTACAAAACAAATTAAAACCGAGTTCGTCTTGCAACGAACCGGACGACTGTTGATACCCCGGTTTTCATACCACAACAAAGTCGTTTACGGTATGGTCTCATCGTCTTATACGTTATATCCAAGTACACTTTACATATGAAATTAATATGACTCTAGAAATTTAACAATAGATACAGAAAAACAAGTTTAGGAGAGTTTCATTTGGGAGAGACTAAACTTTTATGGGGAAAATGAAAAGGTTTGAGAGCTAAACAATAAACATACAAGATAGTCAAATTATGTATCATTCAATTGCTTTAACATTATCATCACAGAGTCCATTTTTTCTGTGTTCAAGTAATGTCCTCATCAACGCATTTTCATTTTCTTCACCAACCTGATGATCTATGGGACAAGAGAAATCATTCAGCCCAGAAATTATCTAAGAACTAAACTGTAAGAACCCTCGGGAATTTGAGAGGCAACTTAGGTGAATCCCAACATCGACTATAGACAAGAAACTATAAGAGATTAAATATAATGTTTTTTCTTCCATTGCATGCACGAAATATTTTCTCTAGCAAATCAGTAAAGATCACGTTAAAACTGAAAAGTTAAATGTGCTCATTATGAGGTAATTCAGGGATTGGTGACAGTAGGATTAGAGAAAAAGTAAAACTATGAAAACTAGATGTGTGTCATTAAGATCAACTAGTCCTCAAAAGGAAAATATCGTATGAACGGAAAGACGGATCGTTACACTAAACATCTACAGTCACAAAGAGAATTCAAATGTCCTAATGACCCCGTTGCCCTTGGCCTCACCTGCAAATCATCAGTTGACTTGAACAGTAGTTAGAACTCACTCAGAGACTGGATTTATTAGGACAGTCAGTACACTGTATAGTGACATGAATTCAAGAGTCAAGACATATATTTTCTCCTCCCAAAGCAATGCAGAGAGTTCTGTGTTTGAATTCATATACCAGCCCAGAAGATGAGATACCGATAGATTCATATTTATCTATTTTTTGTCCTTGTTCATGATTTCCAAGAACAAAATGAAGAGAATAAATGCTTTGAACAGATTAAAATTTACCAGCGTAAGCATTGTATCACTGGGGCAAGGTAGATCTGAATCAGGCTCAGGCTCAGGCTCAGGTTCAGGCCAGCTAATAGTTTACGTACTAACTGAATTGGTTTGTGTATTCTTTGACAAGCATTTGTAATTTTCATGCAAACTGCAGCAACAGCTTCTGTCATCCCTCTTCAATCTCCAATTTTTACTGCCATGGTCTGCCATTTAGTGAATTTTCACTGCTCATTTTCCCTGTCAAATAACAAGTAATTGACTTCCTCCAAAACCACCTCAATTTTAGAGTTTTCAGTGATGTAAAACATAAGGACACGCTAACCTAGAAACTGATAAAAAATTTTTGTTACTGTCAGATATTAACTCATTTTCAGTCACATATTAACAGGGGCAAAACTGTACACTAATAATATCAATAATAATGTCCCCCAAATTTGTTAATGAATCAATTTAGTGAATCAATATCACCAATATAGCAGTGATGGACGGTGAAAACGACGTAAGTTAAGTGCAGCTCGATTTCTATAACTATAGAAACTGAGCTCTAATTTTTTTTTATATTTAAATGTAGCTTGGTTTGGAATATTTTTTAATTAAATTTTCTTCATATTGTTAATTTTTGTCATTGGTACGACATGATGACAACAAATGTTCCTGAGTATATAAATGCCGTATTAAAAAATGCACGTAATCTCCCAGTAACATGCATTGCGAATGTACTTAATTTTAACACATGTCGCACATTACTATTCGTGTTATTCTAATTTCATTTTCAACTATTTTAGGTCATTTTCGAAAAATGCAAATCATATTTCGAGAGGTACTTCCATGAGACTATACACCTTCGTGCACGACGATTCACTTGGTCCGAGAAAGCAACAACAATCTTCAACAATGCTAAAAAAGATGGAGTTGCTTCAGCGCCGAGAAGTATGATAGACGTAGAATGATAGCTTCGATTACGTCACGTGGACGTAGCATTGATGATGTCACCACTCACATTGTGGACATCTCTGCAATGGAATATTCATGTGGGACGTGAACAATATTACGGATCCCTTGTTCTCATGCACAAGTATTATATTTTCTAAAGTTACACTTATATTTGGATTAAATTATCATATCAAACTAATTTAGTATTTTTGTAGGCGTGTAGCATTTTTAACAGAGACCCAAGTGATTACGTGGATCAAACATATAGAGTTGACAGTATTGAAAATACATACATGTCACAATTTAATCCGACTTGTGACCCAGTTTACTGGGCGCCAGCTCCATTCCCGTTATATGTAGATGAAGGTCGGTGACGGCGTCGTCGAAAATTGAACAAGAATGATGCCCAAAACAAGAATAATTGTAAGTTACATTTGATTCGGGGCAATAGCAGCGCAAAAAAAGGAATTATCAAGAAGAAGAACCGAGGGGATGTTAATGAAAACGAAACCAGAGGCAGTTTATTTATAAAATATAGCCCGATTTCTGCAATAACAGAAATCAGACGATTTTTTTTAACAAAAATAAACATTAAAACGTTTTTTTTTCATTTAAAAAAAGAAAAGACTAATCCAGTTTCTTTTATTGCAAAAACCGGGTTATATTTAAAAAAAGAAATTAAAAAGACTAGCCCGGTTTCCGGTTTAACAGAAACCGGGCTAGGCTCTGAAATAAAAAAATAAAAAAAGTAACCCAGTTTCTGGTGTTACAGAAATCGGGCTACTCATACGTTTATCATTGCTATTTTATTGAAATGACGATGATGAGAACTCTAGGACTGGGTACCATATAATGGGTGAGACCCGATAACAGTTGGGCCAACTTAAATAATCAAAACGAACACTTACAGCCCACTTACACCTTTAGGAAGAGCGGCCCGATGTTCAACACAGAGGACCGAAGATAACCTTAGTAAATAAAAGTGTTATCTGCCAGCTGGCTCCGGGGTTCGGTCCGAACAGTTACAAAACGGTTACAGGCTCACGCGTTCCACGCTTCGGGCTCTGTCACGTTTATCACGCTTCGGGCCCGATCACGCAGACCACGCATCGGTCCCNAATGGAATATTCATGTGGGACGTGAACAATATTACGGATCCCTTGTTCTCATGCACAAGTGTTATATTTTCTAAAGTTACATTTATATTTAGATTAAATTATCATATCAAACTAATTTAGTATTATTGTAGGCGTGTAGCATTTTTAACAGAGACCCAAGTGATTACGTGGATCAAACATATAGAGTTGACAACATTGAAAATACATACATGTCGCAATTTAATCCGACTCGTGACCCAGTTTACTGGGCGCCAGCTCCATTCTCGTTATATGTAGATGAAGGTCGGCAACGGCGTCGTCGAAAATTGAACAAGAATGATGCCCAAAACAAGAATAATTGTAAGTTACATTTGATTCGGGGCAATAGCAGCGCAAAAAAAGAATTATCAAGAAGAAGAACCGAGGGGATGTTAATGAAAACGAAACCAGAGGCAGTTTATTTATAAAATATAGCTCAATTTCTGCAATAACAGAAATCATACTATTTTTTTTTAAAAAAAATAAACATTAAAACGTTTTTTTTTCATTTAAAAAAAGAAAAGACTAACCTGGTTTCTTTTATTGCAAAAATCGGACTATATTTAAAAAAAGAAATTAAAAGACTAGCCCGGTTTCCGATTTAACAGAAACCGGGCTAGTCTCTGAAATAAAAAAATAAAAAAGTTGCCCAGTTTCTGGTGTTACAAAAATCGGGCTACTCATACGTTTATCATTGCTATTTTGTTGAAATGACGAGAATCAATATTATTAATTATACAAAAAAATCAATGATTTATCATTTATTTAATAGTCTGACATTGATAGGCTTCTTAAAAACTTCATATTAATCCATTCCAAAATAACATTGAATAATGATTTATTCCAAAATATTAATAAATAATTTTTTTATTAAATATTAATAAAACATATAAGAACTAATAGTATTATTACCTCTAACAGTTAGATCAAGTTTTATTTTTGTTATATTTTATTTCTATTGTTACATAATTAAATAATTCAATGAGTTGATTAAAAAAATATTAATTGTATTTTATCTTACAAATATACAAATAAATATATGATATTATAATATAAAATTTAATATTTTGAAAACCTGTAACATATCAGATCAGTGTTAATTTGAAAAACAATATTATGATAATAGTAAAATTTTAATTTATAAATATTCAGTGTTTTATTATAATTGATGATGGTACACCCATGTCTCTAGATTTTTTAAAATTTCCAACAAACAAGTGCTTCTGTGGAGCATCAGGTCGAGCAGGTTGAGGACAATGCACATTGAACTAGGGCACAGATTACTTAGTAAACCAAAACGACCGATTATCGAAGTTTCATCGTAAGTCACAAATTAGTTTCCGAATCCAGGGCTATTTTAAATTAGAAAATAAAGACAATAAAATCTGATATATTACTTTTAAATTATAATAAAATAAAGAAAAATATAATAGTAAAAACTAAAGATAAAAACTCATGTATTTTAAATTACCAAAATATACAAAAAAATTAAAATGAATCAAACCTCATATATTTCTTTCCAATTTACAAATATAAGTAAAAAAATAAAAACTCATCCATTATTAAAAAAATAAAACTATGCAAACGAGAAATATGATAGTTACGAAATTGCCGTTGCATAACTAATATATTAATTTTAAATAAATCAAAAACTATGTTGCACCAATAAAGGTGTGGGGTGCGACATTCAGAGTATGAGGGTGTGAGATTTGTTAATTTTTTACTAATTCGATTAGGGTGCACAAATGATTCGTTGATTAAAATAATATAATTATATTATTTGTTTACGATTTATTCAACAATCTAATAATGTTTCATATAATTTCGATTATTAATATGATAGATTGTATAAAATCTCATGCAAATTAATTAAAATATATTTTTTTGGGTTTTTAAAATTTACGCACTCCGTACACACATTGCGCACCCCGCATCCGGTGCGCTATGTTACCAAATTCGCAAGTTACGAAATAGCCCTACTCTCAACGTTTTAATATTCATTTTGGCCCCTCTTGTTTCATTTATTTGTATAAGCTCTTGCACAACGTTGGCTGCCCAGTCTGACTGTCTATCCAAGGAGAGAATGTCATGTCAGGAACACACTCTCTCCTCAAATTTTATTTTAAAAAAAGTTTTAAAACTTAAATTAAAAGAATTATAAAATATAAAAAATTATAATTTTATATAATTGTTTTATAAATAATATTAGAATTTTTATGTATTTGATGTGTAAAAAAATAAATTTAAAAAATTATAAGTGTTCGGACATTGTAGAAATAAAAGGAAAATTATTTTTAAAATTAAAGAATGATGATGTGTACAGAGAGAAAACTGATGTGCCGAAAAAAATGAATATTTTAGGCGAATATGGTCGTGAATGGTCTAATCCCAAATTTGTATTCAATTTCTTTTGAAAGAAGAAAATATAAACCTGTTGAGCCCATCTCTTGGGCAATCTTAATGGGCCTAAAATTGGCCCATATAAATACACTTTCAGCCCAATTGAATCAGACTTCTTAGTGCAGATTTCTTCATTATCTTCCCATAAATCCCTTTTCCCATTTTCAACGCCTTCTCCATCTCATCAATTCCATTTTTTCTCTGCAATCTCGCCGTTAAAACTCTCAGAAACCTCTCATCACTTCCGGCGACCTCCACAACACTGTCTACCACCGTCTCCGCCGCCGGAATCTTCTTCCCCCACTTTCTGATCATCTTCTCCGACGTCAAAACTTCCTCATAAACTTTCCATAACGACGCCCTCAAAAACCCTTTACCTTTTCCCCTGATCATCATTCTCTTAATCGTCTCTTCAAATCTGTAAACCAAATTCCCCAATTCACCTGTCATCATCATCAAATTCTCAATTTCCCTAATTTCTGAACTGTTTCTCCAGATCTTTTCCTCAAATTCGCATCTCGTACAGTTGCATTTGAACCCCCAATTCTTCGATAACTCTCTCCGTTTACTCAGAAACGTGAGAACGTCGAAGTAAGCGAACGTAAGTTCTTCTCCGGCCTTCAAATCCCTAGAAGCATGAACCAGAAGATAATCTCCGATATGCAAACGGCGAACGTTTGGAGTACAAGAATGGTTGATGAACGAAGGTAAAATCCATAACCCTAAGCTTTTATAATCCGAATTTTTCCCTAAAACCTTAGCTGATATCCCTTTCTCAACAATGGCGTTCGCGTCCAAAATATCAACGAGCTTCTGCTTCGTTAAATCAACACCAGAAACATCTTTTTCAAGCTTCAAGCTTTCGATTTCTGGAACTTCTACAATCTGTTCATCTTCTCCAGTTGATAGTTTTGAAATCAAACCTCTAATTCTTGTGCAGTTTTCTGCAGATTTCTCAATTCTCTCAACGAAATTCTTCCATAGAACAAATTGGGCATTTTCTGAACAATCTTCTGGTAATATAACTCTATCAACAGCTAAAGCTTTTGTAGCTATAACCAGAGTTCCAGATTCAATGTTCTTCGTTGCAAACAGCCCACGACCACTTATTTCAGACTTTTTAATCTCCAAAGCTCCGATGAACTCTGCAAATTCAGGAGCTTTTCCATTAAATCCACTCAAAACCCAATCTGAAACATCAAATCCCCCTGTTCTTGATAAAAACTCAAGCTTTTTACATTTCTCAAGAAGCTGATCTACTTCATCAAAATTTTCACCATTTTTTCCCTGTGCTGATTTAAAGCAATTTAAAGCAAGGTTATACCTATTCAAACACAGCAAGATTTTACCTTTACAGATTAATGTCTTGACGTGGGAATTCTCAATCTTGAGTGCTTCATCACAATCATTCAATCCTTCTGAAAATCTCAACATTTTTACCTGTGTCTCGGCTCTGTTTGAGTAAGCTAAACAGAGAGATTTCTGTAACTTTTTGAACTGTTCTCCATCTGGGTTTTTCTGGGAAATAGATTCTTTGCAAATGGAGATGATTTGGGTATATGCTTTCATGGAGTCATCGTGCTCGTCTCTGAGGCGAAGCTCCGTAGCTTTGGATCTTAGCGTCTGCATTTTCTCTTCTTCTTCTTCTTCTTCTTCATTTGGAAATATATCTGTGGCTTTCATCATTGATGCCATTGTCATTTGGGTTTTCTTCTTTGTTCTCTAGAAATCAGTCAAACCCCTGCAACGGTCGAAAACCAGATAGACAAGTATTTAAATATACGCGGAAAGAAGACAGAGGTTTAATTCAGTGCAACGGCTATCTTTCTATAAAGGTAACCAACTTCTTGGGCTGGAATAATGCAAAATGGAGACCTAAATTTGGTATTTATATTCATAATTTTGTCAATTTTAATTTTGATAAATGAGATGATTCTCATCTAAAGTTTTTAATTTTGTCGCCATTGTCACTTTGAAAGTATGTTTTGTCAAATATTACAAATTTAGATAATCAAATTTATCAAAATTATAAATCTAATGATCGATATGCGGTGACAAACTAAAACACGGTCACATTTAGCACTTGTGGCTGCATCACAAAATGTGGCTAACATATTTGTTTCTTGCATTATATGGGCGAAATAACCTAATAAAACAAACTATCAAATAAGAATAATTTCAAATTTAAACCCACCAAAGTTACCGTTAATCCAACTGTACTCCAAAGCTATGGTAATTTGACCAAAGCCAATAAACCATCAACAATTCTCCCCAAAGGCAAAAAACCCCCAAATTTTCACACAAAATATGACTAGTTCTTGAACCAGCCACAAAATACTGTTTTGCAAACCGGTTCGACTGCTATATCTCATCAATTTTCGTGTGAACGACGATACTCGTTTCACCTAAACAAACTCCGGCATGAACTTATCAACATAGAATACTTACTTCTTCAAGAAATACATTCCATCTCGGAGTTCAAGCTTCTCCTCCGCAACTAAACCACCTAAAAATCTCTGTAACTGTTGGAGCGATTTGTCGTACGGAGGATCACTTACGCAAAACATCTAAGAATGAATTTTTCCTTCTTTTATCAAACACAGTAAAACAACCACAAGGCTTTAAGTTTAAGGTTAAAGTTCACCTTGAGAGTATTGTGTACCCTGTCAAGTGCCATGCTTCCGAAATTCGTAAGCATACCCGTGATGAATTTCTGCGAAAAACCAATATAAAGAGTTATACCGATTATGTAGACGTGTGTTTTTCGACTGTGTACCTCGTAAACAAGCATCTCTTTATGAAGCTGATCCTCAAGAGATGCTACTGAACTCTCAGCATCCTCATCGCCTACTACAAACTCTTCACGTCTATTGATGACCCCAACTTTTTCATTGTCAACTAAGGCTTCTACAAATGTAAATGTATGATCACCCGTCTCCGAAATGGTTTCTTCTAGAATACCCTAATACGAGAAAATATAATATAGAGAGCTCAACGATTATTGAAAGTTTTCGCAACAATGATGAGTGTTATGCATGAGTTTCTATAGAAATTCATGATTTCATGGGCCGGAATAATGTCGGTGTAGCCTAATACATAAGAGAAGTGAATCACATTGAAAAGGCTTGAGCCAAACCGATTACTTGTGATTTCACTCATCTTATAAGCTATGATTTTGTATTTCCACCACCAATGTGGAATATATTTCAACACTCCCCCTCAGGTCAAACTGGCCTTGGTCCGATTCAGACTTGTTTCAATATTCTTGGTAGTGCTCGAATCATAAGTCGATCTATTTTTTGTCGTCTAAGCCCGATGCATTTTTCTACCCGAGTTTTTTTTTTCGTCTAAACCACTACGGACTAACCCGAAACCCACCCTACAGCTCCGATTCCATGTAGAAATTCAGGATTCAATGGACCGGAAAAGCGTGTGTAGTCTCGTTCATAAGAGAAGTGAATCACATTGAAAAGGCTTGACAAACCGATTACTTGTGATTTCACTCATCTTATAAACTAGGATTTTATATTTCCACAACCGATGTGGGTTATATTTCAACAGTTTCGACAACCATCTATTCGAAAGAGATAAAGCTAAAAGGCATTGCTCAGATTATACGATGTTAATAAATAACTTATGGAACCTTGTTTATCCAAAAGTATATTCTCTTCTTCAATATGTCCTCGGCTACACCGACGGCAGCCGCAAGTTTCTTGGAGTTCCAACTGACAGCATGACGAAGAATGATTAAATTGCTCCCCAAAATAACAATATAAATGCATTGGTCTTGTTAACACCTTGATTGCTCCTCAAATTGACAAATAATTGAAGCAAGAAGTGGTGTGACACAGAATGGTAATATGCTGTCTCCAAATTGCAGCTCCAGCTGGTTAAAAAGGTTCAAAATTTAGGACAAGATGCAATTGGTAAAAGGACACCATCATCAGTAGGAAAAAAAGATAACATCTTTGCAATGATTTGAAACGACATTAAAGATCAATGTATACAATTATCTTAATCTCAAGCAATGCAATGAAAAAAACACTTGGGATTTTGGTTATATTGATGCTTCTCACCTTAACAGTACCAAGATTTTTCTTCCAGATAAGTTTTCGAGGGGTCTTTAGTTCATTGTATCTTGTAGCATAATCATTTAGAAGCTGATCAACTGGTCCAGGTATATTAATTGCTTCTTCCTGGCAAATGAAATTTGTGTTAGAATTATAGAGTCTAGTCGAAATTATGATGGGATTGTGCACGGATATGACGTATAAGGGGAGGATACCACAACATAAAAGACTTGAACAAGTCAATTAGTATGGTACCCCTTCCCTCTTATAAACCATTCCAAATTCTATCACAAATCTAATGTGGGGCATTTGATATTTCAACACACCCTCTCAAGTCCAAATACCTAACAAATTCGGACTTGCGAATTGAAATGAACCGGGCTTTTCCGGTATTAATAATTAGGATTTTTTACTAAACCAACTCCGATATCATGTTAGAATTATAGAGTCTAGCCGAAATTACAACAGGAGAGTGTGAACGAACGGGATTAAGGGGAGGAAACCATACATTTAAAATACTCGATCAAGTTTTTTACGGTGTGGTCTCCACCCTACCTATATCCGGGCACACTCCCACTAAATTGACATGACTCTAGAAATTGTTACTGACTATATATATTTCAATGAGAATTAGAAGTGAGGTTATACGGTCAACTCAAGGTGCAATGATTTCCATAAACATTCTAATTGAAGTATTCACAATAATTTTGTAAAAAAAGTGTTTTCCTTTGGGCTATAGCAAAGAGTGATATCAGGTACCTGGATACTTGGCCAGAAATTTGAAGATATAATCGTAGAACTGAGCCGATCCAGGGACAAGTCATGCTTGCCTAGATCAAACAACATTTTAGTATAATTTCACAAGTGTACATTATGAATGTATGGTTTCAAACAGTAGCGTATTGTGACAAGTGAAACCTGGCTTAGTTTTTTGTTTGACTGTCGCCTGTACATTTGTGTTAGTTCTTTTGGAATCAATAAGATCATTAAGCATAATTTCACACTTTTGCATGCTGTTCTCACCAAAATGAATCTGCAAAAATCAAAAGCCAAAGTTTAGTGCAGTTATAAAAAACTCCAAGCTTATCAAAAAAAAATTCATGAGTGACCTTAAGGAGTTCCAAAGTACGTATTTCTGAGTCAATGTCATAATCTGATTTATTCAATAGCTTCTCTGCTAGCATTACACGATACTCATTCACCAGCTGATCTTTTGAACCAATTATGCCAACAATCATACCAAGAATATCAACTTTCCTTTGATATCGCCCACCCTTTAAAGGATCTGCTTCCACTGGATCAGGTTCCCAGCTACAGAAAAAAAAACGGTAAAAATCTATAAAAAATTCGCTTCATTTTGTACAAGGTTTTACTACCTTTGTTTCTGGGATCTTCTAAATATTTATAGTTGAAGTAGTTTTACCTTTGGACATTAATCCAAGCTTGTTTATCATCAATGTTGATATCATCATCAAAACCAGAGTTCTCTTGATTTTCTTCATCTCGATTTAATTCTTCAAGTAGGCTATCTCCAATATTTCCTGGTCCATTAGAATCTCCACTTCCATCAGTGAGCATAGTTACAATGCATTTAATAGTATCCTTTCTTCCCTTCAAGTATTCTCTTATTGGTTCACCCACGGCATCAAGGAATACACCAGATGGATCCATTGTTTTAAGGGCCTTAATAGTTGAAACATATTGGTGCAAAATATCATTTGTAGAAGCACCAGCTGTCAGTAAACGATATTTTAAAGAAGCAATGAAAGAATCGACAAGCTTTGAATGCTGTCCGGTGTATTCAAGGCATTGTTTCAAGTCCTCAATAGCAGGGGAACTAAGAAAGACCAAAAATAGTAAGTAATAATATTGATTAGAACCCAACATCAAATATGTTACAAAGACAAAATTGCATAATTAGCCCCCAACTTACTAGCTATATAAAGAGCATGTCCTCCAAGTTACGAAATTGCAAATATGACACCTAAAGTTATCAATATCATTTGTTTTTTATCCCTGACATTCTAGTACCTGGTTTTTCGTAAGTTGAAAACCCTCACAAAGTACGCAAATAAGACTCATTTGAAAAATTATACAAAATTGACAATATTATATTTACACTTTACATAGCCCATAAGTTGGGTTATACACTTTACACAGCCCGTAAGTTGGAACCATAAGCAAACATCACCCTACAAAAAAAGATAATAACTATACTAAAAAAAGAAAGTTAGAATGAAAATCAATGGAGACACTCTATGACAAAACGCCTGCAAATAAAAATATACTAGAAATGCATGACAAGGGCAGAAAGGACATAAATTTACCTGTCGGGATAATCCACAATTATCTCAAAAAGCTTGGATATTCTTAGATCTTGTAATGTTTCATAAGCAAAATACTCTAACCGCATTTGCCATCGAACAAGTACCTCAGAAGGAATTCCAGTTCCTTGATATCTAAAAGAAGGTTGAGATGCAAGCGGGGATTTCTTTCCACATGATTGGCTTTCAGGGACTTCAGAATCACCCAAATAAGCAAAAAGGGCGTGTAAAAACCGAAGTGGCACAACCTGCAAGTAAAACTTCCTGTTTTAGAAGTAGTATGTTGAATGCCATAATATAATTTAGCACATCATACAACACAAAATTGCATGAGATTTTAAAAATCTCTTGCAAGATCAAGGAACTAGAGGAACTAAGCATATAGGGGATTACTCGTATCCACTTTTTAATGGAATCCAACACTGAAAATCTGAACTCATCACCAGTCAACTCATGAACTTTAGCCTGTTAAGAAAAAATAATGACATTGAATTATTAATTATGATCTCGTTGGAACAGCAACTCGAGTTACAGAACCTTTAGTAGAGAAAAAATAGCAGATGCATAGGCCTCTTCTGCCATGGAGGTAAATCCAAGATTCCTAAGATAAAGAACGACTTCCCCAATCCTCCTCACTAATTTGACATCCATTTCTGAAGTTAGACAGTCCAGGTTCATTGTATTGTCTGTATTTAACTTGCTGTGATCCTCACAATCATTAGCCACAATTGCATTTATCTCCTCCAATTGGCCCATAAAGTACCATTGCAGTAAATCTGCGAGCAGCAGATATAATCACCATTCATAATATTTACAAACACAGCACATAAGAAATCCATAACCCTCCTGTAACGCTAGCGTAATAGATGTTTTCTTACCAATACACAGGATAAACTACAGGAAAAACAGCTGCTAATACACCATCTGACATGCATTTTATAGGAGCAACTACCTGGAAAGTACCAAGGAAGAGTGGACAAAAGAGCTGATGATACAGTGAACTGAAACTTTGCAATCAGAAAATTTGTTTTTGCATCAGAATTTGTTTTTCTCTTGGGCTCACTCTCTTTGAAACTTTGTAAAGCCTTAACCAGCATTAATAGGCATTCCATCAAATAGTTTTTTCCAGACGATATCTCTTCCAAAGCTTTGTGTAGGACATCCTGAATCTTTTCTTGGTGATCCTGTTGAAAAACCCAAATTATAAGATAATATAAATAGTAATTCTAAAGCATGAGCATGAAAACATATAAATTGGTGTTGGAAAAAAAGATACCAAGTCCGAAATGCTTAGATTTGAAGTACTTTCATACATATCAAAATGACTCCAGAATCTTGTGGCCAACTTTTTCTGAAATATATCCTGTACAACCCAGTAGTCAACGGTTATTGTATTGCAGAATAGAATGGTTCAAAGATACAGAAGCAACAAAGCTTCATTCTTATCAACACCAGTTTAGCAACCAGATGTAATTTTTTAAGGGTAAAACTGCAAATGGAAGAAAAGAGAGCTTTTAAACGAATTAAACATTAAAAGAGGTCCCGAAAAGCATCCAATCACCAGAAAAAAAGCAACACAAAACTCTAAACTTCCAACATATTTCTCAACGCCTGAAAACATAAGAAAAAGCGCACTGCAAAGCTTATCTACTCCAACCCCCACTTCCAATCCAAAAAGTTCATCACTTCAGGGAGCGAAATAGATTCACACCTCCACAGAGCACAGAAAATGCTCGATCATTAGCGACTCGAGTCCAATACTGCAGAGATTCCTCACAGGCGGCACCAAATCATCAGTGAACTCTAAATTTCCGACCTCTCCAAGTAGAGCATCAGTTGCCAAACAAAAATCATTCCAGCTATCCGCCATTTCTTCAACTGCATTTGCAGTCATTGTGTCCAAAATCCCAAAATCAAGCATTGTGGACTACCCTAAAAACACACAAAATCAGTAAATCCCCCTTTCTTGGAAAAAAAACCCTAAAGTATTCGTCACAGGGAATTAATCATCTCTTCAATAGAAGAACTTAATAACCGAATACCGAATCTCCTCAAGACACTTTTGCCGCGGAGTATCGCCTTTGAATGTATGCCCAATTCAACTAAAATCAAGAACATGGACCCGATTACACGGGCCGGACTACGGCCCAAATAGACCCTCCCCAGCAACCCGAAATTAACTGGGTTTTAAACTTCTAATCTTGACTTAATACATATAAATACAAATATTATTCTTTAAAAATACCAAGAGTTAAATAGTAATACTTTTGACAATTTAACTTTTAATTATAAAATTTTCAAAGATTGGAGTATAATCATTATATATTTTTAAAGTTAAATGGTTAAATACAAATTAGGTATTTAAAATATTAATTAAAATCATGATCAAACCAAAACGATTTTAGATTTTCCGATATCATCAATACAAATATAAAAATTTTGAAGACATATTGTTTACCAATTTTAAAATTTGTGAACGATTAACATTTTTTGTATTTTTTTATAATTTTGAAACTTTAGAAGATAACATTTACATTATTTTAAATTTTTGATACTTCCCCAAAGACCACTCATATATTATTATTATATTATTTTATTTTAAAAAATAATTATTTTAATATTATTTAAATTATTCTAGGGATAAGATCCAACAAAAACCTAGGACTAAAATGGTATTTTTCCACAAAAAATCTGATACCGTGATATGAAAATTGTTGAAGTATTGAGTGGTCAAAATTACAATTGGTTTGTTTGGTTTAGCTTTTTAAAATTACGGTGGTGAAGTGTGGTGAGACGTGGTGAGGTGTGGTAAAATATGATGATCGTAAATTTTTAAGTATGTTTGGTAATATTGCGGTATTATGATCGTGATTTATATAAAAATATTAATATACCCTTATATATATAATAATAATAAATATAATTATATTATAATTAATAGAAGTAAGGGTGAATGAGTCTTTTCCAAAATAACTATGAAACGCCACAGCTGTGATGATATCGCAATTTTTTAACGATTATCACATTGTAATTAAGTTTGTGTTTTGCGTGCATTAAAAAAATAACGATTGGATCATCTCACCGCACCTCACTGCACTTTTAATCGTGGTACCAAACAAACCAAATATAAGAAGGTGAACTAAGTAAATATAAGAGAAGAAAATTGAGCATTAAAATTTTTTGACTAAATCAAAATTGTGAAGGCAACCTCATATTTTATAAAACTAAATTATCACATTTTCATAACTTATATGGTACAAATTCAACAAAAACATTACTCTCAACCAAAGTTTTCATAATGATCCAAATTCCGTTCTGATGCAAACCGGTACAAGCAGTATAACACCCGATATTATTTTTTTATTCATAACTTATGTGTGACATTCAACAAAAACATAACCATCAACCAAAGTTTGCATAATGATATCAAATGGAAAAATACCAAAAAAAATCACATTTATTTACCACAAGAACTGTTTTCATCATATATATTTTGATACATCAAATAGATCATATATATTAATTAATATTTATTATTTTGATCATTTATCATTAAATATTGACTATCTCGTAGGTTTTACGACTAACGAGTATCAATCATAATATGAATTTACTTCTATGTAAAAATGGAGGCGCGTGTCTTATCCAATCCGTGGATTTATATGAATCGAGCCGATATTTAGAAGATTTTTTTTCCAATTTTTTAATACTTGTGAATTGATGGCTACGAATACTCAACTTTTGTGGGTTCAATCTCAGATAGAAACGACAAGAACAATGTTTACATCAATCTCATCCACGTAAATTCGATATATTTTGCACATTTGGAGGTTTATCCGTTAA
Source organism: Utricularia reniformis (assembly GCA_009725065.1). Lineage (NCBI taxonomy): Eukaryota > Viridiplantae > Streptophyta > Magnoliopsida > Lamiales > Lentibulariaceae > Utricularia > Utricularia reniformis. The sequence goes on from RWGZ01000155.1 coordinate 251,562, forward strand.
AAACCATGATGATTTAATTTGCTATGACATATTTTCAGCAAATATATAAACAAATATGACTTATTTAACCACGAGTAATAAGTATGATTAAAATAATTTTATTTCAAACATGTATGATGAACAATCAACGTAACCCGATATCAAATTCCATTTCGATCTGAATCGATACAACTATTATAAAGCTTGGTCCCATTTTTTATTCATAACTTATGTGGGACAAATTCTACAAAAACATAACTCTCAATGAGAGTTTTCATATCGATATCAAATTCCGTTCCGATATGAACCCATACAAGTATTATATCGCCCCGGTACCATTTTTATTCATAATTTATGTGGAATTAATTCAACAAAAACATAACCCTCAACCAAGGTTTTCATACCGGTACCAAATTCCATTCAGATCCGAACCCGTACAAGAACTATAATAACACATGGTATCATTTTTTTATTCATAACTTAGGTGGGTCAAATTCAACAAAAACATAACCCTCATCCAAAGTTTTCATACTAATACCGAATTCCATTCCAATCCAAACCAGTACAAGCAATATAACGCATGGTACCATTTTTTATTCATTACCCTCAACCAAAGTTTTAATACCGGTATTGAATTCCATCCGATCCAAACCGGTACAAACGCTATAACACCTTGTACCCTTTTTTATTAAAAACATTTTTTTAAAAAAAATTATTATTATTATTTTCGGGTTGGACCCGAAAACACGATAACGGGATATACCAGCTAAAATATCGATAGTACCCAGTATTTGAGATACTAGTGGTATATCGATCTGTATAAAAACATTGATCCAACTAATAGAAGTAAAGATAAATCAAATTTGTAAAAGAAATCACAAATGAAACCCTGACCATTTTTCAAACTTATTCACTTCCTCACCTTGAGAAACAGCTAACCCAATCCCACTTCTCCCATTCTTCCCAATACCTCTATAATACAATCTCCATTCCTTACAATCTCCATCCATTTGAACCAAACATGGAGATCCCACGCCTTCACAATCCCATCCACCTTCATCACATTTCGCCAAAACGGGATCATCTTCCATTCTTTCCCATGCATTTAACCCGTCTTTCGATTTCGCCACACCAATACTACTTTTTCCAATACTATTAACACCTTCATACACCATCAAGTAACAATTATTTCTTTGGTTCTTAATCACACGACCATTAACCACTCCTCGTTCATCGAAAGCTCCGGTTTTCCCGCCGTCTAAGATCTTCCCAAGCTTTATCCATTTCATTCCGTCTCTTGAACGTGCAATCCCGATTGAAAAGTTCCTAGTTTTTACATCGAGTGAGTGGTAGTACATTCTTAGATCACCTGGTCCATGAAAAACTACTTGTGGGGATGCAATGAATAAAGAGTCCCAGTCGTCATTCGAACCTACGTCGAGTAGAGCACCACTGTGATGCTCACCCTCAATTCTAGCCCAGTTTCTACCGTCTTGGCTCATTGCTAAACCAGGTAATGAGCATAGAACTTTCCCCTTTTCAACATCAAAGTTTTTTATATCGTAGTTCAAAATATGATCATAAGATTCGATCTTTTCTGAACTAAATCCAGTGTAGTATAGCCAGTAAATAGACGTATTAGCTCTGATTTTAGCACTAGACATCATGACAACTTCGCTAGGGAAGACTCCATATGTATCAAATGCCCACCAATCTTTACTACTGTTCATAACCAAACCCACATCGGCATTTGATCGAACAGGTTCTGTGCCCCTTTCCCAGTGAATCCCATTGCTAGATGTTGCCAATCCGATTGAATAAGAATTGTCACCGGACCTCCCATGGTACCACATATACCATCTTTCTTCCTCATCACCCAAATACCGTTTCACCACAGGCGAACCAATTTCAACGCAGTCCCATGAATTCTTTGGACCCAAATCAAAAATCAACCCCCTGGAAAATGTAGGAATTGAAGAAAATACCTGATCTGATCCCTGCACGCTCTGTGGCTGCGTTGAAAGCGGTTCAGAAAAACTCGATTGCCTTTCTTTGGATGAGTTCCGTTCGCCGGTGTCCGTTGGCTTCGTGGAGCAGCGAGGGAGAACGGTTTTGTCCCTGCGACTGACAAATCTGAGGAATTGAGGTTTCTTCTGCGGACACTTTGAACCTAACAAAATCGACCAAACAGGAGCATCAGTTACCGAAGCTGCTTCCATGTTATTCCAGAGATTTGTGAAGCTATCGATTGAAATTGAAAGATCACTGTTGAAAATCTAGAGAACTTAAAATTAATCCCTAAATTTGTATATTTTGGTAAAATTATTCTATATAATTCATAAATTTTAATAAATACAATCCTCAAAATTGAATGTATGATGAAATTAGTCTTTAAATTTTGGAGACTATTTATTTGCAAACTTTAATGGTTATTTTTGCTAAAACATCATACTATAGAGATTATATGTGCGAAAATCAAATTTATCAAAATCATTAAACTTTAGAGATCAAATAAGTTATTTTCTTAAAAATCCATAAAATTATTAATGATATAAATGATTTGACAAAATTGCATATCACATAGCTCGAGCTAGAGGTGGGAAAAGAACAGCCCAACTTGTAAGACCAAACCAGCTCAACCAGTAAAAACCCGTTTTAGGACCAGCTCAATAATTTATGGGCTGATCTTTTAACCTATATAAATTTTATTGGTATTGGGCTGGGCATTAAATTTATGGGACCGGAGCCCGATTATTTTTCAAAATTGGTCATTAGTCTTTAATAGATGAGTTTGAGATCGGCCCGTAAGACCTAATAAATATAAATTTAAAAATTAATTTTACACATTAATTAAAAGATATTAAATAAACATAATATAATTCTAATTTTCATTTTTTCCATTATTCATTCAACTTTTCTACCATTTCAATTCCTAAATCATAGTTTAATTCTATCATTTCCATTTGAAATTAGAGTAACAATCTTCATGGAGAATAAATCTAATTATTCCTTTTCCAAATACAATTTCCTCTAATATTTTCTTATTTTCAATTTATTTAAATAATTACTCTTTGAATATCTCAATTCATATCTTTGCAAAATTTGGTGGATGTTTAGCATTTGGCATTTGGTATATAAAAAAGTTATAAGAGAAACATACACAAAAACTTTGGTGAAAATTGGAATCATTTCTTTAAAGGTATCTTGGTATCTAATTGTTTTAAATTATTTTTATTACTTTGGTTTTTATTTTGTGCAATCATAATTTGGTTGTGTATTATGCATTTTAAGATTCAAGTATTTATCATCTAATTTGTTTCGAGATTTCTTTGTTAATGGCTATTGCAAATGATGATGTTGCTTTCTTTAATAATGATGATTCTGAAAATATTGNTGTTATGGTCCCTTTTTAGGGGGTACCAACAGTCGTCCGGTTCATTCAACGAATGAACTCGGTTCTAATTTATAAAAGATATGGAGAACGATTAAAAGTTAAAATCAAAGTAAGAACACAGCATATATAGTGGAAACCCCGTAAAATGGGGTGAAAACCACTCGACCAAGAGCCGATTATGCTCTTGGTCTGCTCACTAATGAAAATAAGAGAAGTTTATACAAAGCAGGCTAATGAAAATGACTAAGTATAGAAAGCAGTAAGAATCTGGGCATAGTAACAGCCTATTCTTCCGCATCTAAAGGGTCCTGTCTTTTCCTTCGTCTTGCCCTGTATTTATAGAGTTGCCGGCGAGTGTAATCCACGTCCTGTAACCGCCTCTGACAGGTTTGTTAGAGGTTGTTATCGCAGGATGTAAAACGAGGCTGGGACCGATGCGTGGTCTGCGTGATCGGGCCCGAAGCATGATAAACGTGACAGGGCCCGAAGCGTGAAACGCGTGAGCCTGTAACCGTTTTGTAACCGTTCAGACCGAACCATGGAGCCAGCTGGCAGATAACGCTTATTTTTACTAAGGTTATCTTCGGTCCTCTGTGTTGAACATCGGGCCGGTCTTCTTAAAGGTGTAATTGGGCTGTGAGAATTCGTTTTGATTAGTTAAATCGGCCCAACTGTTATCGGGCTTCACCCATCACAGGGTACCCGGTCCTAGAGTTCTCATCATGTGTGTTAAAGATGGTATGAAGAGTGCTCAATTCGCCCTAGAACCTATTCGGAATTTGATTAGATTCATTAGAAGTTCATGAGTTAGATGTCAATAAATAAAACGTTTGTGCAAAATTCACAACATTAAATATAAAATATTTAGGATTGATGCCGAAACAAGGTGGAATTCTACATATGACATGTTGACTTGTATACTTCATTTTAAAAATGTTTTAATTGATTTTGTGTCTTCTAATATTAAACATTGTGATTTTATTTATGAGCAAAAAATTGATTTGTTATCTTCTATGGTTGATTTATTAGATGAATTTTATAGATACACAAATTTATTTTCCGGTGTTTATTATGTTACTACTCATTTAGTATTACCTTCTCTTTGTAGTATCGGTTATACTTTATTTTCATTTTCAAAGCATGGAATATTAAAAGATATAGTATTTGCAATGAAATTAAAGTTTTTAAAATATTTTGAAGAAATCCCCACATTATATCTAGTTGCTGCAATTTTAGATCCAAGAGTAAAGATTGTTGGTTTGAAAATGTTTCTCAACTCATGCAAATTATTTCAATGATGGTGTTAATTCTTTGATAAATGTTTTGAAAATGGAAAATAACGCAACAAATGCATTAACTTCTATGTATGAATTATATGAGAAAATATTTTCTAAATACACAAATGTTAGTAATGTAGAAACTCTAAGACATTTTAATCCTTGTGCATCTCATAAATCTTTTGACCCTTTTTCTATTCTTGAAGAACCAATTACAATATCATCATCATCATTAAATGAAATTGTATTGTATACTAAAACAAAAAAATTAATTGATTCAAATAATGATGGATTCAATATCTTACAATGGTGGAAAAGCAATAGTACTCATTATCCTATCTTGGCTAAAATAGCCAAAGATATTTTCACAACTCCGGTGTCCACGGTAGCATCGGAGAGTGTTTTTAGTGCAGGTGGTAGAACTTTATCTGAAAAACGAACCAAGTTGGCGTCCAATACCTTGGAATCACTAATATGTTTGAAAGATTGGTTACATCAACAAGAACGAGAGCCAAAGGAAGTTGATAGCTTTCATATTAAAGAGATAAAAAGAGCAATGGATGAAAGTTCAGAAGATGAAGAAAGTGACGATTGAGTGGATCTTTATTTTACATTTTGTTAATAATGTCTTGCCAAAAATGTATTTTACCGATACATTTTTCTTCTTTTCGTATTTGTTTGTTGATTAACTATTTTATTTTTATTATATTTCAAATTTGAAGGTAAAATTTATGTATATTGAATAATATTATATGTATATTTTTCATTAATATAAAATATTCTAAAAATATTATAAGGTCTTTCAAAGACCAACCCGGACCATAACCTAACCATAGGATGTGGTCTTGGTCTCGGGTTGGTCTCTTGTAATAGCCCACATGAAAAAGATCTATCAAGACCTATTATTAAACGTAGCCCGTGGTCTGATCCCAACTAGGTTCCAAAACCCGAAGAAGCCCAACACTGAACCGTTCGGTTAGGGCTTTTGGCCAACCCTGAGCCAGACTTTTGAACCACTTTTCCGGTTCATACCAGTTATGTAGTGAGCCTACAACTAGTTCAAACATGAACATTGTCCTTTAATGGAACAATCTCCAACATGTCCTTATTACTCGCACCATCTTCAACGTTGATTGGAATTAGGACATCATTCGTTCGAGAATTCGGTACAAGGAAAGCCAATCCCACAGTAACAAATCTGAGCATGTTTCGGATGAGAATGGCGAGCCAAAGATTATTGAAGTCATTCCTCGTGACTCCAAGCAAATGTAAAACAATTCCACCACCCCATTTTGATGTTAGCGATCCGAGGCTATCGATACACATAAGAAGTGCAAAGAACGAACCCTCGATTCCCAAAGGACATAGTTGTGAGCTCAACACCATCATAGGCATCCATCGTAAACGACTAATGATCCGTGAAACACATTCCTCCGTAACCACAAACATATAGTCTGGTATCCCGATCACCTGATTCCATCGTAGAACAAAAACAACATCGAGCATCCCTGAAGAGGCATATAGGAGTTGTGCGAAAAATAGCAATGTTCTAAAACGAAGATTTCTAAGGGTCTTATGGTATATTATAACCCCCACAATAGATGCCATCGCCCCGATTGCATAGATCATCCCAACAAATTCCTAATCAAACAGAAGTAAACAAGTGTTTGTAAAACAGTTTATAAGATAAATGAATCACATTCTATTACCTTAGAGAAAGCTGGACCGGCATTTTGATCAGTATACCAGTAAAACTGCCCTTCGTGTGTACTAATGCTAAGAGCTAAAGATAGATACATATATAGAGAAGGCTTCCATACTTGCGGGATTTGGATTGTTGTGTACATGCCTTTTAAAGCTTCTCCCAATTTCCTTCTTGCCTACATAACATAAAGTCAAGAATTAGGTAGTAAAATCACGAGTTAATAAATTTAATTTAATCCAAATCGAACAATATTTATCGAGAAAAAAACAAATTATTGCATCCACATGACTGCAAGTGTGAATGAGACTAACTTGCTTAGTGCACAATATTCGTCAATTTAATTAAACACCGATTACTACTGGTATATCTTGTATTCAATGTTTTCATAATGGTATAGAATTTTGTTTTAGCATGGATCGATAAGATTAGAATAAAAATTAATTTGGTTATAAATTTAAAAATAATATTTTATTATTATTTTAGATTTGACATGAAAATCCAGAAACCGACTAAAATACTGATAATGCCTAATATTTGAAGGATGATGATATGAAGGTTTGTATAAAAACATTGGTTGTATTATTAGTATACCAAATTTGTTAAAATTAAAGACCCAAAAATTTACGCCAATATCCATATAGGAGTTTATTATTTAATAGGATGAGAAGTGATTATCTATGACAATCAATAAGAGAAATGAATAAATATGTTATAAGTTAGAATAATTTAGACAAGTTTTTTTAAAAACCCACTCGTGCCGCCCAATATAAATATTTTGGAAAATATTAATTATTTAGTATAAATAGTTACAAATAGACATGTGATTTGGCTCTTAAAGCAATGTTTTAAATTATTTGGTATACTATGATATGTCGGAATATCGGTGTACCGATGACAACTGATAGTTACCACCGGTATACCAGATGCTATATCACTGATATGACTTCCATGCTTTAACCATGAAGCCATGCAAAATTGGTACGATTAACGAAAAACATTTACAAGATCTCAAAAAACGTTGAACTACTAAAAAACAAGTTCAATTAAAAATTAAAAATGTTAAATTTTTTAAAAGAATTACATAAAAAATTTACGAGAAAATGACGTGTTTGATCCCCAAAGTTTGGTGATTTTGACAAATTTGATCCCTAAACTTTTATTTGACATTCGTACTCCCTATACTTTGATAGTTTTGGTAAAAGTGGTTGTCATGGTTTCCAAAATTTGGCAAATTTAATTCTCATATGTCAAAATTAATCCTCCAAATTTGAGAACTAATTTCGCCACATAAATTAAAATTTGTAGCTACATTGCCAAAATTTACAAAGTATAAGGACTAGTTTTGCCAAAAATACAAAGTATGAAAACTAATTTTGACTCCATAAAACTTTGAAAATTAAATTTGCAAAAATTGAAAAAGTTTGAGGATCGAATTTATCAAATTATATAAATTTTGAGAAACTTAAATGACTTTAGCCCAAAAATTTACATTGTATATTTAAATTAGATAAACTTCGATTTAATTAGGATTCAAAATTTGAAACTTAAACATCTAATTAAACTGCAATTAAACCGGTTGCATTATTTTTAGTGTTATATTTCTTTAGGGCTACCGCCTACTGAAATTAAGAAAGCTGTAGTGTAGTTATAGTTAGCCGGTGAGACCACAGAGCGTGAAATAATAAAGAAAATGGGTGCCGTCGACTGACCGTTTTCTTCTCGCCGGCGATAGAATCTTCTCTAGGTTCATGAATCACGAACCCTAACACAAACATCGCCGCCGGAGGAATCGCCAAAAGACCCAAAGAAACCTAAACTGGTTCAAAAAACTCAGTTCAGAAACCCATTTTAATTATGAATATTAGTTAGTTCTACTCACCTGAGCTCCGAGGTGATGAACGAATAAGCCGCTAGTAGAGTATCCGACGAGTGCTCCGACGGAGGAGCTCAGGCTACTTAAGCTTTGTATATCTGCAGCCAACGATCGGAACTCGATGCTGTTTCTAGCAATACAAGCGTCTATTGTAACGTCGGCGATAGCCATACCAGTCATGATTCCGATCAAGAAGACAAGGGCAACAACAACCGCTAGGTTTCCACCGACCGCAACCGATAAGGCTGAAGCTCCTCCTAGAATTCCGGCAGCGACGAAATAAGGACGGCGTAGATACCCCATCACCGGAAAAACATCTGTTAACAAACCCCATAACGGCTTCATCACCCATGGAATTGAGTATAATCCTACAAAGAGCTGTGCCGCCGACGGCTGAACTTTCTGAACATCTTTCCAGTAGTAATCGGAAACCACCCGGAAGAAAGATCCAGCGAAGCCTTGACTCAACCCGTAAACCAAAACAACGCCCAGAACAAAAGTGGGGTGTAACTTCGCAGAAAGCATCTGTATCCATCGCAGCGGCGAGAGTATGCCGGAGAAAGGTGAAGATTTTCTGGTTAAATTTTCCGGCTGACCGTGATTGATGTCGCCGTTTTGTTGATCTTTTCCAGTCAATCTTTCCTCCTCTGTCTGGTTCAGATCTTTCATTTCTGAATACTGTAGGAAGTCAAACAATCAAAAACACTGAATTTGAAGAAGAAGCTCAGATGGAGCATATGCTTATTAAATTTAGTAGTTATTTTTGGTCAAATATGTAGATTGACTCAAATATTTGTAGTGAATGGCCTTTCCAAAAGGCAATTAACCATAAAATGATTTTACACAATATCCCCTAAGTTTTTTATTTTACTATGTTTTCATATAGATATATCTATTGGACAATATTGATATTTTTTTGTCATTACTAAGTATTGGGTATTAGGGTTGATTTATGAGTTTTTTTAATTTGACACAAAAAACTAATTAAATATTTTTTTAAAAATAAAAATAAAATAAAATTTAGTATCGATCAATATACTGTACGATATACATATGTATTGGTCATATCGATTTGTATAAATTTTAGACTGATATAAAAACATTATTTTTTACATATAAACTTTCTTTCTCTTACATCTAATTTTATCTTTCATTAACCTCATTTTTTGTATTAATTCTCCTTCTAGATTTGTAAGAGTATACCATTTTAATATTTATTTTTTAGTTAAATAATATTACTTTATAAGTAAAATAAATAAACATATACAATTTTATCTAACCCCATTATTTGTATAAATAAACATATACAATCTGAATATATTTATCTAAACACAAATAATATCATTCATTTCAACTACATGCAAATGATTATATTATTTTATAACTAAAATAAGTTAAATTTTATTTAAACTTATAAATTAAATACTATTATTAAAGGGAGACCCCACATATTTCTCAAGTTTGGTCTAAAAGTTTTATAATTGTACCAAATGTATCCCAAAATTACATAGGAGGTAAAAAATGTCTCAATACTTTGCAATTTTTGGCAAGATGAGCCTTAAAATTTTAATACGTATGACAAAATTGATTCAAAATTTTTTTCAATTTTGGCAATTGACGCCCGACAAAAATAGCCAATTTTGGGTTTTAAAGTTTGTTATTTTGACAAATTTAGTCCATTATAGATTTTAGTAGTCCCCAAATTTGAAATCACGAAATTACCGTTCTCATACTTTACATTGAATAATTTATTCTCAAAAGTTGTATAATTTGATAATTTTAACCTGTCAAAAATATAGGCAATAAGTGAGTCATCAATTATGGTCAATTTGGACAATGCACTTGGGCTTCTCCTTCTTGGACTTGTTTCATTATTGGCCCATATTCTTCCATTATTACTCTTCTAACCATCCCTTACTTCATTTGTTCTTCGTCCGCGACTCGGGTCTTTGTAGGTAAAGTTCATCTTTATATTCTAATCGAATAATAACTTATTGGAATTATAGAGTCTGACCGAATTACGACGGGAGAATGTGAACGAACGAGGTTAAAGGAAGGTACCTACATATTTAAAAGATTTGATCAATAATTTTTTGTGATGAAATTCACACCTTTATAAATCTAATTAATCTACTTCTATAAACGGGACAAATTCCAACAATCCACCTCAAGTTCAACCATAAGGTTTCGAATTTAAATGAATCGAACCTCGCTCCGATACCATGATTGAAGTATAGAGTCTGGCCGAAATTACGACATAAGAGCGTGAATGAACGAGATTAAGGAAAGAAACCCAGACATTTGAAAGACTTGATTAAACCATTATATGAGAATTCCAACACAACCCTACATAAACAAAGATAAAAGGCAAAAATTTCAAAAAAACATCCTTCGACATCTAAACAATACCTTGAACGATAATTGAAAGTTTGTTTATGAGAATTGTGTCCACGTTTGATAAGATCAAGATAAAAGAAGTTTTTACACATTTTATGATGATTACACATTAAGTTTGATCATGGCTTTTGAATTCGATGATTTTAGATATTTCTTGATCTTGTCTAAAAATATATTAGAGTATTTGTTTTACATCAGTCATTTTTTTTGTAATTTTGAGTTCAATTATTGTGAAGACATGAGAGATATATGAGGTTGGACCCACAATGTGTAAGCTTACATTCTCGAGAGAGCAGAACTCTACCATGGTTTCCACTATAATAATCAAAGAATACAACTACAACTGAGATATATCAAAAATCCGAATGAAAACAGTTCGAGAAACGATCAATTTCGGTCTGTCGCACTCGACCAGCCAAAAACTCGCGAGTGGGGTTACGAAAACTCACGAGTGAGCGAGTTGTCGCGAGTAGGCGAAATCTCGCGAGTATCAAGGTGCGAAAACTCGCGACTGAGCAATAACTCGCGGGTCTACCTCCGGAAAATAAGATGCGAAACTCCGTGACAAACAAAACAGGGCGAAAACTCGCGAATAGACTCAAACTCGCGACTTTTAGAGCAAAAAGTCACAACTACGTGCAGGGATGCAAAATCTCGCGACTGAAGGTGGCGCCGTCCGTGGGGACCAAGATTTTATCACATTGAGAGCTTTTCTGCTGAGTTTTGGATTCTATTATCATGATTATTCGGAATTCTGACGAAGACTTTACTGACGAAGAGATCGAAGTGGAGCCAAACCCTCGAGCGAGTAATGAGGGTGCTATATTACCGGAGGCTCAATCATTACTCCCGGAAGAGCCCCAGGCACAAGAAGTTACTATTCAGCCCTCCCGGAGCGGGTATTCATCCGGAAGGGTACCTATAATTTATCCTCCACCATCTCGATGTTTGTCAAGGTGTTTTGAATTTGGGAGAACTGGTCGGGTCGCAGTTTGAAGAAATGTCCACTTCCCGCTGCCTGCACGTGCTAGTTCTGCAGATCAAGATCAAGACGACAAAGATTTGGAAGAGCATATACGTAATTTAATCGCTCAGTTGGAAGAAGTTGAAGCTCGAAGAAGGTCTCGGAGGAACAATGTTGCCTCAGAACCCGTTGATAATGAAGTAGCAGCGGAAGATACCGATCATGTTTCGGAATCCCAAGCACCACCTACTACGGTAACTGATGAACATAATGTTACCCTGCAAAATATTGGAGACTTGAGCAATAAGATTGAGCAAAACGATGCTAGAATGAATTAGTTGGAGGTCCATCTGGGCCTCGGTCAGGAAAGAAAATGGGTATATGGTGAATATACCCGAGATACACATCAGACATCCGCTTATGAGGGTGATTATGTTGAACAAGAAAGGACAACTAAGCCTTATGGCGGTAGAGGAAAGACCCTGCCATCTATAGAAGTTTTCTAAAACTTCATCTACGCAATATATTCTCGTTCCTTGTGGATGGAGATAGAAGAACGGTTCACATAGGCAAATGGTCCACTATATTCGAATATTCAAAGAGAACTCCATAATGTATCACATGTAAATATGAGTATGACGACGTACTACAACAAGATGAGCAAATTATAGAAAGAGTCGAATCTTATTCTTTCCATACCGTTCCAAGAACATGATAACTTCATCAATGCAATACAATTTTTAGGGGGATTGAATTATTTATTTGGAGCAATTGTAAACCAAATCTTGTTATTGGAGCCACTATCTTGTAACGACTTATCTTTCCGTTTGCATGATATTGTTCACTTTGAACTATACTAGCTCTAATGACTCCACCTAATCCTCACGTCTTTATTTTTTTCATAGCCCTAAACTTCCCAAGGGTCACCTATCCTTGAATTACCCCATGGTAAGCACGTTTAACTTTCAAGTTCTAATGTGATCATGACCACTTTGGTAGGGAAAAAGTCTCGTGCAATGGAAGACAAATCTCTATATTTAATCTCTAATTGTTCTCCGTCTATAACCGATGTTGGGATTCGCCTAAGGTCCTCTCGCACCATCGAGAGGTCTTACATTCACCTCTCATTATAAACTCAACGTTCTAGCCAAGGTTTGCCCCACACATCGACTATAACCTGGGTCATCCTCTTATACCAAATGTAATGATCCGTCTTCCCGTATACACGATATTATCCGTTTTGGACTAGATTAACCCTAATAACTCCCACATAGTCATCACTGCTTTACTTTTTCCCTATCCCTGAACTTCCCAAGGGATCATCCATCCACGAAATACCCCATGGTAAGCACGCTTAATTTTCCAATTCTAACGTGATCCTTGTCATTTTACTTAGGAAAATGTCTCGTGCAATGGAAGACGAATCTCTATACTTAATCACTTTTACCGGATGTTGGGATTCACCTAAGGTGCATCTCACACCCCCAATGGGTCTTACACTACCTACCCTAAGCAAAATCTATGTCATTATAGGAATGTTACATCATTAATCTAACATTGGACTATATGTAAAAAATTATGTGTTGAGAATTGTGTAATTTATAAGTCCATTAAAAGTGATAAAATTAATTGAACTTACAACATCCAATATGATATGAGTCTTTATTGTGTAGAGACTATTGAGTTTCTACTTCTATGATTGGATAAAGTAGAAAATTCTAATTGCCGTCTATAAATATGGTTGTAGCCCTCAAATCATACGTACCTTTTTTAGATCTATTCTCATTCTCATTGAAAGATTGACTCAGGAGAAACCTAAAAGAGTTCTCCATGAAATACATATTGATTAAGAAGACCACCGGATTTACGAATCTACTCAAGTACTTTGTTTTCTTGTGAGATCCGATTGATTCTAATGGATTTAGGTAATTGATAAATTCTCTATCTTTATTCTCAATAATTCGAACAAGAAAAGTGCAACAACAACGGAATAATTAGATGGTCACAAAAGCCAACACAACACTATCATTTAAAACCACAACACAATATTCGAGAGGCGTAGAGGTAAAAAATTGCACTAAATATCACAAGAATGTATGGTTGATGAGTGCTTCTTAATCCGCATAATACCAAATTGGTTTAAAGAATTATGGAAAATACATGGAAGAACATATAAAAAGACTATGCACACCTTGTTTCGACCCCTTTGAATTAAACCGATGCTACCAACATGGAGTCTCATCATCTCTAACTAGTTTTTATATAACTAGTTTTTGGAACATTTATTAGAAATAAAATCATTGTAAAATTAACTCAAGTATAAATACACCAACTATATGGAGTTCGTACTTTAAAAATCACAAGTCACATCTCTATCATTTCTATAATGTATTAAATATTTTTTATAAAAAATCTAATTTGGCATGTAATTGTGGATAGTCAAAAGAAACTAAGATAATTATTAATTCGAAATGACTTTAAAAATTTAGAATATCAGCCAGCGATATAAATGATTTGATAAAATTAAATATCAGAAATAGCTCGAGCTAGGCATTTGAACCGCTTTATCCGGTTCATCGCAGTAATGCACTGAGCCACAACTAGTTCATTCATGAACATTGTCCTTCAATGGAACATTCTCCAACATATCCTGATTACTCGCTTCACTATCAACGTTGATCGGAATTAGGACCTCATTCTGTCCAGCATTCGGGACAAGGAAAACCAATCCCACGATAAGAAATCTGAGCATGTTTCGAATAAGAATGGCAAGCCATAGATTATTGAAGTCATTTCACATGATACCAAGCAAATGTAAAACAATTCCACCAACCCATTTCGCGGTTAGCGTTCCTAGGCTAGTGATACACATAAGAAGTGCAAAGAATGAACCCTCGATTCCCAAAGGACATAGTTGTGAGCTCAACACCATTATAGGCATCCATTGCAAACGACTGATGATCCGCGAAACACATTCCTCAGTAACCAAAAACATATAGTCAGGTATTCTAATCACCCGATTCCATCGTAGAACAAAAACAACATCGAGCATCCCTGAAGAGGCATATAGGAGTTGTGCGAAAAAGAACAATGTTCTAAAACGGATATTTTTTAGGGCTTTTTGGTATATTATAACTCCCACAATAGATGCAATTGCCCCAATCGCGTAGATCATCCCAACGAGTTCCTAACCAAGCATAAGTAAGCAATTGTGAGTTATTTATTTCATTTATTAAATAAGTGAATCACATTTTTTAGCTGAGAGAAATTTGGGCCGGTATTACTATCGGTATACCAGTAAAATTGGCCTTCGTTCGTGCTAATGCTAAGTGCTAAAGATAGATACATGTAAAGAGAAGGCTTCCACACTTGAGGGATTTGGATTGTTGTGTACATGCCTTTTAGAGCTTCTCCCAATTTCTCTCTTGCCTACATAACACAAAGTAAAGAATTATTTAGTCAAATCACAAAGTTTCATAAATTAATTTAATCCAAATCGGAAAATATTTATCGATAAAATACAAATTATTGCATCCACCCACAAGAGAACTCAAAGTGGTATATGTTGTATTGTATTATACCAAAGTTATTGAAATTGAAGATCCAAATATTTAGCCATCATCCATCTAGGATTTAGGGTTAATAGGACTAGAGAATACCTATCTATCACAATTTATAAGAGAAATGAATCATATATACAAGTTTTGTAACAACAAATATTTTGGAAAATGTTACTTATTTAGTATGAGCAGCTACAAATATACATGTGATTTGGCTCATAAAATAAGTTTGAGGTCTTTGGAAGACCACTTGATGTACTTGAAAACCTTCGGGAAAGACATGTTTGTCGTGTTATTCATCTATGTGGATGACATATTGGTGATCAGTCCAAGCATACGACTCATCAATGACTCGAAAGTCTATCTATCAAAAGAGTTCGAGATGAAGAATTTGGGGCAGACCAAGAGAATTCTAGGGATGATGATCGTCATAAACAGAGCGAAGAGGGGTGTAATGTGTTCGATATCTATAGATAGACATTTCGGTTTGTGGTCCAACCTAAGATTTGATTAATATTTCGATGACAATTACTTAATGGTCAATCGAAGAATATGTTTCATCGTGAAAGTGGATTGACCAAACTTTGCTTGATGATTTTCTCTCGATACTCAATATCCACGTAAAAAAATTTCTATGTATATTTCATTTTGCCTCTAATAATTAAGTTTGTGTATAAGCTAAAATAAAATATTATGGTGCCACCGACAAACCATTTTCTTCTCGCCCGTGTTAGTATCTTCTCTAGGTTCATGTGTCACGAACCCTAATACAAACATCGCCTCCGGGGGAATCGCTAGGAGCCCCAAAGAAACCTAAATTGGTTCAAAAAACTTAGTGGAGAAACCCTAATGATTAGTTAAAGTTCTACTAACCTGAGCTCCGAGGTGAAGGACGAAGAAGTCGCTACTGGAGTACCCGACGAGTGCTCCGACGGAGGAGCTCAGGCTGCTTAAGCTTTGTATATCTGCAGCCAACGATCGGAACTTGATGTTGTTTCTAGCAATACAAGCGTCTATTGTAATGTCGCCTATAGCCATACCTGATGAACTTGGAAAGGTTGATTACAGGAACTGAGTGTTTAAGTGTAAAGATTGGTTGTGTTTTGGGATTTGGTTGGATATAGGGCTTGGCTTGGTTGTATATGTATTTTATCTTCTTCTGTTATTATGAACATCAGTCATAATCATCAAATTAAGCATCGGCATTGAATGAACATTAGCATTTAATGAATAAAGTTGAGTGAAGATTCAGAAACAGCATCAAGAACAACCATGGAGAAAATGAAAGTATAATTCATTTCCAACGACAGATTAATGAACAGCACAGTACAGAATTAATGTGAGCACGACTCACTTACATAGTAATGGAAACAAGCGCTAAACCGTAGATAAGCATACTGTATTTTGCCAAAAGTATGAAAGAAACAGAGTAGACTTTTCCTCTTCCAGCTCAGGTCCTTTGCCTTTCATCTCCCAATGCTTCTAGCTATTAGAATGGCATGTTTTATCCCTGGCATTTACTTCACCAAGGTCGATAATGAGATCCTCAGCCTGGCCTGGATGGATAAGGGCCTGCAGAGTGATTACAACAGCATCATTCAACACTCCACCTTGCTGTGGAGTCACTCTACTTTCGATGGGTTGAATACCAAATAAGTCTCGTAGATATTTGACTTGTTTTGGGCGAAGTGGTTTAGTAAGAATATCCGCAAGTTGATCATCTGTTCTTACGAACTTTACCTGAATAATTTTATCCTTGACATAGTTCCTGAATGCATGAAACTTGACACGAATATGCTTAGTTCTTCCAAAGCTCACTGGATTTTCGGCCATGGCAAGTGCGGATTGATTGTCTATCCAAAGAGTGATAGGAGACATCAATGTTATTCCTAGATCCTCGAATAATTTCCAGAGCCACATGGCATGGTTGGCTGCAGCAGCTCCAGCAATGTATTCAGTTTCCGCGGTCGATTGTGCAACTATTTCTTGCTTCTTTGAATTCCATGAAAAACATCCAGACCCGATAGAAAATAAATAGCCTGTAGTGCTCTTACTGTCAAACTTATCAGCTGCAAAATCACTATCTTGATTCCATTCCAAAATCACTCATTAGCTGCAAAATAAATAACTCAATCAAATAGTTCCTTTTAAACTTGATTCCATAGAGTGAGGTACCAGAGACGTATTTTAAAACTTTCTTGGCTGCATGAAAGTGATTTTCATGAGGTTCATTCATGAATCTAGACAAGTAACTAACATATAACATAATATCCGGCCTCGTTGCAGCTAAATACAGAAGACTTCCTATTAAACTTTGATATAGCGAGACATCTGCCAAATCTGAGTCATCTTCCCTAATAGGTTTGTTTTCAGGAGATAAGGGAACTGGAGAAGAGTTTCCATCAGAAATACCAAACCTTTTACACACGTTCAGTGAGTACTTAGTATGAGACATACTTATGAACTCCAATTCCTGATGTATATCCATTCCTAAGAAATAGCTCATTAATCCTAAATCGATCATTTCAAAGCTTTTCATTAACTTTTCTTTAAGATCATTCACAAGATTATCATCATCTCCTGTAATTAGAAGATCATCGACATAGAGAGACACAATCACAGAAGTTCCATTTTCATTCTTCAGTAAATAAACGGTTGGCTCATTTTGGCTTCTTTCAAATCCTAGTTTCAGAAACTCATTGTCAATCTTAACGTACCAGGCACGGGGGGCCTGTTTGAGACCATACATGGCCTTGTGCAACATATACACGTCTTGCTCATGTCCCTTTTTTGTAAAACCTGGGGGCTGCTCAATAAATATCAGTTCTTTTAGAGTTCCATTTAGGAAGGCAGATTTAACATCGAGGTGGTGCACTTTCCAGTTCTTGCAAGCTGCCAAGTTTAGAAGGAGTTTGATGGTGTCAAGCCTAGCAACAGGGGCAAAAGTTTCGAGATAATCGATGCCTTGGAGTTGAGCGAATCCTTTTACTACTAACCTGGCTTTAGTTTGTTCAAGGTGCCATCCGCGTTGAGCTTTGTTCTAAAAATCCATTTGACCCCAATTATCTTCCTATTTGCAGGCTTCTCAACCAGGGACCAAGTGTTGTGTTTTTCAATCATCTCCAGCTCATTTATCATGGCCGATCGCCAACCAGAATCTGCTAAAGCCATTTCAAGATTGCTTGGTTCCTTTGTGGTGATCATGTTGCATGAGTCCATCACCCTGAATAGGCTTTGTAACGCAGAGGTGTATGGTCAACATTATCATCACTTGCTTCTTGATCACTTTCGTCAATATTATCACTCTCTAGATGTTCATTTTCAGCTTCCAGGGGTTCAGTGGGCATTATGTTTTCTAGCAGAGGAGTAGAGGCAAACTTATCTTCGGATGAGGTGGAGGTTTCATCGAATTCTTCAAAATTAGTTTGTCCAAATTCTTGCTGTCCGAGTACACTTATGAATGTAGGGATTGAGATCACAATTTTACTTTTTTCACATTCATCTACTGGCTCATTTGGAGATGTATCAATGTAGGGAGATTTATCATCATCAACAATTTTTTCCAGTGCCCAATCCCAATGATTTCCTTCATCCACTATCATGTTCCTGCTGATGATAATTGTACCAGATTTCAAACTGAAAATTCTGTATGCCTTTGAGACATCTGAATATCCGAGAAAAATTCCAACTTCAGATGTTGCATCCAACTTACTCCTCCTTTCATTTGGGACATGAATATATCATATGCTACCAAATATTTTCAGATGATTTACAGATGGCTTTGTTCCATGCCACAGTTCATATGGAGTTACTCCATTTGTTGCCTTAGTTCCAATTCTGTTAATCAAGTAGACGGAAGTATTAACGGCTTCACCCCAGAACTTTTGTGACAGTTTTTTTTCAAAGAGAAGACACCTCGTCATTTCCAAAAGAGTTCTATTTTTTCTCTCGCTTATTCCATTTTGCTCCGGGGTGTATGGAGCAGTAAGTTGATGAATAATACCATCAGCATTGCATGTTTCCACAAAATCCTTTCCTAGATATTCTCCACCATTGTCGGATCTTAGAATTCTCACTTTGAACCCGCTTTGATTTTCAGCCATCACTTTGAATATTTTGAAGTGATACAAAACTTCTGACTTTTTTTTAGCAGATAAATCCATACGTACCTAGTTAGGTCATCAATAAAAGTAACAAAGTATTTGTTTCCACTGGGTGTGGGCTCCTTCATGTAACCACATACATCCAAGTGTACAAGGTGAAGTTTTTGGAGTTCTCTTGATATGCTATCCCCAAAAGATTGTCTCACTGCTTTTCCTTCTTGACAAACATCACATATGGTTGAATAAGATGTTAGGGGTGGTAAATCATGTACCTGATCATGGAGTTTCATTATTGCACCAAGGTGGTAATGTCCAAAACGTTTGTGCCAGAGAATTCTATTGTCCTTGGTTGTTAAGCACGCTATTGGTTTCTCTAGGGCAGAAAAATCAAGAGGAAAGGTTCTTTTGTTTGCTTTTGCCTCCAAGACAACTCCAGTACGTTTGTCCTTAATGATAAATGTCTTGTCTTGGAATGAAATTTCCAAATTTCCATCATCTACAAGTTGCCCCAAACTTAATAAGTTGTGAGGACATTCAAGTACCAAGAAACATTCCTTATTGTGATTGTGTTTTTTCCAACATGGATTTCAACATCTTCTACATGATTCGATCTTGTAATTTGACTATTTGCAATTTCAATCAACTTGGTACACTCTTCAAGTCGTATAAATCATGAAGCATCATTCGACATGTGATTTGTGCAGCCGCTATCCAGTAGCCAAACATCCTTTCTTGTGTTGAGTGTTTATGTTTTTGTCATTAACATAAGGTGGAGGTTGTCGAAATCAACTTCCAATTTAGTGGCCATGTTTGTAGTGATCGGCTGAGACTGATTTGATGTCCTCTTTACCAAGCATACCTTTTCCAAGTGTCCATGTTGCCTGTAAAATGTGCATACGTTCGAGGGATGCCATCAACATGCTGCTGACTTGTGATTTTTTTTGTTTGCAGTGATCACAATGTGGGTATGGTCCAAATCTTTCCTTTTTCTCAGGGATGTTTGTAGTAGCAGTATATGTCCCTTTCACTTGAGTTCTGAGTGTTAGTTCCCTTCCTTCGAGTATTCTTGAGTTTAGTTTGGATTCATCACTCATCAACATGTTCAAGAGTGCTTGAGGGGTAATGTCTTGAAATTCTTTTGTATATTCGACAGAGACAATGTGAGCATCGAACCTTTCGGGTATACTAGAGAGGATCTTGTTAACCACTCGTTTTTCAGTAACTTCTTCGTTACAAATCTTGAGCTTGTTGATGATTTTAGTGAGTTTTTCAAAGAATTCCTGAATAGTTTCTGTGGTGTCCATCTTGAGGTTGTCAAACTATCTCCACAAAGCTCGGCCTTCAACATGAGAGTGTTCATTTCCACCATATGTAAGCTTTAATTTTTCCCAAGCCTCATGTGGAGATGTACAATCAGCTAGGGCCATATACACATCTTCAGAAATAGCGCTGCATATAGTGTCGAGTGCTCTGTATTGACGCAAGAGTGCTTCAGCATATGCTATTCTTTCACATGACTCTGCAGCCAGTTCTGTGGGCAGTTTACTTTCCACCGCATTCCATAAGTTCAGAGCCAGTAGTGACTGTTTCATTCGAGTAGCCCAGTAATGACAATTTCTGGTTGTGAGGAGAGGGACAGATGATGACGAAGAGGGGCGATTTGAAGCCATTGAAGCAGAGTTTTGCGCAGCGGGATGAACAAAATATGCAGGTATGATTCACTTGAGGAAGACAAGCTCTGATACCATGATGAACTTGGAAAGGTTGATTACATGAACTAAGTGTTTAAATGCAAAGATTGGTTGTGTTTTGGGATTTGGTTGTATATAGGGCTTGGCTTGGTTGTATATGGATTTTATCTTCTTATGTAATTATGAACATCAGTCATAATCATCAAATTAAGCATCGCCATTGAATGACCATTGGCATTGAATGAATAAAGTTGAGTGAAGATTCTGAAACAGCATCAAGAACAACCATGGAGAAAATGAAAGTAGAATAGATTTCGAACTACAGAACAATAAACAACACAATGCTGGTTTAATGTGAGCACGACTCACTTACATAGTAATGGAAACAAGTGCTAATCCGTAGATAAGCATACTGTATTTTGCCAAAAGTATGAAAGAAACAGAGTAGACTTTCCTCTTCAAGCTAAGGTCCTTTGTCTTTCATCTCCCAATGCTTCTAGCTATCATAATGGCATGTTTTATCCCTGGCATTTGCTTCACCAAGGTCGATAATGAGATCCTCAGCCTGGCCTGGATGGATAAGGGCCTGCAGAGTGATTTCAGCAGCATCATTCAACAAAGTGGAGAAGGCTCTATCCTTTCCTTGAGCTCAACATTGTGGGTTGCACCTAAGTAAGATCCTTTCATTTGAGTTCCAAAGACAAGCTCTCGAGCATCAAGTAATCTTGAATTCAACTTTGTTCCAACATGCATAAAGATAATTAAACGCATTTGGGGAGTGATGATTTTACACAAGAGAGGCAACATGCTAGCCAAATTTATGGTATTTTAGAAATGATTTTATTCACTAATCTTTTCACTGATTTACTCACCACAAACTTTATTTTTTTAACTTTAACAAGATTTCTCATATAATTCTTGTATAGTCTTGGAAGCATCCATTTTTAGGTTATCTTACTATCTTCTACATAGTGCTCAGCCTTCAACATGAGGATGCTCATTTACACTAAAGTGAAGTATAGTTTCTCCCATACATCATCTTTGGAGTTGCAATTTACCAATGTCATGTAACATCATCCTAAATGGCGTTGCAAGTGTCAAGTGCTATGTGGCACAAGAGAATTTCATCAAATGTACTCTTTCAGTATCATCTTCGCCACGTCATGAGGGTAGTTATTTTCAACAGCATTAACATTTTCAATGCAAAGAGCCATTTCTTCATGCGAGCAGCCCAATGATGGTAGTTTTTAGATGTGAAGAGAGGACCTAAGGAGAATGAGGGACTATTTGACGTCATGACAGTGGAAGGTAGGTATGATATCAAGATGTTCTTGGAAGGCATTTGTGTTGTGTGAGTTTATATTGTATTTGACTTTGTTGTGGTTAGAGAAATGTGACTTGTTTAACAAAATTAAACAAGAGTATTATATTTAACAAAATTAATGAGCAATTATATTTAACATAATTAAAGTAAGTGTGTTGAGTAACCTGTAACAAGAGTATTCATCATATATCTAGAAGCACATACATTAAAGTTATGCTTAAAAAGCCAAACAATACAAATAACGATAGGATACATTCTTTTTCAACTTAAGTTTCTGAATTTCTTCTCCCAATGGGAAGCCCCTTAGCCCGCATCATTTATCAAAAATAAGATATTCAACTAGGGGATGAATTAGAGCATAAATTGTCATCAAAATATTGAAGAAATTGGTTATAGAGATTGTAACAAAAAAAGTGAAGCAAACTATAATATTATTGCTTATGCAAAAAGAGAGATTGAATAAACTCATATTAATTGGTAACTTTCCATAGTAGCAAATGATTGCTAATCCAATCGTTTCCAAAAGAACAACTAACTATATAAGCAAATTGTTAAAAATAATATGAATCGAAAAATGTCGAATAAGATAGATATTAATTTAGGATCATAAACATAATACTCATACCTTCAATATTCTTGTGTGTCTTCATAAAATACAAATCAATCCTATTTATAGGTAAAATATATGAATATTTGTGGATGACAAATATTTATATAGATAATGATATATTAATTCAATGACTAATTCAACTAGTATCATTAAATATATCTACCTTATTAATTAGATGTAAAAGTTAGGTTTATAAGATATTTTGTATATTGTAATTTAAATTGTCTTTTCCGGATTTAGTGGGATATGTTTATTTACTTTGATAAACATCCACTTATATATTCATAACACTCCCCCTTGGATGTT
This sequence comes from Utricularia reniformis, assembly GCA_009725065.1. Taxonomy (NCBI): domain Eukaryota; kingdom Viridiplantae; phylum Streptophyta; class Magnoliopsida; order Lamiales; family Lentibulariaceae; genus Utricularia; species Utricularia reniformis. The sequence goes on from RWGZ01000155.1 coordinate 274,745, forward strand.
TATTATTATCTGCTCTCATGGAACATCGTCGTCCTTCTTCCATAGTTGATTTGGAGAATTTTCTGATGAAGATGTTTTTATTGTTATTTCTTATATTAGTCTTACATTATATTATTGTTGTTTATCTTTTACAAAATATGTAATAAAAATGTATTTATTTTGTATTATTATTGTGATTATAAATAAATGTACATCTCCCCCTCTTAATAATATCACTGAATATCTTTGAGTCTTCGGACTCCAATGTTGTAGATCAACTTTTCAAAAGTTGAAGTTGGGAGAGATTTAGTAAACAAATCTGCCATATTGTTTTGTGATCGTATTTGTTGGATACTTATTTCTCCATTCTTTTGAAGCTCATGTGTGAAGAAAAATTTTGGTGAAATATGTTTTGTTCTATCTCCTTTAATATATCCCTCTTTCATCTGCAAGATACACGCAACATTGTCCTCATATAATATCCTTGGGTTCATTTTTTCATAAAATAAACCACAACTTAATTTGATATGTTAATCACAGATCTCAACCAAACGCATTCACGGCTGGTTTCATGCATAGCTAAAAGTTCAGCATGATTCGATGAGGTGGCTGCTATGGTTTGTTTTGTAGATCGCCAAGAAATAGCGGTCCCACCACTCATAAATACATATCCATTTTGTGATCTACCATTATGAGGATCATACAGATATCCAGCATCTGCATAACCAACTAGTTCTAATTTTGATCCTTTCGGATAAAATAATCCCTTATCGCATGTTCCTTGAAGATATCGAAGAATATGTTTGATACATTTCCAGTGTCTTAATGTAGGAGAAGAACTATTTCTTGCTAATAAATTTACTGCGAATGCAATATCAGGTCTTGTATGATTAGCAAGATACATTAATGATCCAATTGCACTAAGATATGGTACTTCAGAACCAAGAATTTCTTCTTCACTTTCTCGAGTTCTAAATAGATCTTTATCTACATCTAATGATCTAACAATCATTGGTGTGTTTAATGGATGTGAATAATTCATATAGAATCGTTTGAACACTTTTTCTGTATAAGATTTTTGATGAAGGAAAAATCCATTCTTTAAATGTTCAATTTGTAATCCAAGACAAAATTTTGTTTTGCCTAAATCCTTCATCTCAAACTCTTTCTTTAAGAATTCTATTGCATCTGCAAGCTCTTCAGGAGTACAAATTATATTGATATCATCGACATAAATTGCAAGTATAACGAATCCATTTTTAGACCTTTTCAAAAAAATACATGGACAGACTTGATTATTTATATACCCTTCATCAATCAAATATTTGCTGAGACGACTATACCACATTCGTCCAGATTGTTTCAATCCATAAAGAGATTTATTCAACTTAATTGAATAATTCATTCGAGATTCGGAATTGAATTTTTCAGGCAAATTGAATCCCTCGGGAAGTTTCATGTATATGTCAGTGTCAAGTGAGCCATATAAGTAAGCTGTAACTACATCCATTAGATGTAAATCAAGGTTCTCGTGAACAACTAAATTTATTAGATATCTAAAAGTTGTTGCATCCATCACAGGTGAATATGTTTCTTCAAAATCAATTCCTGGTCTTTGTGAGAAACCTTGAGCTACAAGTCTCGCCTTATATCGTGTAACTTCACCCGTCTCATTTCGTTTTCTCACGAAAACCCACTTATAACCCACTGGTTGTACATCTTTTGGAGTACGAATTACTGGCCCAAAAACTTCACTTTTTTTAAGTGAATTTAATTCTTCCTCAATGACAGATTTCCTTTTGATCCAATCATCTCATTTTTGACATTGAGACATTGATTTCGGTTCATGATACTCATCATCATTGATTACATGAAATGCCATATATTGGGCAAAATGTTCATCAATCACTTCCTTAGATCGATTTCATTTTATTCCATTCAATGTATAATTGATGAAAACTTCTTCATTCTTATGAGAATTGTTTATTTCATTCTCAATCGACACATCTTCTTTATGCTTTGTTTCTTTTCTCTGTCGACGATTCTTATTCTTCGAACCAATGGGTCTCCCACACTTCAGACATGCTTTGATTCATTTGCGATAACACAATTCTTAGTAGGAACATCAACTCTTATTGAAACATTAGCAGCTGAAATGTGAGATTTAGTAACTTGTTTAGTGTCATTGAACGCATTTGGCAATTGATTTGCTAGATTTTGTAAATGAATAATCTTTTGAACTTCTAGTTCACTTTGTTTTGTACGAAGATCTAGATGATGTAGTGATCGGTTACTCCAACTGATTTCAATTTATGATGAGTCTTTTCTCCCCGTAAAGTTGGGAAAATAGTTTCATTGAAATGACAGTCGGCAAATCTAGCACTAAACAAATCTCCAGTTTGAGGTTCAAGATATCTTATGATACTTTGAGACTCAAATCCAACATAAATTCCCAACCTTCGTGTTGTCTCATTTTAGTGCGTTGTGGTGGAGTAATTGGAACATAAACAGCACATCCAAAAATCCTTAAATGAGAAATGTGTGGCTCTTTTCCAAGAACTAGCTGTAATGGTGAAAATTCATTGTAATTTACTGGTCTAATGCAAACAAGTGATGATGCATGTATAATAGCATGTCCCCAACAAGTCAATGGTAACTTAGCTTTCATAAGTAATGGTCTAGCAATCAATTGTAAACGTTTAATTAATGATTTTGCGAGACCATTTTGTGTATGAACATATTCTACTGAATGTTCTACATCTATACCCATTGCTACACAATAATTATTGAATGTCCCAGAAGTGAATTCACTAGCATTGTTGAAATGTATTTTCTTGATTGGGTAATCAGGAAATTGAGCTCGTAATCGTATTATTTGAGTAAGCAATCTAGAAAAAGCTTGATTACGAGTCGATAACAAAGATACATGTGACCATCTTGTTGATGCATCAATAAACACTATAAAATATCTAAATGGTCCACATGATGGATGTATTGGTCCACATATATCAACTTAAATATGTTCTAAGAATGTTACTAATTCACTTCTTATTTTCAAATTTGATGGACGAATAATAAGTTTTCCTTGTGAACATACAACACAAGTTAAATAATTTGATTGTAGAATCTTCTGATTCTTTTAAGGGTGTCCACATGAAGAATTTATTATTCTTCTCATCATAATTGATCCGGGATGACCCAATCTATCATGCCAAGTAGTAAATATCCCATGATTTGTAAATTTTGGATCAATAATATTATTTATTTCAATTACACTAATATAAGTGTAATATAATCCCGAATGAAGAGATTTTAATTTTTCCAAAATATATTTTGTTTCATTTATTATACTTGTTATATGAAGACATTCAACATTATCTTCATTAATTGTTTCAATGTGATATCCATTTCTGCGAATATCTTTAAAACTTAATAAGTTTCTTTGAGATCTACTGAAATATAATGCATTACCAATTTTCAGCTTGGTTCCTTCAGGTAGCATTATATTAGTTATTCCAGATCTTTCAATAATTTTTGTTGTACCAGAAATAGTACTAACATTAGATTCTCGCATTATAATTTTTGTGAAATATTTCTTGTTCTTGAGAATTGTATGAGTTGTTGCACTATCCAAGAGGCAAATATTATCTTCTTTCATATCGATATTGTTCTATTGTCTACTCATTTTCAACTTCAATATTAAAAGAAAAATTATAAATAAAACAACATTTATTCATAAATAACAACAAAGTTTATTAAAAATCAAATACAAATTTCAAATTTCATCATTTTTAGTGCCAACAACATCTCCAATCAAATTATCAATTCTTCCATCATGATCAGTAAAGAAGTCAGCAACATCAAGTTTAGTAACATCAATATCACTTTCATTTTCCTTATAAGCAAAGTTCGTCTCAATCTTCTTTTCATTTCCTTTTATAGATGCTTGATAAAGTTCAATAAGATGTTTTGATGTTCTGCATGTACATGACCAATGACCTTTTCCACCACAACGATAACACACATTGTTTCTGTTAATTAGGTCATATTTATTGTTTTGTCCGTACCTCTCTTTTTCTTTGCCTTTACCATCTTTCATTTCATGTTTATTCCACTTCAGGTGGAATTTTTCATTTTGTGAGTATACATCATGGTAATTGCGACCTCGTCCTCGTCCACGACCATAATCATGAGTACGTCCATGTCCACAACCACGACCGCGACCACGACCACGACCATGGCCATGTACATAATAATTCTCTTGAGATATAACCTTCACTTCAGGGAATGGAGTAATACCAGTTTGGCGTAACTCATGATTTTTCATCAATAGCTCATTATTTTGCTCAGCTACAAGTAAGCAAGAAATTAATTCCGAATATTTTCTAAACCCTTTTTCATGATATTGCTGCTGCAGGAGCATATTGGATGCATGAAAAGTTGAAAAAGTTTTTTCCAACATATCTGAATCTGAAATATTTTCTCCGCTCAACTTTAGTTAAGATGTAATCTTAAATAGTTGAGAATTATATTCACTTACGGACTTAAAATCTTGCAACAGTAAATGCATCAAATCATATCTTGCTTTTGGAAGAATGATAGTTTTCTGGTGATCATATCTTTCTTTCAAATTAGTCCAAAGCACAAATAGATCTTTAACTGTCAAATATTCGGTTTTTAAACCTTCATGAAGATGCTGACGAAGAAAGATCATTGCTTTTGCATTATCATGTTTAGAAGTTTTATTGTTCTGTTTGATTGTGTCTCCCAGACCATTCGCATCTAGATGAATTTCAGCATCTAGAACCCATGACAAATAATTCTTTCCCGTAATGTCAAGTGCCACAAATTCAAGTTTTGCTAGATTCGACATTATGCTATCTTCAATGTTCTAAGAGCAAGTTATGAAAGAAATATCAATATCAAAGATAAAATGTAATAGAGTTTCGTGCTAATAACGTGTTATAAATAATACTAATCGAAAAATGTGGAATAAGATAGATACTAATTTAGGATCATAAACATAATACTCATATCTTCAATATTCTTGTGTGTCTTCATAAGATACAAATCAATCTTATTTATAGGCAAAATATATGAATATTTGTGGATGACAAATATTATATAGATAATGATATATTAATTCAATGACTAATTCAACTAGTATCATTAAATATATGTACATTATTAATTAGATGTAAAAGTTAGGTGTATAAGATATTTTGTATATTGTAATTTAGATTGTTTTTTCCGGATTTAGTGGGATATGTTTCTTTATTTTGATAAACATCCACCTATATATTCATAACACAAATCAAATAATAAGGAAAAAAAATAAAAAAATAATTAAACTTTATAATGAAAGAATAAAATATAAATCTTATTCTTTTATATTCAACTTTTATCCACAAATATTATATAATACAATGAAGAAACTGAAATCAAATCACTACAACAAGAAGAAGGAACCACCTTTGCTACTATCAATTCTAATTATGAAGTAACCCAAAGTGTAGAAAATCTACAAACTAGTCATCAGAATCGATGGTAGCAAAGTCCCCAAAAAAAAATTTCTTAAAATCTTTAAACTTAATTGTGAAGAGGGTTTGGTCCCGTATGCACCAATCGCTTCTCCTCTTCAAATGAATCTCCCAACGGTGGCGATCCCTTATTCCGGTGACCGGATCCCATCAAGGATTTTGAATAAAAAAATCGACCTTTCCTTGTAGGAGAAGATATAATGAAGCTGCCCTGAGTAATGCCAATTGCTTCAGCTGAANCCACGTCCCGTAACCGCCTCTGACAGGTTTGTTAGAGGTTGTTATCGCAGGATGTAAAACGAGGCTGGGACCGATGCGTGGTCTGCGTGATCGAGCCCGAAGCATGATAAACGTGACAGGGCCCGAAGCGTGGAATGCGTGAGTCTGTAACCGTTTTGTAACCGTTCGGACCGAACCACGGAGCCAGCTGGCAGATAACGCTTATTTTTACTAAGGTTATCTTCGGTCCTCCGTGTTGAACATCGGGCCACTCTTCCTAAAGGTGTAATTGGGCTGTGAGAGTTTGTTTTGTTTAGTTAAATCGGCCCAACTGTTATCGGGCCTCACCCATCACAAGGTACCCGGTCTTAGAGTTCTCATCAAAAATATAAATCTTATTCTTTTATATTCAACTTTTATCCAACAAATATTATATAATACAATGAAGAAACTGAAATCAAATCACTACAACAAGAAGAAGGAACCACCTTTGCTACTATCAATTCTAATTATGAAGTAACCCAAAGTGTAGAAAATCTACAAACTAGTCATCAGAATCGATGGTAGCAAAGTCCCCAAAAAAAAATTTCTTAAAATCTTTAAACTTAATTGTGAAGAGGGTTTGGTCCCGTATGCACCAATCGCTTCTCCTCTTCAAATGAATCTCCCGACGGTGGCGATCCCTTTTTCCGGTGACCGGATCCCATCAAGGATTTTGAATAAAAAAATCGACCTTTCCTTGTAGGAGAAGATATAATGAAGCTGCCCTGAGTAATGCCAATTGCTTCAGCTGAATAAATCATCAACAAGAAAAATCCAAATAAGAAAACTACAGTTCCGAAAATGGGGTTTTTTCCTTTTCTCTTCTTCTCCTTAGAAACCTTCATTTTTCAAGCTTCCTAACAATCGCTTATACACACAGAAACGAGAAGAGAATTAGCAACGGAAAGAAGAGAGAATTGGGGACAATTATCAATGGATTGATCATAACATAAATATACACATATTCCCTTACTTGATCCCATTTCAGTTATGCAGTCAAAACAAAGCCGTGTTTGCTTTGTTTATTCTGCCACAGTTTGAAAAAAATGAAGGTATTCAGACAAGTAGAGATGTCTGAGTCTTGGCTTCACCTGCTGTCTGCATTAATGGCGGCTGTTTGTCGACTCCGTCGGTTTCTCCGATTGCAAAATAATAATAATAATAATAGCAATAATATACTCATCTAATAATACATTACATAGTAATGTTTTCATTATTGGGGGAAGTACACAATTGAAAATACACATTTTTAGATACAATGTAGGGAGCCCGAATGCAGACTTAATGTTAGATAATTATCATTGATCTTATTTAATATTAGAAGGTTCATCTCTTTTAATCAAAACACATAATTTTTAGATGAAAGATCATGACTTTTAGATGAAGAGATGTAACACTTGGATGAATAGTCATGTCTATTCATCCAATCCGACATTTCTATAAATATCAATTCATAACTTCATTTTTCTTGCATCAATTTTTTGTTGAAGAATTGTTGACATTGAGAAATTATAAGAATAATCTTGAAATAATCTCGAAGAACATTGCATTTGTACATACCTCAAGTTTTGTTAATTATATCCAACACTTAATACTTAATTATATGAGATGAGTAGAGTTTAAAGAAAATTAGATTCGTTTGGTGTAAGTTATACCGTCAAATTATCACAAAATGGCGATGAACGTTTAAACTCATATTTCTAATGAAGATTCGTAGCATAAAAACATTAATCAAATCACACAATTTGTAATTTGATATATAAGAAGGGTATGTACAGTTTCGTTTTGGTTTTAAAAAATGTATTAAGTTATTGATGAGAACTTTAGGACCGGGTACCTTGTGATGGGTAAGACCCGTTAACTATTGGGCTAATTCAGATGGTGGAAACGAATTCTTACAGCCCATTTGAACACTTAAGGAAAGCGGCCCGATGTTTAACGAGAGGACCGAAGATAACCTTAGGCGAAATAAAGCGTTTTCTGGTAATTGGCGCCTTGGTTCGGTCCGAACGGTTACAGACTTACGTTTTCCACGCTTCGAGCCTCCACACGTTTACCACGCCTCGGGCCCGATCACGCAGACCACGCCTTGGTCCCAACATCATTTTACATTCCACGATAAGAACCTCTAACAAACTTGTCAGAGACGGTTACAGAGCGTGATTTACACACGCGGCCAACTCTATAAATACAAGGCGCGATGAAGGAAATAGGCGGACCTTTTGGACGCGTAAGAACATGCCGTTACCCTGCCGGAGTTCTTACTGCTTTCTTTTCATTGTCATTTTCATTAAGCATCTGTTGTATTCGTTATGAATTATTTGATTAGTGAACAGACTAAGTGTATAATCTGCTCTTAGTCAAGTGGTTTTCACTCCAATTCCTGGGATTTCCACTATACATCGCTGTGTCATCGTTTATTTCCAGTTTTTAATCGTCTTCACAACAAAAACAAATCAGAACCGAGTTCGTTTGCTAAACGAACTGGAAAACTGTTGGTACCTTCTAAAAAGGGACCATAACAGTTTGGCGCCGTCCGTGGGGACGATTCTCTAATCCCATTTGAGTTATCTACCAGGGATATGATAATCAAAGGCATGGCGACTGGAACTCCGACAAATGATAGTGACCTGCTTCCCGACAGTCTCCCAGCACCAACATTCACTTTACAGGATCTGGAAGCTGTCGTCAGGAAGGTGGTACTGGAAATTACGTCGGAGAGAAGTGGAACAGAACCACCGGCTGTTTCAAGCCCTGTTCCCAAAAGCATAGGATACGAGAGTGATCCCGACGAGCGCAGTACTGATGATGAAGAAATCATCAGGCGTGGCGTAACAACGAGGAGGCCTAGATATCGGTCTACTCCTCCTCCCCCAGCTAGAGCTTTAACTCCCGCTCCTGGAAATGATCAGGAGCAGATGCAGCGACGAATTGATGAGCACACCAGGGAGTTGGAGAGCATGCGTGCGTTGAAGGATTGCGAACCTAATATGGGACGCAATCCTGGTTTATTTAACAGGGCCATGGAGGCTCCAATCAGACGAAATAAGGATGATGACTGGTGGCATAATTTGCATGCGGTCCAGGCATCGTCCCATCAATTTGAAGGCGTATCAGCCGCCTTGGGAGATTTGATGCTCCCTTTTTCTGAAGAGATCTGGGCGGCAGTCCCAGATAGGCATTATCGCAACCCCGAGGGGTTGCCAACATTTCGTGGTGATGGTGATCCAATCGATCACGTTGCCGATTTTGAATTATGCATGGGAACGGTTCGGGCCTCGGATTCACTAAAGTGCCGCATCTTCAAGACAGGGTTACAAGGCGATGCCCGAACGTGGTTCAAAAATTTGCCGGCCCGATCCATACAGTCGTATGGCGGATTTATTTTGGCCTTCTCTGAGTAATTTGCTCCAAATTTAGGACCGCCCCGAAGCAGACATGAACTATATCAGCTGAAATATATCCCGGCAAAGATGAATCTTCGGTCCTTCATGGAGAAATTCATTAGGACCGCCCGGGGTATCAAACTCGAGCTCCGGGATAAGATTGATATTCTATGCAGGTCCTGGGACCGTGCGGCCTTTCGGCCAGCTTAGTAAAGAGCCCACCATCCACCTTGGGAAAACTTCTCCAGAAAATAAACATGTATATTAAGGTGGATGAAGCGATGGAGCTTGGTTATCGGAAACCTAGCGGGAGTTCTGAGCCCATAGGTGATCATAGGGTTTCCTACCCTAAGAAGCAGTCGCGAGAAGTAGTGGCTGTAAGCGAAAAGGACGTCCCCCCGAAGCAGGAGGACAATCGGGTGTATTGCGAGCTCCATCATAATCGCGATCACCCGACCCTGAAGTGCCCGCTGTTGAAAGAGACAGTAGCGGCAATGAATAAAGAAAAGCCCGACCTGAATGGTCAGAAGGGCAAGCTGGCAGAGTCCCCCCGAAAGGGCACCAAAGTGACGATCGTCATAGGCCGCGGGGAAGAGATAATCAGGGACAATCCCGAAACTATAATGATCGGACGGAGGACAGACGGTCTCCTCCGCCAGAACAAGAAAGAGGCCAACACGGTCGTGAGAACCGTGGTCAGGGCTGAAGAAGAAGATGGCGGGACCGTGGCGGCAAAGCCCCGCAGAACGAGTGTGCAAGACAGGAGCATGCAGCTCCTCCACCTGCGGAAACTGGTGCCCAACCTCCTCAAAATGAGGCGCTGAGAGCTTCTAGTCTGTGGCACTGGTGAAATATGATCCAGTGGAACGGTCCACCTCCTTCAGAGAGGACATTACTTTTACCCTGGCTGATCGAGAAGGGATCATCGACCCATGTGACGACCCCCTTACCATCACTGGGGTCATTGGGAATCGTCGTGTCCACATAATCTTAGTGGATACTGGGACTTCGTGCAATCAAATGAAGCGCGAGGTTGCCGAAATGCTGGGAGCTGATGCTCACGATCTCCCGATCGCTAACATAACTCTTTGGTCGTTCGACCAAAGGAACGTTATTCCATGCGGGAAGATGTTGTTCCCAGTTACCCTTGGAGAGCCATCCAAGGACCGGTCGAAGGATCTGGAATTCATTATCGTTGAAGTCGACTTGGCTTACAACGCTATTATCGGACGAACCGGCCTTAGTAAGTTCGAGGCGGTCCCATCTACTTATCACATGACGCTCAAATTCCCCTCCATTCATGGAGTTATTTCTGTTAAGAGGGATCAGAAAGTAGCTAGGCAATGTTACATGAGCTCGTGCCAAACTTTGGCACCAATTAAAAGGGCTCAGGTGGATTTGCTGGAAGAGCTGCCGCACCCGAGGCAAGCAATGGAACCCGTAGGGTTCAAGTTGATTAACTTGGTTGAGGATGACTCAACCAAGACAACTCGCATCGGGGCACATCTATCCTCTGACTTTGAAAAAGAACTGATCCACTTGCTGAGAAGCCACGTGGATATATTCGCATGGACCCCGGACGATGTTCCGGGGATTGACCGATCCGATAGTGAACATCGGATCAACACCGAACCTGGAACGAATCCTGTTAGGCAGAAAAGGGACGCTATTCTCCCGAGAAAATCGAGATTATCCGGTCTGAGGTGAATAAACTGCTGCGGTCGGGATTCATCAGAGAAATCCACTATACTGAATGGGTTGCAAACCCAGTGGTGGTCTCCAAACCGAATGGGAAATGGCGAATGTGCATCCACATTACCGATGTTAACAAACGCTGCGAGTCAGACCCTTTCCCTTTGCCGCACATCGACCGACTGGTAGATGCTGTTTCTGGTAGCACCATGATGAGTACCATGGATGCTTATTCTGTTTATCATCAGATCTTCTTAGCTGAGGAAGATCATAAGAAATCATCATTCATGACCGAAGATGGGGTTTATTGTTATGTGGATATGCCATTCGGTCTCAAAAATGCTGGAGCAACATACCAAAGTGGAAAATTTTTAGGATATTACGTTTCAGAGAAAGGCATAGAGGTTAACCCTGAAAAGGTGCAGGCTATCATTGATATACAACCTACAAGAAAAAAAAGAGAGTTTCAAAGGCTTACTGGCCGGCAAGCCGCACTGAGCAGGTTTATTTCGAAATCCACACACCGGGCCTTACCTTTTTTCAGAGTGCTAAGAAAAGCAAGCCATCTAGATTGGAATGAAGAATGCGATCGGGCCTTCTCCGAGCTGAAGACTTATTTACGCACTCCCCCGGTGATGGTAAGTCCAACTTGTGATAAACCTTTGGGGTTATATCTTGCAGTATCAGAAGTTGTCGACAGCGCAGCTCTGGTAACCATACGAGACGACGTTCATAGACCCGTTTATTATGTCAGCCATTCTCTGGTATCTGCTGAAACCATGTACTCTACCTTGGAGAAATTCATGATAGCTTTGAAAAAAGCTGTATCCAAGCTGAAACATTATTTTGAAGGCCGAACGGTCTATGCTTACAAGGATCAACCTCTGAAAGTGCTCCTTAAACAGAAGGATTTGAATGAGAGATTGTCAAAATGAGCTATCAAACTCAGCGCTATGTATCTGGAATTCCTGCCACGAATGGCGATCAAAGCTCAGGTTCTAGCCGATTTTGTGGTTGAAATGATCCGATCGGCCATTTATCTTAACCAAGAGGATGATCGATGGACGATCCATGTGGATGGGTCAACCTTCGGGGGAAGAGGAGCGGGCATTACCCTAACAAAGGTACAATGTGATCTTATTCATTCCGCAGTCAAATTTTCCGTTGTTAGAACAAATAATGTGGTAGAATATGAGGCAGTATTATCAGGAATGACATTGGCTCGAAAATGGGAGTTAGCAGAGTACGAATGTTCTCAGACTCGAAGTTAGTAGTAGAACAGTTCGCATGGAGATTTGAAACTCACGATCCGATGATGAGGTTATATTGCGCCAAAGTTCTGGAACTATCCAAAAAGTTCAGTGAGTTCTCTCTTGACCATGTGCCACGGGAGCAAAACAAGGTTGCCGACGGACTCGCCAGATTGGCCTCGGGCATACCTGACATAGAGCCAAGCACTATTTCGGTTCATATTCAGGACTGACTTTCGGTCGAGATTCCAGTGACCGAACAGTCTATTGAAGAGATCGGGGCTCTATGCCATGAACTCCAGGGCTTGAATATTAATTCTATTGAATCTCCGGGAGAACCCAATTGGATGGACTCCTTTATTAAATACCTCTCAAACGGTTATCTCTCTGAAGATAAGTCTGAAGCCAGGAAAATAGAGGTCCGGGCTAAGAGATTTACCTTAGTCGATGGACGCTTGTTTAAAAAGAGTTTTGAAGGCCCGCTTCTGCGCTGTTTATCTCCTATTGAGGCTGAAGCCGTCATGATTTATGTTCATGAAGGGATATGCGGCATTCATTGAGGGGCTCGATCTTTATATCACCGCATCATCAGAGTTGGATACTTTTGGCCAACATTGCTTGCTGATGCCAAGCAATACACTAAACGTTGTGTCATATGTCAATACAATACTCCACTCCCACAATTGTCTGGGGCTCCCTTATCGATCACCCCATTGCCTTGTCCGTTTGACAGATGGGGGATCGACATCCTCGGACCTTTTCCTCGGTCAATAGGGCAAAGAAAATTCTGTATTGTAGCGGTGGAGTATTACTCGAAATGGATTGAAGCAGAAGCAGTAGCAATCATCTCAGAAAAAGTAGTCAAGCACTTTATATGGCGAAATATTGTGAGCCGCTTCGGGATTCCCCTAGCGCTCGTATCTGATAATGGGACTCAGTTCCGCGGAAAGAGCATACGGGATCTATGCACCAAGTTGGGCATCATCCAGCATTTCTCATCAGTAGCCCATCCCCAAACTAACGGACTTACGGAGGTATCTAACAAGGTTATCCTGAAGGGATTGAAAACCAAGTTAGAAGATTTTGGAGGTAAATGGCCCGAACACATCTATGAGGTCCTATGGGCATACCGAACTACACCTCGCTCAACAACCCAGGAATCACCTTTCTCATTGGTGTATGGGACCGAAGCTGTTAGCCCGGTGGAGGTTGCCATCCGATCACCTCGGATATCTCAATACGATGAGCATATGAATGGTGAAAGGAGATTATTGGACCTCGAGATGATCGAAGAAAAGAGAGATGCAATTTATGCACGGATGCGTGCTTATCAGCGAACTATGGAACGGGCCCATAACAAGCGAGTCCTCCCAAGAGAATTCTTTGAAGGCGATCTCGTCCTCAGAAGCATTAAAGTGCAGAGGAACGTTGGAAAGCTGGACAGAAATTGGGAGGGACCGTATCGAATATCAAAGAAATTGGAATCAGGTGCGTATAAACTTGAAACATTGGATGGTATAGAGGTCCCCCGAACTTGGAATGTCATGAATTTAAGGCGATTTCTTGTGAATCTTCGATTAATGTGTTTGAATCAATAAAATACATTCACTTAATACATTCCCTTAAACGTAAGTAGAAAACAAGTAAGTACAATACAAACTATTTTTAATGGAATGATGGACCGATCTTGAAGTTGGGTGACTTAGGACGAATCTGGACTGGTGACCGAAGCTTCTTGTCCGTAAGGCTCCCAAGTTGTAGTGACCGCTCTGACGAGTCAGATGCTCCTGCACTTGCCGAGCCCCATGGATGGGTTGTGATTCTCTCAGAACTTATTACGAACTAAAACACTCCCTTCAACGGCATTCAGTCTTTAGGAATGACTCTTTGTACCTATGAAATCTGCTACGATAAAAGGAATGGTAGTCAACATATCGAAACATAAGATCGGTCCTAATATAAGACGTAGTATGAGCAAAGCTTAGCCAACAAAACCTAAGGGACTTTATTAGAACCAAGGTTCGGCCGAGGCTCGCAAAAACTCATATGAAACGCAGACTACGCCTATCCAATCAAATATTGACTCCAAGGACGGAATAAGAGTGACCCACACACAATGTAAAAAGACCGATCCAATCAGAACTGATACGAATAAACCAAACATAATGTCTGGGACCGATGGTTAACTCCCTGTAAGCGTCCCCGATCTTACACTTTGTGATTAAAACAACTTCGTTAACATAAAACTTATTTGTTTATTGAGAAGTTGGTTGTGTTACTTCGTTCTGGCAATTAAAAGAACAAGAATTGAATGAAAAGAGTTATATTGAAAATAAGAAGTAAGGCAGATACAAAGTATAAATGAAATGTAGCTAATCTGCCCCTCTTCTTTATCTTCAATCTCCGGCTCCTGCGGTTCGGTCAGGGCCGCGAGCTGCTTCAGTTCTTCTTCCTGATCGGCCACCTTTTGGTTGAACGCTCTCTCCATCTCTTCAAAGAGATTGAAGAAAGGGTCTTCTTCCAGAACATGTTCTTCCAAAGTTAGAATAACCTGAAACTTGCCATCTTTTTCAAGTGGATCGATCATCTTCCATCGCTCGTCCGAAGGGGAAAGCCCGAACTGCTGAACAACTTGCTCCCGCATGATATCCAAATACTTAGCAGCATAAACCCCATGTATGTTATCCGCCAAAGCGAATAACAAAGAGGACCGAGCGAAACCCAGAACTGCTTCCCGGACAGAACCTTTGGTCGAAGTGCGGGCCCTTGTCAACTCCTCTTCCAAGGCCGTCTTCTCTTCTTGGGCCCGAAGAAGAAGCTCGTTCAGCTTGTTCCTCTTCTCCTGGGCCCGACCTTGGACTTCGTTGATTTCATCTTCTTTGGCCCGCAGCTTGGCCTCCAGGTCGGCAATTCGCCCCATCATGTCTTCTCCAGCTCAGAGACTTTATCGGCTAAGAGCGAGACCTCCGTCCCGGCCCTTAGCAACTCATTGTCCAGTCGGTCACGGTCCTCTCGTACCGTGACCAACTCACTATGCTTGATCTCAACTTGCCTTTTTGCAAGGTCAAGTTGATCTTGGACTTGTTGGGATGCAACACAACCACCCTGGTTCTTCTCCACGGTGATAGCAGTTGTGAAGGCTTTCCTCATCATCTGCATAAGATAACACATTTTAAAAGATGAAACTTCGGGCCTTCATGTGAGACCCCGAACCACACGATGAATGGGAATAGAAGCTAGGAACTACATTGATCGTTGAACCAACATCAGCAGTAATGAACCAGCAATTGAATTTTTATGAATGATGGTGACAAACCGTCACTTGAACAATGGATCATGAACGATGAATGGAACTAACCAATGTAACAAGGTGGAGGACCAATCCAACGCCTCCATCACAAACCGACAAATACTAAGAATAATTAATGTTTATATGTGCAAACAAAGCAGAAGGCATATCAAGGAGAATGATGACACGTAAGGGAGCATGCTCACACATGATCAAAAGCCTACATTCTAGGTTGACTAGCTAGACACTAGGGGACTGTAACTAAACTACACATCCTTATCCAAATAACATACTTAGGCGTATAAGAAGAGAGAAATACTTAGGAAGAAGGGGGGAGAGAAAGGGAGGTAGAACGAAGAAGGAAAAGGTAAGACAACCGTAAGAAGAACACGGCACGGCGGCGAGAGACAGGCGTGCTGCATCCCTCGTCGCCACCTCCACCAACGTTTAGCAGGATGAACTTTTCATGTTTATATTTGGGGGAAAAACCATCTGATGATCATAGTAGCAGGGAGGATGAGTACATACACTTTTCTTTAAAAAAACTCATGCATGGTTTCTCATACATTCGCATTGCATGACGAGCTCCGACTTACGGGAGCGGGATTGGGCCCCTTCGGCCGAGGGTTTATCCCCAATGGCAACGTGAGTTAATCACGGGATTCATGGTCCTTAACTATGAGGATCGCCACCCCACTTGCCGAGTCGAGTGTCTGTTATGATTATGTGAATTATGTGCATGTTTGCAGTAAGGTGCTAGGTCATGTATTCCAAGAATGGTAGGAAGGAAGTCCAGGGAGTCCTAACACTAAGGGTAGCAGGGCACTGTTATCTTCGGCCCGACGGCTTTATGTTCATGTTTTACCTTAAACAAGGCTGTCTTACTGGGATTTACATCTCATAGCATCATGTGCATTTTGTAGGTGGTGAAGTTCCTGAGGGCGTGTAACGACCCGCCTTTCCGTTTGCACGATATTGTCCGCTTTGGACTAGGCTGACCCTAATGACACCCACCTAGTCCTCACGGTTTTACTTTTTTCCCTAGCACCCACACTTCCCAGTGGGTCACTCATCCCTGAATTGCTCCAGGGTGAACACGCTTAACTTTCCAGTTCTAACGTTCCGCTTGCCACTTTGCTAGGGAAAAGGCCTCGTGCAATGGAAGACGAATCATTATACTTAACATACTATCGTTCCCCGTCTATAGCCGATGTAGGGATTCGCCTAAGGTGCCCTCTCTCTCGCACCCCCTAGGGGACCTCACAGGGCGACCCTGATGAGGAATGCTGACTGAGATCCGTATGTACAAGGCAGAGTCCTGAAGTGTGTAGACTTAGGGGAGACTTGGAGCAAGGGGTGCGGAAGGGCCGTAGGAATGTTTTCTCATCCCTTCGTTTTTGTCCCCTGTTTCTGTGAACTATGTTAAATAAACCAGGACACTTCCCGTTAAAAGATGAATCTAAGTTTAATATTATCACCACCTACTTGTTATCAGTGGGGAGGATAACAAGTTCCGTGTTTCGTTACAAATGCATAAAATCAGTAATACGATTAGGTAGAGCGGCTTGGAACTAGTTCGGTAATAAAGAAATCCGACCCATGCCAAGCAACGGGACACATCATTCTGTTACTCGGCTTTAGATCACTGTACAGGGGTGTAAGGGCTGTGTGGTCGAGGGAGAAAGGATCAGTCGGGACGCTACGCTCGAACCTCCGACCATGGCCGGCTGTCACGTCCTGCTCGGAAGGGACGGGGCGTGACACCTTCATGTTGAGTAAAAGTTACCTTAGTGGTGAGGTCGAGGAAGCCTTCCATAATCTCCTCCCCAGACACGTCCGCCTGGACGTTGTCTGGGTTCTGCTCTCCATAAAGGCGGAAGTCCTTCAGGAAAGCACTCCTCCAAAAGGTCAGTTTCCTCCCCTTGCTGAACCTGTCCAGCAGGCCCAGAGCAACTCCTCAGTCGAAGTTAGTCTTCGGGCCAGATGCAGGCTCCTTCAAAACGATCCCCTTAGTGGGGACCGGAGCGCTATCTCCTCTTCTCAGCCATTTCAGCTCCTGCGGGGCTTCCGCTTCGGTCGCCCTTTTCCCTTTTCCTAAGGGGACCGGCGGCAGAGAGACGTTCACCTTAAGCTGAGGACCGGGGATAACCTTCTCCACTGGAACGGCTCCCTACAGCAATAAAGCAATAGTTTTAGTACTAATAAAGGAGGTATTTCCGATTTGATAGAAGCTTGATAAGCTCATAGAACGAATCTGAGCCTTTATCACCTCCTCTACCACTCCAAATACCCGAAACGCAGGCACTTCTCCGTTTGAAGGATGCCCTGTACAGTGAAGGGTCAATGTGCCCGCGCCGGTTGTTTGGATCGGGGGGTTCCCGGACCCCGAAGGGACCAGCGTACTCCCAGTTGCTGATTCACTCCCCTCAGCGCTGCCCAATGCTTCGCGTTGTCCCGATTTAAATATTAATCTCTCGGCCAATGGTGAGCCGCCACGTAATACTGCCCAAGACAGTGACAGTACAAAGCGCACTCATCACGCCTCTTCAACTATCGAATGTGAAGAGGCGCAGATCGGGATATTAATATTTAAAGAATAACAAAGATAAAACTATAACTTAAATATACGTTATTAAGTTTTAAACGCAGTTAATTCCTACACTAAGGGAAAGATCGGTCCCCTGGACACTCACAACCTACAGGTACGGTCCCATGTTCTCATGAATGTGCACACATCATGTGATCGGCCTTGTATCACCTCTACGATGGCAATCAAGCCCGAGGGGCTAGTGATGAGAAGTTTAGGACTGTGTACCTTGTGATGGGTAAGACCAGTTAACTATTGGGCTAATTCAGATGGTGGAAACAAATTCTTGCAGCCCATTTGAACACTTAAGGAAAAGCGGCCCGATGTTTAACGAGCGGACCGAAGATAACCTTAGGCGAAATAAAGCGTTTTCTGGTAATTGGCGCCTTGGTTCGGTCTGAACGGTTACAGACTCACGTTTTCCACGCTTCGGGCCTCCACACGTTTACCATGCCTCGGGCCCGATCACGCAGACCAAGCCTCGGTCCCAACCTCGTTTTACATTCCGCGATAACAACCTCTAACAAACCTGTCAGAGGCGGTTACAGAGCGTGATTTACACACGTCGCCAACTCTATAAATACAGGGCGCGACGACGGAAATAGGAGGACCTTTTGGACGCGTAAGAACAGGCCGTTACCCTGCCGGAGTTCTTACTGCTTTCTTTTCCTTGTCATTTTCATTTAGCCTATGTTGTATTCGTTATGAATTATTTGATTAGTGAACAGACTAAGAGTATAATCTGCTCTTAGTAAAGTGGTTTTCACCCCAATTCCTGGGGTTTCCACTATACATCGCCGTGTCATCGTTTATTTCCAGTTTTTAATCGTCTTCACAACAAAAACAAATCAGAACCGAGTTCGTTTGCTAAACGAACCGGAAAACTGTTGGTACCCCCTAAAAATGGATCATAACAGTTATATTAGATAATATAAAATTTAGAATATTAAAAGAGATGAAGAAATTAAATATTATTGACCCTATAACCTATGCACCACGGACTCTTCAATTTTTCACATTTTCCCGTGTCGAGTCTAGTAGGACTCTCCGACTCGCTCCGACTCTTGACACTTGACACAAACGACGTCATTTTGATTTCTTACTTAATTTGATTTTTTTATTCATCAGAAACGTATCTTATGTGCTTTCACGATGTTTTAATGTTATCGATCTACTTGTGAATTTTTCGTGTAAGCGATGATGGACCAAAAAGTGGTTGTTTTTGCGGAGATAATAGAATTGACGAACGATATTCATTTTTTATAAGTTAAATCTTATTATATAATGAATTGATAAATATTTGTAGTTAAATCTGACTCTTATACTCTTGACGAGTCGTGTCGTGCCGAGTCGAGTCGCACCGAGTTTGTCGGATGAGTCGATGCCGTATAGCCTATAACTTTTTTCAGAGTAGAAGAAACTCTATTATAATAAACTAACAAATTTTTCAGAGGTGAGAAAATGTTTTCTTTATAAATTGTAATATTCATTTATTAAAACATATGTTTTTAAACAAGGTTGAGCCTTCAGGTTGCACCAGTTCGATAAGGAACCATGGTTTTAAAAACCGGTTGAATCGGTGGATCGGAAATGCTTTCTACTGGTCGGAGGGTCTGATCGGTTTGAACCGATTTAATAGAAAAATAAATAATAATATTAAGTGAACAAAATAAATATATTTATTTACACAGAATTCCTTAATAAATTCTTAAAAAATGTAATTAGCTGAAATAAAAAGTTTTGATATATATTTTTAAAAAATTCAAAAAGTTTTTAATATAAATTCTTAAAAACCGGTTTTGAGTGAAATAAACATGCTCAACCGAATTTTTTGGCTCCAAAACCGGTTTTTAAAATAATGGGCCAACCGGCTTGAATCGGATCGTGATTATAAACGATTCACGGTCGAACCGGACGGTCCGACCGGTTTTTTAAAACCATGTAATGAATTGTTTATTTCACGATCCGGTTCAAATTGAAGTGTCATAGTTTTTCATTTTTATATTTTTGAACTTATATAATAATTTAGTGTTATTTTATTATGTTTTTCTTCAATGTCTTTTATTTACTTAAATCTTAATTTTCTTTGTAATTATTAAAATTTTATTATTTACGAATATTCGTAATATATAAAATAATTTCAATTATTTCTTACAAAATTGTTATGAGTTTGTTTCATCTTTTATATATTGATAAAATTCTATCTTATACTTAATTTATAAAATATTACAATAATTTATTTATCTTATAAAAAATATGATATAATAAATATTTTAAAATTTTTGCAGTTCAAATCGATTTGCACCTATGTTCTAAAACCGGACAGGAAATACGAACCGGTCATTCATTCGTTTCGGTACATACCGGTTGAGAATCGGTTTGATTCGTTTTTGTTATTTTAATTATTTAACTTATGTATATTGTATTTATATATATTAAATATAAGCATCTAAAATAAAAATTTCAAAAGAGTATCATTATCCATGTTCTAACACAAAAAAGTGATAACTTACTAGTCGTCAAAATCGTTGGTCTACAAGTCGTGTCTTTAAATTATCTTGTAAATGATTCAAAATTCATTGGTGTGTGTTCTTCATCTGCTACTAAAAAAATCATTAGAAGTTGTACGTGCAATACAATAATATAGAATAATAAAATGAATATTTTGTTCAAGATTATCCTCATCTTTATAATTTCTTTGGAGTAATATGATATCCAAATATTTACAATATAATCTCTCAAAATATTCAAGATCTAAATATGAATCTTTTTCGTGTGTATGACTTTTAAGCATAAAAAATGGTTAACCTTAAACCGAACTGGTTTTCATCTCAATTATTTTTCACATCCAGACAAAATTATTTAATTTAATTTATAGATACAAATCTGAGTGTGCTACATTGAATTATAAGAAAAGAGGAATAGGGAAAAAATATACAATTAATGAAAAGTGGTCCATTTATTAGTATATATTATTAGACATTTTTTTATGAATTTAATTTAAATTAATATTTGAATTTAGTTCCAAACCGGTCGGATCGGCCAAAACCTGTCCGGTTTGGAACACAGATTCGCACTACAGTTTGAACTAATTGACATTTTGAGGTTGGAAAAAAAAACAGGTTTAGATACATACATTAAAACTTCGAATGATTTAAGTAGCCATATTTAAAAACTTAATTAAAAGTTTTGTGGTTGGTTTCCCTTAATTGTAGCGGTAAATGTGAAAGTGGGGGCCATTATAACCTGTTCTATTCTTTAATTGGATGTAAATACGTGGGCTTTTTCGTGCATGTGTGTGTCTCACTGTCACGCACAGAGGCATCAAAATTGGTGACGATTACGAGTAGGGTCTAGGGACATGACCCGACCCGGGTGTAGTTTTATTTTTAAAAAATGAAAAAAAAATTGTAACTAATTAATTGAATTCGTATATAACTAAATAACTTGATAGTAACGAAGATTATATCTAAAATTCAATTCATTTTAGATATAATTCAATTCATTTGATACTTGATAGTAACGAGTCCTATCTAGTCTACTCGAATCTGACGAGTCGATTATATCTTAATTAGATTAATTAACTTCACATTAATTAACTCTCCATATTTTATTACATAGCCAATGGATTTAAAAGTTGTAATGAAGAAGGTTGGCCCAAAACTTGGCCTTTGCAGCTTTTCTCCCATGTTTTCATACCGGTCGATATACCGGTATATCGGGTGGTACCGGTACCAGATTTCCAGGTTGACCTGGAAAATTAAAAAAAATCTTTTTAAAAAAAATAATAATAATACCGATCCGGACCGATATGAAAACATTGTTTTTCTTAGAGCGATAAAACATTTTGTTGGAGAAAAAGTTCTCCTAATCAGTCAGTGATTCCGGAATTCACAGAGTGATTTCTCAGATAAGTCCTCGGCTTTACATATTGTATAGTTGTAATATGCACACCGATATTTTACGAGGAAACCGGAGTAAACCCGGAGAAAAACCTCGGGATCGATCTTCGATTCAATTGACTAATACTTCTCTGTTTTTGACATATACAATGAAAATGAAATACAAGATGAGCACAGTTTGTAAACATGATCAGATTCTCGGAGTTTCTTCAAATCTCTCGATGATCTGTCTCTTCAAAACCTCAATCAGGTTCCCTTGGCGTCATTGCAATTCCTAGATGATCAAATTCTTGTATCTCCAGGTGATTTCAGTTTGAAAAACCAAGAGTTGAGTTCTCCTATAACTGTTTTTCAACTGCTACCTTCGTTGTTTCGTACATCTGCTTTTATTCTTGTTTTAGAGCCAAGGTATGTGACAAACACGCTTCCGCCTCTTCCAATCTCAACACTTTTAATTTTCTGCGACAGTGCGTTTGAGCATATCCCAGCCCATCTACCATCTACAGTCTAGCCTGTTAATTATTAAGCAAAAGAAGAAAGAGACGCACAGTTAGGTTAACGCTTGAGAAACAAAAAACAACCATTCTTTTCCTTAACATCCGTGTTTATGGGTAATAAATTTTATTAATTATTATTAATATTCATAAAAATGCTTGAATATTATTATTTAAATTTCAGAAAATTAATGTTTGAATTTGAATTGTGCGTGCACCCTCTATTAAAAGATTCGACTCAATCTTGTCCATCAATCTTACTTCTTATGTCGAGAGTCCAAACTCTCTTGACTAGTCCTTATATTTTTGTCGATAGAATACACACATCCTACATCGAAATAGATTAATTATAATTTCAAAGTATACCTAATAAAATAAGCTAATGAAAATGTAAAAATCATACAAGTTGCGGGCAATGTTTTAAAAACTCGTAACAGATGATCCTTATGCATCAGCATATCGAATTTATATATGGTATGGTATATTCAATCTGTACCAAAACTATATCAAAATAATAAAATAAATTATGATATTACTTAGATGCACAAATTTTTAACTAATTCTTCATTTATGTTGAAGAATTACTTAGATACACAAATTATACAAACTTCACATATTTTTTCCCAAATTAATAAGTTAGATTGACTATTTTGGCCCAATAATGCTTTTGAAAAATTCATATATTATTTTTAGGGTGGTCATCTCACGTGGAACGCTAAAGCAGATATAGCGGATGTATGACATCTGCGTTGACTTGAGACAATTTTTAAATTTATGTATTAATGTTATTATGATTACCAAAAATTATGTCATTGACCTCATATATATCCAACTTATTAACAACTAAGCTACTTAGTTTAACGTTACAATTCAAGACAATTTACGTAAAAACACATATTACCATAATTATTATATTTATATAAGGGGAATATTTCATTTTTGTTTTTCAAATTTGCTCCATCAAAATTTTAGTCCTTCAATTCAAACAAAATCAAATAAAGTCATTCAAATTTGATATATTATCAATTTTAGTCTAAAATTATTAAAATACCCTTAAAAACATATAAGTATAGTAATAATGATTAAATTAACATTTACAAACCAAATTTAATAACGGAAATTCTTGCTCTATACAAAATAATTTTCGGGGAAACAACATTATTTTTATATAGGTATCTATAATCTGGAAATCAACTATTTCTATTATATATATTTATTATTAACTTAAAATAATTATTTAATGATTTAATCTGGTACATTTTATTATATTAAATAATGGTTTGATCAAAATGTAGGAACTCATGTATAATACGATACATATGGAAATTGATTAGTGTATATATCAATTCATTTAACATCAATATTTTCAAAATAGCTCACAACTTCAAATTCAGAGCTAGTAAACCATTGGCAATTTTTAATAATATTACAATGTTTATTTAAAAAATACATTTATTACTATTTTCATACCAGATTCGAGAAATCTGTGCTACAAGCAAAAAATTTGATATCGGGTGGTATCACCCGATATTTGGTGTATCGGTCAATATACCTGCGATATAACTATCGATATAAAAGACAATGCTTAATAAATAAATTTTTGTTTTGAATTCTTAGTCAAAAATTTCGACGACATTTTAGTCGTTTCACCAAAAAAGTATTTTTAGTATAAAGTCTACAAATTTATGTAATTAAAATATTGGTTTATAAATGGTGAAATTTAATTTAACCGTATGTATTACTTATTTGAGCTAAAGGTATATTAGTAAATTTGAACTAAATTTGATAATATATCAAATTTGAGGAACTTGATTTGAAATTTTTGAATTGAATGACTAAAATTGATTTTGGAGCAACATTGAAGACTAAAATTAAAATTTTTCCTTTATATAAGTATCAAACAAAACAAATCAAACCGATTTAAATGTTCGAGTTACACTCGAAATAGACAATGTTCCATTCAAGTTGAAAAAACTAATTCAAAATTTAAGGATAGTAAAATTGAGTTTCAGATCTGCTCACTAAAAGAGCAAGCAAGTTCACGAATCAATAATATATATAATTAAGGTCAAACTCGAGATTTGATAAAACCATATCGAAACATTCGTGAACCGTCGCGTTTTATTTGTATCTCTATACATATATAATAATTGAGAAAATTGCATAAGTAGCCTCCAACTTACAAGATGTATAAATAGCATATCCCACAAGTTACGAAAATGTTAAAATATCACCTAAAGTTATTAATACCGTTTGTTTAAAAGTTATCAATAATAAATATAATATATTTTATCAATTTAAAATGTTAGAAATTGTTCTTATTGTTTGATAAAATTTTGATATGAATGTTCATTTTGAATATCCGGATAAAAATATTTCCAACTACTCGAAAAAAAATGTAAGATTTCGGGTTTAGAATATTCGGAATCAAATTATGAATTCCTTACTTTTTTAACTTGAACCTAGGAAAACACGTAAATCAGTTCGATTCATTTAATTTGCATTCTAAATAAGTATTCATTATTACCGTCATTAAATTTGATTTCCTTAGATTTTTAACTCAATGGAACATTGTAAATTTCGAGTGTAACTCGAACATTAAATTATTATTTAAATCAATTTGATTTGTTCGATTCGTAAATAAGAATAATATTTATAGTAATATGTGTTGTTATTTAAGTTGTCTTAAATTGTAACATTAATTTTATCAACTTAGTTGGTTGTTAATAAGTTGTAAACATGTGAGATCAAGCTTCAATTCTTGGTAACCGGAATAATTTTAAAACATAAATTAAAAATTATGTTTTCGTTGATATGATACGCTTTTGCCTACATGGATATCTTCCGCATTAGGCGTCCACGTCAACTGACACGTTATAAATCTGCGCTTGGCCTCACTAGTAGCGTTCAATGTCAACGGACTGCCCTAAAATAATATATGAGTTTTTCAACAACATTATTAGGTAAAAATAGCCAATTTAGATATGATCCGACTCACTTAAAGCTCATTAAAGTCGGTATTTGTTTAAATATGACATAAAGTCGGTGTGCGCGAGGTCAAATAGAGTTGTTAAATATATAAAGTCAGATAAATTTAGTCTTGCAGTGATTTGGCCTCCACAAATCACAATTTATCAAATCAAAACATGACATTAAAACACTCGAACAGGAAGGAATAATGTCTCGGGTTTTCTTAGATCGCAACCAAGCATCACAATCAAAATTGGAAGAAAAAAAAATGTCGAGGGAGGATAGAGTTGGACAACAACGACTTAGAAGGATGACTCAATCTAAAATGCCACAGCCTCCCAACTTCTTTTACTTGTGCAGCTGCAAATGCCTGAAAAACCTCCAGTGAGAACTATAAAAAAACTCCGTTATTCTGATGGTCCACCCCAATCGGCATCCTCGAAGTTGGGTCCTGCAGCAAGCAAAACTGGACGTAAAAATCACTAGAAAGGAATTATCACACAACGATTGGCAAACATATAACAAATTGTGCTTATAATTTGAAATATAAGAATGTGTGAAATAGTTAGAGTTGACGATATCAATGTTGTCCTGCACCACGATGCAATCGATGCCATGTTATCTGGCAAAGCAACTATCATAGGTGAAATAGGATGAATTTCAGACAATAAATTCAAGCCACATGTCACATGTCGATTTGCATCAGAATCTAATCTTCAGTCAATCCAATCTCTGGATGCGGTTAGGCCATACCCATCTACAAAGCCATATTTTCTTTTATTCCGCAAAGCCATCTTCATAGCATGTACCTATTCTCCATAATTTTCTCCTTTTAATACAACTCTGTGAATAACCAGTCCAGGGTGATCTGAATGAGCCATGACCATGCCAATCTTTTCCTGTAAGGATTTCCATTAATGTCGAAACAGGAAGGAACTATCCTGACCCCAATCGTGCTTTGAGCAACAGCAGGCATAAAGCCTATCACATTAATCCCCCTAAAAGGTGGATGGCCATCATAATGTCCAAACTGAACAATAGGCCTCACCAATTCTGTGTTTATCGATGTATTTACCGATTCACCGTTAACTATTGGTGCACTTATACCTGAAGACATAGGTGTGGATTGCAAAGTAGAAGGACACACACCCCTCGTTCCACTTGGGGTTGATTGACCCAAAGGCCCGGAGGTTAACGGAGGAAAATCCTCCACCGGTAGCCGAAACAGTCCACTCATAGTATAACTTGCTTCGATACCATGTTAAAAGAACAAAGGAAAAGAATCAAAAAGCTTCTTGTTCAGTCTAGCGGCCAAAAGGCCTTACATGTACATATTTATAACACATTTAACCTAATAGTACATAAAGAAAGAACCTACCGATGGTTTACATAGACGATAGGCAAACTAATTCTGAGGTCGACACATACACACACAAACTAGCGTTCGACATTGTCTTCAAGAAAACATGCCAACTGTGGTCAATACGGTCGACACATCATTATTGACTCACAATGGTGGTATTTTGGGGTACACAAGTGTTTTGATTGCCGTTATAAACTTGAAAGTCTCGTCCAAGAATATCTATTGTTATCAGACGAAATACAAAAGAAAAAGTGAGATCCTAGCAATGTTAGAAAGTCTTTTAAAAATATAATCTAACTCGTGTTCTAACTTGATAGAGCACGAGCTCAACTATATTATTGTTATCATTTTTTTACTGGTACCAATAGACATTTTATCCTAATCGATTATTGATTAGAAATCCAATTTTAATATTTTACATGAAAAATCCAAAAAAATTGAAAAAAACCACGGTGCCAATGAGAAAACCTCTCAACCAATGCATAAAAATCTTATATTAGATATGCAATAATAAAATAGATTAACACTCTCAAAATGAATAAAGTTTCAGGTTAATGACAAGAACATATTGGTAACAAGGGAATGAAAATCACGAAAGGAAAGACGAACGTAGCCTAAAGTGAACTCAATACATGAAATCGAAGTTGAAGTCAGTGCCATAGGAGAATATACAATTTTTATAAAATGATGTTTTTTTTTATTTTATGTCATGATCTGTTGTGAGTTCCACTAGAATAGGGAACGTTCCTTCTTGAGACACATCACTCATAACAACAAGCAATTTCCTTAAAACTCACATTCAGGTTGAATTCGTCTGAACCAATCTAAAGAATCCAAATCCGATACTATTCAAAAACAGTGTCCATAACCTAATAACCATAAAGGAGCAATTTGATGTTTCGGTTCGATTCTCTTCAATTTGGGTTGGATTAAGTTTTTGGTTGAATTAAATCTTGCCTAGATCCATTTACTTGTATCCGATCCGTGGTTCAGTTATGCAAAAAAATATTTTAACTATTATAAATGTCCAAAAAACTCCAAGTGGGCATGAAAAAAGGTATTTTTGTAGATACTAGATTTGTAGCCAACACTTTAGTGGCATGTATGAGTATAAACAGCTTCTGAACTTGAAGCTGAATTTAATGTGGGGTTTGAAGAATATTTGAGAATAAGTATAAGTGTATTTCTTTGTGAATAAGCAGTATTTTTGTTACAGGAACAATATTCAGTATTTATAGACACAAAATTATAGCCGTTGCTGGTCTTGCAGTTCCGAGAATATGATCGTTGTGTAGTGATTGCTCCGTAGGGGTGAAATCGTTATTTTCTTTTAAACTTCAATGTGCTAGACTTTAATCTTCAAATTGGACTAGACTTTAATCTTGAAATTGGACTTTAATGATCTTGAGCCCATATAGCAAATTGAACTTTACTTCTCTTATTTCTTTTATTCAATTGTTCCAATTCTTGGTTCGTTTCTTCATCTTCCAGAAGGGTTTCATGCAGCCTCCCAGGTTCGATTAGGTGAAGTAGAATTAGTTCTTCATATGTGTCTAACACTCCTCCTAGAAGAGCTAATTCCGTCTTTCTTAATGATTTAGTGAGTCCAGGATTCTCTACGAGGCCAATAATTTTCCTTTAATGGTAGAATGGACCTGGGTGCAAAAGCTTTGTCAGTATGTCAGCAGCTTGATCTTCAGAAGGTACATACTCCACTATAATTACTTCTTCATGCATGTAATCTCTCAGTACATGGTATTTTATATTTATGTGTTTGCATCGTCCGAACATAGTTGTGTTTTTTGCCATGCATATGGCCGATCGGTTGTCGATTTTCAGCTTCATTGGTGTTGATATTGGTATGTTGAGGTCCCTGAATATTTTTTGTAACCATATTGCGTGATTTGCAGCCGCTGCTCCGGCCATGTATTCCGCTTCGGCCGAGGATTGTGCTCTGACATCTTGTTTCTTGCTATTCCAAGTAAATGCAGTTCCTCCCAGCATAAATATATAGCATGTTGTTGATTTGAAGTCCTCATAGTCTCCTGCAAAGTCACTGTCTATATAGCACTCAAGAGACATGTTAGTATTCTTTTTGAAACACAATCCATAATTTAATGTACTTCTAATATACTGAAGAATTTTTACAGCGGCATCAAAGTGATTTTGATGAGGCTTAGTCATGAACCTGGAAAGAAGACCAACGACAAAAGAGATATCAGGTATCGTCGCTGGAGGTATAATAGTGATCCAATTATACTTCTGTACAATTTTTCATCCACAAGGTTATTTGGATCTACCCTTTTTTGCTTGAAATCAGCATCTATTGAGACTGGTTTTGAATCCGGGGATATAGGAATAGATGTGTATTTCCCTTTGTCTAGCTTATATCTTCTGATGAGATCTTTTGAATATTTGGTCCGAGTTAGGTAAATGTAGTCGTTTTCCTGCATTATTTCCATCCCTATGAAGTATCTCATGTTTCCCAAATCTGACATTTCAAAGGAATTCATGAGTTATTTCTTTATCAATTTAATTTGATCTTCAACGGATCCAGTGATTAGAATATCATCAACGTAGAGGGATATAATAACTTTGCCTTTGTCTTCAAGATCGAGAATTTAATGAGTTGGATCATTCTTGCTTCTTTTGAAACCTGGTTCTTGGAAAAATGTATTGATCTTGCTATACCACTCTCTAGGTGCTCGTTTTAGCTCATATAATGCTTTGTGTAACATTAACACCTTGTCTTCTTCACCGTTTTTTATAAAACCCGATGGCTGTTTGATGTAAATTTCCTCATGTAAATTGCCATTTAGAAATGCAAATTTCACATCTAGATGAAGGACATTCCAGTTATGACATGCTGCCAATGTAAGGAGTAGTTTGATGGTGTCTAACCTCGTCACAAGTGCAAATGTTTCTGTAATATCAATTCCTTCTCTTTGTGAATATTCTTTAGCTATAATCGTGCCTTTAATTTGTTTACAGTGCCGTCTGGATTGAGTTTGGTTCTAAACACCCATTTTACACCAATTGCTTTCTTTCCTTTCGGCATCTCAATGAGGCTCCATGTCTGATTTTTTTCGATCATAGTTAATTCATCAGTCATAGCTTGATACCATCCAAGATGTTGAAGTGCTTTGGTGAGTGTATCTGGTTCTTTTATTGTAAAGCATCTGTCATAGATTTCTCTAAATGTTTTGTACTTTTGAGCTGGGACTTCTTCTTCAACGTTGTCCTCTATCGTGGCTCTCTGATTCGTATGCTCAACATTTTCAATATCACTGTATTTGCCATTATTTCCTTCATTTTCCTAATTTTCAGAAATGGTTTCCTCTCTTATGTCTTGTTCTTGTTTTTCTTTTTCAGAGGGTGTTTCATCTTTTATGTCCTGATTCTCCTCCTGAATTGAAAGATTATCCTCCTGATTTTCAGCTGTTTTTGAGGAAGAATAGTTGACTGATTGTGTTGAATCTTGTTGAGGTGAGTCTTCTTCTATAGTACCTATAGAGTTATTTTCTTCAATTTGATGTTCAAGTGTTGCATGCTGCTCATATTCTTCTTGATTTTTATATTTATTTGAGTCTTCAGAACTTTTAGTTTCTTGAGCTCTAGAAGGTAGATGTAATGAATTTTTAGAATTTTCTAGAGTAATGTCGACATCTTGATGTACAGAATCCATTTTTTTATTGCCACATTCATGATTTTCAATAGTAGGGAATATATCCAATATTGTTGATTCTGTATTATGTTCATATCTTTGTTGCTTCCATTGCCATCCATTTTCTTCGTCAACCACAACATCCCTACTGATTATCACTTTTCCTTTCTTAATGTCCAGAATTCTATAACCGTTGGTAGTATCACTGTAGCCCATAAATATTCCAACTTGACTCATTTTGTCCAATTTTGTTCTTTTTTCTTTAGGTATATATACGTAACATAGGCTTCCAAATATTTTTAGATGTTGTACAACTGAGGTTTTGTTGTGCCATAATTCAAATGGGGTCTTTATCTCGTCAGTTCCTTTCATTGGTAGCCTATTAATCAAATAAACAGCGGTGTTTACAGCCTCTCCCCAAAATCTGATAGGCGTATCATTTTCGATCATTAGACATCGAGCCATATCCATGATAGTTCTATTCTTTCTTTCAGTTACTCCGTTTTGTTGGGGTGTATAAGGGGCTGAATATTGGTGAGTAATTCCTTCTTGATTGCAGAATTCAGTTAAGGTAGATGATGTATATTCTCCTCCTTTATCAGATCTTAGAATTTTAATCTTCTCTCCACTTTGATTTTCTGTTAGTGCCTTGAACCTTTTGAAACAGTCTGTAGCTTCAGATTTTTTTGACAAGAAAAATACCCAACAATACTTGGTGAAGTCATCAATAAACGTTAGAAAATACCTATTTCCTCTAGGTGTTGTTGTTTTCATAGGTCCACATACATCAATGTGTATTAAT
Source organism: Utricularia reniformis (assembly GCA_009725065.1). Taxonomy (NCBI): domain Eukaryota; kingdom Viridiplantae; phylum Streptophyta; class Magnoliopsida; order Lamiales; family Lentibulariaceae; genus Utricularia; species Utricularia reniformis. Next base: position 305,924 of record RWGZ01000155.1, read on the forward strand.
TCTAATTTTGTCTTTGATTTCCATGAACTGATTCCAAATGGTAGCCTACATTGCTTTCCAATTTGACAAACTTGACATGGATGATTTACAGAGGTGATTTCCTTAACCAATCCTTCAACTAGATGTTGTTTTTGCAATCTTTGTAGAGATTCATAATTGTGGTGGCCAAACCGACTGTGCCATAGTTCTGAATTGTCCTTAGTTGTCATGCATGCTAGGTTTTTTGCCTTTTCTGATCCCTGATTTCTAAGAGAGAATACTCTATTTTCCATTTGAGTTTTTAGTATACTTTTCCCTATCGTGGTGGTAATTTCGCATATCCAATCTGATAATGTTATTTTCAACCCCTTTTCCATTAGTTGTCCAACGCTTAGTAAGTTATGAGATGCTTCGGGAACATAGTAGACATTTGAAATATTGAGTATTTTATTTTCAGTTTCCAACTGTATTACACCAACTCCTTGAACTTTTATATGGTTGCCATCGACTATTTCAATTTTCTTTCCGTGATTTCCTTAACCATTCCTTCAACGTTTATTTTCATCGTGCAGGAAGGATGAGAAATCATTTGTGAGATGATTGCTGCAACCGCTATCTATTAGCCAGATTCCTCTTTCTTTAAGATCATTTGTTGAAGCTAATATTGTATCAAAACACACAGAGTAAATATAAATTGCTTCTTTTTCATTGATTTCATAGCATACACTGCTCATTGCCTTTTCTGAATAATAACTAGAACTTTCAGCAGCCTGTTTTTCCCTTTTAATTGTGCATACTCGTTCAATGTGGCCTTTCTCTTTGCAGTAGGAGCATATCTTATCTGGATGCCAAAAGCAGTTTACCGGTATATGATTTCTCTTTTGCAGTGAGGGCACGGAGGATAGGGACCTGGTTTGTCAATTTTTTGTGCATGATTTCTTTCGCTGAAACTTGTTTTGAATGCAGCCTCATTCCTTTCATTGCCTGCTCATGTTTTTTCCCTGAGTTCATAGTTGTAGAGAGCATTAAGAATCTGGTCGGGTGTATTGCTTTTCATGCATCCAGTCATATCCAAGGATGTAACAGCAGAGTCGAATGATCCAGGTAGAGCTGAAATAATTTTCTCCTTTATTCTTCGGTCATCCACCTTTTCGCCTAGCTTAGTTAATTGTTTCAGGATGTTGTTGAGGGTGTCTGAGAGATTTGAGATGGATTCTCCGGGCCTTAATTTCATATTATCAAGTAGACGCCATTGGTGAGTGATCTCTTGTCCAATCTTGTGTGGTGGAATAGTAAAGGCTTTAGATAAGATTTCCCATGCTTCTATGGGTGTTTTGCAACCTATGATAAGATCATAGTAGTCTCCTATAACAATATTAGCTAGAACATTTAGTGCCCTTAATTCTTTTCGTGACCTGCTGACGTCAACACCTTCAGTTTTCTCTGTTTCAGCAAGGACGTTGTCTTGGAATACATTCCAAAGATCATTGTTTTGGAAGTATAGTTGCATTTTGCTTGCCCATATTCTGTATTCTTTTCCTTCGAATGTTGGTGTAGGCAATGAAGTAGGAGACATTGTTTCTGAAAAAAAATAGATTTTGAGTGAAACTTATGATAGTAACTTACAAAGTGTTTTGCTCTTGTTGCTTGTTATGATGATTTGTTTATCCCACAGCTGTCACCATGTAGAAACTAGATTTGTAGCCAACATTTTAGTGGCCTATTTGAGTATAAACAACTTCCGAACTTGAAGCTGAATTTGATTTGGGGTTTGAAGAATATTTGATAATAGGTATAAGTGTATTTCTTTGTGAATAAGTAGTATTTTTGTTACATGAACAATATTCAGTATTTATAGAAACAAAATTAAAGCCGTTGTTGGTCTTGCAGTTCCGAGAATATGACCGTTGTGTAGTGATGACTCTGTAGGGGTGAAATCGTTATTTTCTTCTAAACTTCAATGTGCTAGACTTTAATCTTCAAATTAGGCTAGACTTTAATCTTGAAATTGGGCTTTAGTGATCTTGAGCCCATATAGCAAATTGAACTTTACCTCTCTTTTTTCTTTTATTCAATTGTTCCAATTCTTCGTTCGTTTCTTCATCTTCTAGAAGGGTTTCATGCAGCCTCCCATGTTTGATTAGGTGAAGTAGAATTAGTTCTTCATATGTGTCCAACAATTTTTTCAGAAATTGCAACATAGAAAGATTAACCTATTAGGGTTTTATTCGATGTTTATTTGATTTGCTTTCTCTCTGAATCAATTTTTCGGGTATATGAATCGAGTTCTTGGTGTGCAGTATTCAAAATCTGTGACCTCATGAATATTTTCGAACAAGAATTTGCTCAATTCCTTCTACCAAACAAAGACTAGTCTGTTTCATATTAATAACAGAAACCTCGATTTAGACAAGGAAACGGGTATGGGTGTTGTCTCTTTTCTAACAGAATAGGATCTAATCCAAGGTTATTTATTGTGGTTGCAGTGAAGAGAAAGCACAGTTTTGTTCTAAGTGACAATTAAGAAGGGTAAAGCAGCAGAGATTTAATTGGAGAAAACACCATTAAAATGAGTTCGTGAGAGGGGGAGGACAATGAGAATAATATCGTGTAGTTGGAAGTTAAAAGAATTCATTCATTCCCCTTGCACGTGTGCATGTAAAAAGTCCACGATCTGCAGCCTTTTTTCTTCCTCGGGGAAATCAATTTTGTAGGGGCGAAGGCAGATTGGAAGGAAGAAGAAGAAGAGAGGGAAATTGACATTGAATTCTTCACAGTCCCCCCTCATAATCTCATCATTGTCACGTCGCTTTTAGCGCCCACCTCCCAACAATTTCACCCCATCTTTTCAAATTCCACCATTACATACAATCCACTCTCTAAGATTTAGGGTTTTCCTATCTTTGTAATGGCGATGATTGTTAGAATTGCCATGATAACGCTTAACTTTCGGGTTTTATGTGATGCGAGTATACCCACAATTCTCTTGTTATTAGTTTTAATCAAAAATAACCTTTGAGTTTAATGGATTGGATTGCAATGAAATTTGGGATCCAATAAACCCTAAAAGTGTCACTTGCAACTAAACTTACTCATGACCTATGATACAATATGCATGGTAAAATGTAAATCAATACCGGTACACTTTTCTACCAAAGTTTGTTTTTTTTGTATAAATGGGGTCTAAAAAACCACCCTCTAACTCTTATTAAATTTACAATTAATGGGAATTAGGTGTTGGGATCATCTCCCTCGCTCACAAAGTTGGAATATTTAACTCAAACTAATAACTTTTCTAATAATCAATGTGAGATTTACAAAGTAAAGGATTCTTGTTGTTGTTATAAAAAGGGCAGGTTATTTCCTTGAAGGCTTGTAAATTCTGTTGTCTCCCTTTGTTTTCCCGAGATTTGCCTTTAAGATTTCTTGTTAAGCCGCAGTCCCATCAACCACCATTCTATTTATCTTGTCAAGTCTGCTGCTCCTTTTCGTTAACTGTATTCCTTTTCATTGTCGAAGGATTCAGTTCACATCTATCTCCTATCAGGATGCCGGAGTTTGAACTCGAAGAAACACACCACCACCGGAAACTTGTACCACCACCGCAGGGAAAATACAACTTTCATGCAAAATCGGCTGCTGCACCGCCTCCTTATTACACTCTCCCTGCATGGGACCAGTCACTGAGTACGTGACTGTTAATGTTACTGTTGCTTTCAATATATAATCCATCGTCTTGATTTGGGATCCTTTTTTTCTGCAGATGGGTTAAATGATTACGGAGCTAAACGCGATAGAAATGGATGTACGGGACCATTAGTAAGCGCGAGATGGAGCCCAACGCCGGAGCAGCTTCAATGTCTTGAAGATATGTATAGACATGGAGTAAGAACACCTTCAGCTGAACAAATCCAGCAAATCGTTGCTCGTCTTCGTCGATTTGGAAGAATCGAAGGGAAGAATGTTTTCTACTGGTTTCAGAATCATAAAGCAAGAGAGAAGCAGAGAAAACGTCGCCGTCTTGAGCTTCTTGCTGCTAAGAAAATACAAGATTTTGACTCTCTTGAACAATCACATCATCATCAATCTGGTAACAAGAAAGGATCATTTTGCAACTTGTACATTGTTAAAGAATCTGATGGCATTGTTCATGTGTTTAGGATCAATGGAATTCTACGGAGAACAGCTGAATTTTAACACTGCAAGATCATCGGCTCCCTCTAACTGCAACATATCTTGGAAGGTAAAGAAATCCACAGTTTATTGGCTTTATTTCTGTGCGTTAAGTTAGAGGTTCAAATCTTCAATGTTGAGATTAGGATTCAAACCTGAGTGTGAAAATAGTGATGTGAACTAACCTTACAGCACAGAACACAATATCTGACTTCACTACATGCAATTAAGACATTAGGGCAGAAGAAGCAAAATTATAGCCTAATTATCTGTAGCCATAAAAGTGATATTTAATGCAAAAGGGAAGAAGGGAAAAAGAAGAGGCTTTTGTTTGCATGATGGAAAAAAGGGGGGAATAGACGATGAAAAAGCTGCAGAGTTTCATAGAATTCTCTTGAAAAAAGTGCTGAATATTAATTATTTACTCACAATTTTTTTGTTGTTTTGTCAATAAAAATGTCAACGGATGAATGGGATGGAATAGCAGAATCAGATAACAACAGCGAAGAGCAGTGATTCTGAATGGCCATTGGAGTTATCTGGCTACATGTTTACTAGTAACTTTTCTGAACAAAAACATACAGATGAGAGGAATAAGCATTTTGAATTTGAAAGCACGTCGCACATTAAAGACACTCAGACACTTGATCTTTTCCCGATCAAGGAAAATGAAAAGTTTGGGACGACGCCAAATTACTTCTTCGAGTTCCTTCCAGTTAGAGGAGGAGGAATTTGATCACTTTAAAACTTATTTGTTATTTGTATTCGTATTTTCAGTTTATCAGCACCTCTTCACAATTCCCATTTATTGTTTCTATAAAAAAATGATATAAAAATAATGATGTTGAAATTAAAAAACTATTTATATTTGACTCTTATATTCGTTAATATTTTAAATATCTTAATAATTTTTNTTGATTGCAGAATTCAGTTAAGGTAGATGATGTATATTCTCCTCCTTTATCAGATCTTAGAATTTTAATCTTCTCTCCACTTTGATTTTCTGTTAGTGCCTTGAACCTTTTGAAACAGTCTGTAGCTTCAGATTTTTTTGACAAGAAAAATACCCAACAATACTTGGTGAAGTCATCAATAAACGTTAGAAAATACCTATTTCCTCTAGGTGTTGTTGTTTTCATAGGTCCACATACATCAATGTGTATTAATTCTAATTTTGTCTTTGATTTCCATGAACTGATTCCAAATGGTAGCCTACATTGCTTTCCAATTTGACAAACTTGACATGGATGATTTACAGAGGTGATTTCCTTAACCAATCCTTCAACTAGATGTTGTTTTTGCAATCTTTGTAGAGATTCATAATTGTGGTGGCCAAACCGACTGTGCCATAGTTCTGAATTGTCCTTAGTTGTCATGCATGCTAGGTTTTTTGCCTTTTCTGATCCCTGATTTCTAAGAGAGAATACTCTATTTTCCATTTGAGTTTTTAGTATACTTTTCCCTATCGTGGTGGTAATTTCGCATATCCAATCTGATAATGTTATTTTCAACCCCTTTTCCATTAGTTGTCCAACGCTTAGTAAGTTATGAGATGCTTCGGGAACATAGTAGACATTTGAAATATTGAGTATTTTATTTTCAGTTTCCAACTGTATTACACCAACTCCTTGAACTTTTATATGGTTGCCATCGACTATTTCAATTTTCTTTCCGTGATTTCCTTAACCATTCCTTCAACGTTTATTTTCATCGTATAGGAAGGATGAGAAATCATTTGTGAGATGATTGCTGCAACCGCTATCTATTAGCCAGATTCCTCTTTCTTTTAGATCAGTTGTTGAAGCTAATATAGTATCAAAACACACAGAGTAAATATCAATTGCTTCTTTTTCATTGATTTCATAGCATACACTGCTCATTGCCTTTTCTGAATAATAACTAGAACTTTCAGCAGCCTGTTTTTCCCTTTTAATTGTGCATACTCGTTCAATGTGGCCTTTCTCTTTGCAGTAGGAGCATATCTTATCTGGATGCCAAAAGCAGTTTACCGGTATATGATTTCTCTTTTGCAGTGAGGGCACGGAGGATAGGGACCTGGTTTGTCAATTTTTTGTGCATGATTTCTTTCGCTGAAACTTGTTTTGAATGCAGCCTCATTCCTTTCATTGCCTGCTCATGTTTTTTCCCTGAGTTCATAGTTGTAGAGAGCATTAAGAATCTGGTCGGGTGTATTGCTTTTCATGCATCCAGTCATATCCAAGGATGTAACAGCAGAGTCGAATGATCCAGGTAGAGCTGAAATAATTTTCTCCTTTATTCTTCGGTCATCCACCTTTTCGCCTAGCTTAGTTAATTGTTTCAGGATGTTGTTGAGGGTGTCTGAGAGATTTGAGATGGATTCTCCGGGCCTTAATTTCATATTATCAAGTAGACGCCATTGGTGAGTGATCTCTTGTCCAATCTTGTGTGGTGGAATAGTAAAGGCTTTAGATAAGATTTCCCATGCTTCTATGGGTGTTTTGCAACCTATGATAAGATCATAGTAGTCTCCTATAACAATATTAGCTAGAACATTTAGTGCCCTTAATTCTTTTCGTGACCTGCTGACGTCAACACCTTCAGTTTTCTCTGTTTCAGCAAGGACGTTGTCTTGGAATACATTCCAAAGATCATTGTTTTGGAAGTATAGTTGCATTTTGCTTGCCCATATTCTGTATTCTTTTCCTTCGAATGTTGGTGTAGGCAATGAAGTAGGAGACATTGTTTCTGAAAAAAAATAGATTTTGAGTGAAACTTATGATAGTAACTTACAAAGTGTTTTGCTCTTGTTGCTTGTTATGATGATTTGTTTATCCCACAGCTGTCACCATGTAGAAACTAGATTTGTAGCCAACATTTTAGTGGCCTATTTGAGTATAAACAACTTCCGAACTTGAAGCTGAATTTGATTTGGGGTTTGAAGAATATTTGATAATAGGTATAAGTGTATTTCTTTGTGAATAAGTAGTATTTTTGTTACATGAACAATATTCAGTATTTATAGAAACAAAATTAAAGCCGTTGTTGGTCTTGCAGTTCCGAGAATATGACCGTTGTGTAGTGATGACTCTGTAGGGGTGAAATCGTTATTTTCTTCTAAACTTCAATGTGCTAGACTTTAATCTTCAAATTAGGCTAGACTTTAATCTTGAAATTGGGCTTTAGTGATCTTGAGCCCATATAGCAAATTGAACTTTACCTCTCTTTTTTCTTTTATTCAATTGTTCCAATTCTTCGTTCGTTTCTTCATCTTCTAGAAGGGTTTCATGCAGCCTCCCATGTTTGATTAGGTGAAGTAGAATTAGTTCTTCATATGTGTCCAACAATTTTTTCAGAAATTGCAACATAGAAAGATTAACCTATTAGGGTTTTATTCGATGTTTATTTGATTTGCTTTCTCTCTGAATCAATTTTTCGGGTATATGAATCGAGTTCTTGGTGTGCAGTATTCAAAATCTGTGACCTCATGAATATTTTCGAACAAGAATTTGCTCAATTCCTTCTACCAAACAAAGACTAGTCTGTTTCATATTAATAACAGAAACCTCGATTTAGACAAGGAAACGGGTATGGGTGTTGTCTCTTTTCTAACAGAATAGGATCTAATCCAAGGTTATTTATTGTGGTTGCAGTGAAGAGAAAGCACAGTTTTGTTCTAAGTGACAATTAAGAAGGGTAAAGCAGCAGAGATTTAATTGGAGAAAACACCATTAAAATGAGTTCGTGAGAGGGGGAGGACAATGAGAATAATATCGTGTAGTTGGAAGTTAAAAGAATTCATTCATTCCCCTTGCACGTGTGCATGTAAAAAGTCCACGATCTGCAGCCTTTTTTCTTCCTCGGGGAAATCAATTTTGTAGGGGCGAAGGCAGATTGGAAGGAAGAAGAAGAAGAGAGGGAAATTGACATTGAATTCTTCACAGTCCCCCCTCATAATCTCATCATTGTCACGTCGCTTTTAGCGCCCACCTCCCAACAATTTCACCCCATCTTTTCAAATTCCACCATTACATACAATCCACTCTCTAAGATTTAGGGTTTTCCTATCTTTGTAATGGCGATGATTGTTAGAATTGCCATGATAACGCTTAACTTTCGGGTTTTATGTGATGCGAGTATACCCACAATTCTCTTGTTATTAGTTTTAATCAAAAATAACCTTTGAGTTTAATGGATTGGATTGCAATGAAATTTGGGATCCAATAAACCCTAAAAGTGTCACTTGCAACTAAACTTACTCATGACCTATGATACAATATGCATGGTAAAATGTAAATCAATACCGGTACACTTTTCTACCAAAGTTTGTTTTTTTTGTATAAATGGGGTCTAAAAAACCACCCTCTAACTCTTATTAAATTTACAATTAATGGGAATTAGGTGTTGGGATCATCTCCCTCGCTCACAAAGTTGGAATATTTAACTCAAACTAATAACTTTTCTAATAATCAATGTGAGATTTACAAAGTAAAGGATTCTTGTTGTTGTTATAAAAAGGGCAGGTTATTTCCTTGAAGGCTTGTAAATTCTGTTGTCTCCCTTTGTTTTCCCGAGATTTGCCTTTAAGATTTCTTGTTAAGCCGCAGTCCCATCAACCACCATTCTATTTATCTTGTCAAGTCTGCTGCTCCTTTTCGTTAACTGTATTCCTTTTCATTGTCGAAGGATTCAGTTCACATCTATCTCCTATCAGGATGCCGGAGTTTGAACTCGAAGAAACACACCACCACCGGAAACTTGTACCACCACCGCAGGGAAAATACAACTTTCATGCAAAATCGGCTGCTGCACCGCCTCCTTATTACACTCTCCCTGCATGGGACCAGTCACTGAGTACGTGACTGTTAATGTTACTGTTGCTTTCAATATATAATCCATCGTCTTGATTTGGGATCCTTTTTTTCTGCAGATGGGTTAAATGATTACGGAGCTAAACGCGATAGAAATGGATGTACGGGACCATTAGTAAGCGCGAGATGGAGCCCAACGCCGGAGCAGCTTCAATGTCTTGAAGATATGTATAGACATGGAGTAAGAACACCTTCAGCTGAACAAATCCAGCAAATCGTTGCTCGTCTTCGTCGATTTGGAAGAATCGAAGGGAAGAATGTTTTCTACTGGTTTCAGAATCATAAAGCAAGAGAGAAGCAGAGAAAACGTCGCCGTCTTGAGCTTCTTGCTGCTAAGAAAATACAAGATTTTGACTCTCTTGAACAATCACATCATCATCAATCTGGTAACAAGAAAGGATCATTTTGCAACTTGTACATTGTTAAAGAATCTGATGGCATTGTTCATGTGTTTAGGATCAATGGAATTCTACGGAGAACAGCTGAATTTTAACACTGCAAGATCATCGGCTCCCTCTAACTGCAACATATCTTGGAAGGTAAAGAAATCCACAGTTTATTGGCTTTATTTCTGTGCGTTAAGTTAGAGGTTCAAATCTTCAATGTTGAGATTAGGATTCAAACCTGAGTGTGAAAATAGTGATGTGAACTAACCTTACAGCACAGAACACAATATCTGACTTCACTACATGCAATTAAGACATTAGGGCAGAAGAAGCAAAATTATAGCCTAATTATCTGTAGCCATAAAAGTGATATTTAATGCAAAAGGGAAGAAGGGAAAAAGAAGAGGCTTTTGTTTGCATGATGGAAAAAAGGGGGGAATAGACGATGAAAAAGCTGCAGAGTTTCATAGAATTCTCTTGAAAAAAGTGCTGAATATTAATTATTTACTCACAATTTTTTTGTTGTTTTGTCAATAAAAATGTCAACGGATGAATGGGATGGAATAGCAGAATCAGATAACAACAGCGAAGAGCAGTGATTCTGAATGGCCATTGGAGTTATCTGGCTACATGTTTACTAGTAACTTTTCTGAACAAAAACATACAGATGAGAGGAATAAGCATTTTGAATTTGAAAGCACGTCGCACATTAAAGACACTCAGACACTTGATCTTTTCCCGATCAAGGAAAATGAAAAGTTTGGGACGACGCCAAATTACTTCTTCGAGTTCCTTCCAGTTAGAGGAGGAGGAATTTGATCACTTTAAAACTTATTTACTCACAATTTTTTTGTTGTTTTTGTCAATAAAAATGTCAACGGATGAATGGGATGGAATAGCAGAATCAGATAACAACAGCGAAGAGCAGTGATTCTGAATGGCCATTGGAGTTATCTGGCTACATGTTTACTAGTAACTTTTCTGAACAAAAACATACAGATGAGAGGAATAAGCATTTTGAATTTGAAAGCACGTCGCACATTAAAGACACTCAGACACTTGATCTTTTCCCGATCAAGGAAAATGAAAAGTTTGGGACGACGCCAAATTACTTCTTCGAGTTCCTTCCAGTTAGAGGAGGAGGAATTTGATCACTTTAAAACTTATTTACTCACAATTTTTTTGTTGTTTTTGTCAATAAAAATGTCAACGGATGAATGGGATGGAATAGCAGAATCAGATAACAACAGCGAAGAGCAGTGATTCTGAATGGCCATTGGAGTTATCTGGCTACATGTTTACTAGTAACTTTTCTGAACAAAAACATACAGATGAGAGGAATAAGCATTTTGAATTTGCATTTTGAATTTGAAAGCACGTCGCACATTAAAGACACTCAGACACTTGATCTTTTCCCGATCAAGGAAAATGAAAAGTTTGGGACGACGCCAAATTACTTCTTCGAGTTCCTTCCAGTTAGAGGAGGAGGAATTTGATCACTTTAAAACTTATTTACTCACAATTTTTTTGTTGTTTTTGTCAATAAAAATGTCAACGGATGAATGGGATGGAATAGCAGAATCAGATAACAACAGCGAAGAGCAGTGATTCTGAATGGCCATTGGAGTTATCTGGCTACATGTTTACTAGTAACTTTTCTGAACAAAAACATACAGATGAGAGGAATAAGCATTTTGAATTTGAAAGCACGTCGCACATTAAAGACACTCAGACACTTGATCTTTTCCCGATCAAGGAAAATGAAAAGTTTGGGACGACGCCAAATTACTTCTTCGAGTTCCTTCCAGTTAGAGGAGGAGGAATTTGATCACTTTAAAACTTATTTGTTATTTGTATTCGTATTTTCAGTTTATCAGCACCTCTTCACAATTCCCATTTATTGTTTCTATAAAAAAATGATAAAAAAATAGTGATGTTGAAATTAAAAAACTATTTATACTCGTTAATATTTTAAATATCTCAATAATTTTTATTTCATTTATTAATCTTGAAAATATGTAAAAATGATTATTTTGAAAGATTTTCAAACTTTGAAGACTTCTCACACAATTTACAAATTTTTGGTATATCGACTTTATACTATTTTAACATTAAGGATCAATTAAACAATTTTCTTGATAAAAAAATGTCCAACTTATAACTTTCACTTATGATGTTCATCTGATCTGATTTATACACTACATACACGGCAAAATCAATCTCCAAACATGGGAAAAACGACGAAGAAACCGTCGATTCTGCAATGAGCCAATATAGCATTCTTCACTCTTTCCATTCAGGCAACATGCTGTAAAATGAATCAAACCTTTTTCAAAAACTGCTGGCCACTGAGCTCGATTTGCGGAGAGCAAAAAAATGAAAGAATCAGGAATGATGTGTGTTAGAGATATCTGTGGATTCTGGTTGTTTTAATTTATGAGGAGTCTTCGGTAGAGTTCAATCTGCACATGCAATCTGGGCATGGAACTGAGTATATTGAATCATTTGGTCTCTTGAGCTCAATACCCTTTGAATCACTATGTGACCGCATGTTAAGCATCTGCCTTTTGAAGTTTTTCCACCTGAAAATATAGTAAAGAAGAAGCGAATTACTCTTAAGTATAAGTATACAGCCACAAACTAGTTTATTCATTACCCAATATGTGGATTGTCGAAAATCAATGCCATTTTCCGTTTATCAGGCCGAATCGTCCTCGAATGTCCACCATATAAGTATCTCCTATGCCCCAGCAGAAAATGGGGGAAGTTCCCTCCTTGTGTTGTGACAAATACTTCACTATGAAGACAAACTGTGTAATCTATGGCAGCCATTCTAGATGAGTATTTCTGAAAATGAGTAGCTGCAAAGTTGTAATAGACGAAGTGTCTGTTGAGAAGTGATTCAGCTTCAATCGTAACACAACAACTCGGCCGAATCTAAACAAGTATGTGAGAGACGTTCGAATTGAAGCTAAATCACTTCCAAACATTGATTGAGACGAAAAGAAGAAGAGTATGTGGATTGAAAATGGACAGCTTGTTATTTGAACCTGAAAAGGAGATAGCTCATCAGGAGATGATAATGTCTCCTTTGTTTGTAGCAAAGGAAACATATCAAGTAATGGAGCCATGTGTCTCTCTGAATCGTATATTCTTCCAGATGCAAGATAAATATTCGTACTTCGATCAAACCCCATTCCTCTAAGCATCAAACCTACCTGATGAGTAACAAACACATTAGCCTAGTAAAAGAATAAATCCCACTCAATAATTTTTAAAAATTGTACCTCAAGAGGCGTTAAGGGGCATTTTCCATTTAAACGGTTGGCCCCGGGGCGAATTACACGACCGGGTTTTGTAAATTTCCCTCTCCAACCTCGTTCTCTTGCAGCATCCATATCTAGCTTTTCTTGTGCCCCACCATCATAAATACAGCAAGAAAAAGCAACCATGTCCTGTATAAATAAAATGAGTTAGAGCTTGGTTATCTTCTTGTCAAATTATATGACTGAACAATACCTCCTCAAAACGAAGATGCACAGAGATATATTTTCCACTATTATTTGCACTGCGCTCTTTCATTCTAGAGACCAAAGTTTCACCGAGAGTCAATATGGGACTATAGAACCTTAATGCTTGATAGTTTGCCAAACATCTAAGCCGTTGGACAGCTGGTGGTACATCAAATGATAGTCGATTTGCAAAAGGAGATATCCTTATAATCCTGTTAAATTACAACAAAAAATCAGCAGAAATAAGTTACCATTGAGTAGCAACCAGATGCAAAAATAGTACCAATAACAAATAAGAGGAAGAACAAGGAAAAATGCAAGCACTGCAGTGATTAATAGTTGCAAAATTATCATAGTATGCATTTGTGAAAATGAACTGAAATTCCTACCATAAAAAAGTAAAGATTTTTACATCTTCAGAGCCAGAACTGGGGTATTGCCAAAATAATCTCGATTTTATAAATTAACAAGCATATACTGATATAAAAACAAATGCAGGCAGTTTATGGTACTTGATTGGGCCGGTAGAAGGAGCATATGAAATCTAAAAGCTCACTTTTCTTCAAGTAGCTTTGGAAGAACTTTTTCACTATAATACTTGATGGATGACCATGCTTTTATTCTGAAGTTGTACACATTGCTAAGGTTGTAATCGAAACGCTCCATAATGATGCGTGGAATCTGTCGAACTATTCGAACATCATTTTCTAGAGATTGAATAAAGAATTCCTCATCGTATATCTCACTAAAGTTGCTGCACAAAAGAGAAAGTTAAAAGGAGATTGACCAAATGTGAACTACCCAAAAAGCAATATACAGCACATAATGAAACAAATAGACATTCATTAGGATAAAGTCTACCTTGGATCTCTCCATATGCTGTGAAAATGGAAATACGGGATAATGAGAGTTGCATTGAGGTAACCAGCCACAGCAACAGCATTGCAAATCTATAATCAACAAAGTTAATGCTTCGAGTGTTGATTAACCACATAAGCAAATATCCGAAAGGGAAAACCTACTGAAGTCCTCTGCTGATTCAGACCACCGTTGGCCTCAACATATAAATAACCATTCGATTCAGGCAAAACTGCAAGAATTAAAAGGCTATAACACATTATTAACTGGACAACTAAGAAGCAAAAACTGCTAACAACTAGGAAAACATATCAGATCAGAGGCGTCCAAGTTCTAAACGTAAGGATTTTGGTGCAGAGCAAGTTTTAAATTGAACCATATAGAATTGAAGTATACAAGATAAAGAATCTTTCCATCTACATATTTTATACCTTGAGAGGATTTATTGATGCATGGTCTCCACACTCCGCCTTTATAAGAGTTTTTCCATATATTCAATATCTGATGCAATTTAAAGATGTCAACAGCATCAACATCGATAACATCAAAATTACACATTGTTGTATTCAGAAGTCAAAATAAGGAAGGAAAAAGGATCTACACGGCATGCTAACAAAGATCATTTTCTATGTACTTTAAGCATTAAACTCAAATCACATCAAACATTGAATAAATTACTTTCAAAAATAAAACGAGAAAAAGAAGGTTTACTTGCACAGTAGCAACAGCCTTAATAAAAAAGAAGAGAAAGAGGTAGACTAACCGCATCGCTAGAAGAATTGTCTGAGTCCATTTCAGGACTTAGCTTTGCGTACAACTGCGGGCTCCGATAAACCGAACCAGGGGTATTCCTTTGCTTAATCACCGGAACAACATCAAAAGACACAGTTCCCATATAGAAGAGCATCCCAGCAATATATAGGAGTGGGGCGAAAAGAAAAATCCCTTGTTTTTTTAACAGAACTGATAGCACGATCCACGAAAGGCGTTGCCGAAGTGTTTGAGGAACCCTGCCCGATCTAAACGAACGGTTACGGTTTCGAGGAGAGCGGCTGCGAGGCGATGACGGCGGTGACGTTGGGCTGTTGTTTCCACTGCTCGGAAGCCGATTCTTCGCTTGCATCGCGCAAGTTTTCACATTATAGCAAATGGGTGTTCCAGCCAACAGCACGCAATTCACAACCCGAATGCATAGAACGAAGATGTCTCAGTTAAAAAGGAAATGTAGATGGCGACGTCACAGCAATACAGAGGGGAAGCACAAGCACGTGCTTGAAGGGAGTGCGGAGAAGAAGACTTTTGGCAGAGGCAATTGGGGGCGCCAAGAGGCAGAGGAACAAGATTTAGGGTATCTTTCTTTGCTTGCCAAAAAATGTTTTGACCGTCAACCTCACGCTTTATATTTTTATCTTCCCAAGATCTAATCTTTCCTCTCTAATTCATCACAATTTCTTACTCTGTTCTTATCTGGATTACACAACCATTAAACCCACAATCTGAAATTTCAGCAAATACATCGAAGATGAATGCTTGATGAATCATGTTTCTGCAATGCATCCAACAGTTGGCATCTGAAAATGAAACATCAATGGAGAAAATCCCACTATATAAAACCTTCAAATCATGCCAAATTCCAAGGAGATTGTCCTTGTCAATTTAAGAAGCATACAATTACTATGAAGATTCAAAAGTTACCCCATACATATAACCATGTATTCTACTACTTAAATTTATAAAGTCCGTCAATTTCATGTGACAATTGTCCTAAAAAATAACGTATAAAAATATGAGATAACAATTTAGTTACAATGGTCTAGAATTTTTCTTATAAATTAATCAAATTTACAAACATAGTGAAATATTTAATCCGTAACATTTGAATTTGGAGACCAAACAAATTGGACCTTGATACACGAATTTTTTAATAGGAGTAGCGGTGTAAGAAGCAAATTTACGTGATTTGGTACAAATTTTTTTCTTTTCTGATTTTAGCATTGACGAGAATCAAATCATCAATAAGCAAAAACATGTGATTGATAAATATCGATAGCGAACTAACTATCACAAGAAAAAATATGAGCTTGAGGAATTCTACTCTTAGATTGATTACAATTGTGTTCTTAAAATCCACTATTAATAAAGTTTATATTACGATCTAATATAGAAAATATTCTATTGAATATTATACAATATTCTCTTTTGATATTTTTTAGTGCATCATTTATATATACACTAGGACCATACGCCGTATCCTTGTCCATATATGAAGCCATTAAAATACATTGTACCTTATTTCATATAGGTAAGCAACAAAATACACAAATACAATCTTTAGTTATAATGATCTCATCACGATCACCTCGATTGGCATCCTTGATATGTCCTATGGAGACCGCTCAAGTCGATCAACACCATTCTCAATTATTGCTCGACCATCCCCAATCGATATTCGTGATCATCCATTCAGATCAATCAAGCCGATCGTCTGTTTTCCCAGTCTGTTCCCACACTAATAATGACCAACTTGATTTTCGAGATAAGAAGTGAACATGGCTTCCCAGCATGCATTATGAGATATTATATGAATTTGAGTTTTTTTTTCAATTTACAAGGTTGTGCCATAGGAAATGAAGTAAAGGCCTCAATAAGTGAAGAAATGGTCCCCTTGTTGATAATTATTTAATTCTAAGTCAATTGATTATCTTGAGTTTGTTAAAAGTTTTCCTTAAGTTTTTGAGTTTATTTAATTCTAAGTCAACGTATCTAGTCTACACCGGTCGATCATGATGTTATTGTCATGATCGATGATGATGCCACTGTCATGGTCGACCACGATCGGGCGGCCCTAGTCGGCCATGATGCTACTGCCATGGTTGATCACGGTCGCTCATGAACTTGCTGCCATGGTCGACCATGATGCTATTGTCACGGTCGGTTAGTAATGTGATCATGAGGGATTTGTAAAGGTCTATAAATCCTTGTATTTTCATTAATAAAAATAGTCATTCTCTTCTTCCTACAAGTTTCTAAAATTTGGCGTCGACAGCAGGGTCAAAAATGGCTCAAATAATATCAAATGCAGATTTTGTCCAACCATCTGTGCCACGGTTTGACAGATACTATGAGCAATGGAGTACGCTAATGGAGAACTTTGTGCGTTCCAATGATTATTGGGATCTTATTGATCTTGGTTTTGAGGCTCAAGTAAGTGCACTTACAAATGTGCAAAAGAAGCAAAGTGATAATTTGAAACTACGAAATTTGAAGGTAAAAAAATTGTTTGTTCCAAGCCATTGAATATACAGTCCTTGATACCATCCTCATCAATATACATCCAAAGATATTTGGAATGTTATGAAGAAAAGATATACATGTAGTGCAAGAGTGAAAAAAGCATTTCTTCAATTTCTTTTCAAGGAATTTGAGTTGTTAGAAATTCGAAATGATGAGACTATCCGAGATTATTTTGCCAGAGATATGGTGGTAGCCAGCAAGATAAAAGCCAATGGGGAAGGAATCAATGATACCAAGGTAGCAGAAAAGATTTTACGATCCTTGACAGATAAATTCAATTTTATTGTATGTGCTATTGAAGAGTATAAAGATATTGATACTTAAACCATTGATGAGTTGCAAAGTTCATTGATGGTTCATGAACAAAAGGTCAAAAGGTTTGTGAAAGATAAGCAAGCATTGGCTGTAGTGCAAGGCCGTGGTAGAGGCCGTGGAAGAGAAGCCTCAGGAGGATATCAGGGAAGAGGCCGAGGCCGACTCAATAAAGAAGATGTGGAATGTTTCAAATGTCACAAACTAGGTCACTATCGCTATGAGTGTCTTGAGAATGAAGTAAATTTTACAGAAACAACGGGTACTGAAGATGTTTTGTTAATAGCATATGCAGAATTCGAAGGTACTGATACAATAGGAGGATGGTTCTTAGATTCCAGCTGTTCTCACCACATGTGTGGTACTCGCTCTATTTTTTATTCTCATGATGAATATTTCAGACACTCGGTAAAACTTGGAAATAACTCAAGACTCCTAGTTCTTGGCAAAGGAATTGTTATTTTAATATTTGAAGGAGTCCGGTACATTATCTCAGATGTCTATTACATTCTTGAGTTGAGAAGTAATCTCTTGAGTCTTGGACAACTGCAAGAGAAGGGAATGTCCATATTGATCAAAGAAGGCATATGCAAAATATTTCATCCAGAAAAATGATAAATATTGCAAACCAAGATGAGTCCTAATAGAATGTTTGTACTTACTTCAATGGCAACCTCGAAGCCAACTACTTTGAATACAAAAAGAGAATTCATACATCAGAATATCACAGATGATATGACCAAGCTTTGCCATCACCGTTACGGGCATCTCAATCACAATAGTCTATGCACACTTGAAAAAAAACGGATGGTAGTAGGTATGCAACGACTCGTTCAAGATAACTTCATATGTGAACATTGTATTTGTGGTAAACACCATCGGATTTTTATTCCACGAGTGAGCAAATGGAGAGCAACACAACTTTTAGAACTTGTTCATGCTGATATTTGTGGTCCTATATCACCCCTCTCAAATAGCAAAAAATGGTATCTTCTGGTTTTCATTGATAATTTTAACAAAAAAGCATGGGTATATTTTTCGATAGTCAAATCAAATGCGTTTATGTTTTTCAAATGTTTCAAGAGCTTATAGAGGTGGGGAATTTACTTACGACATCATACACACAACAAAAAAATGGTGTAGTAGAACGGAAAAATGGAATCATCATGGACATGGTAAGATCAATGTTATCTCATGCTCGCATGCTAAAATTATTATGGCTAGAAGTTGTAAATTAGAGTATAATTTATTAAATCGAAGTCCTACAAAAGATGTTTGCAACATGACACCAGAAGAAACATGGACTAGAATTACACCATCTGTTGAACATATCATAATATTTGGATGTATTATTGATGTACATATCCCATAGGTACAACGAACCAAATTAGATAATCGAAGTATTCCTTGTATTTCTTGGTATAAGTGCAGAATCAAAAGGTTATCGATTGTTTGATCCAAATGGGAATCGAATACTAACAAGTTGAGATGTTATACTAGATGAAGAGAAGATGTGGAATTGGGATGAAACACAACCTGGACATACTTCTATTATCCTGGATTTCGGAGATAATGAAGATGATATAGACAATATTCTTGATGATAGCGATATGTAAAATGATGATAATGCAGAAAATCACAACTCCAACGAGTCAAAAATGATGAACCTCAATCTATTATCCCAAGAGATGTTGAAAACGAGATTGGGATATAGATAATTATACTTCCACGATGGATGCAAGATTACATAACAGGTGAATTCTTGTCAGGTGATGATGAAGTGAACATGGTTCATACTACCAGCGATGCGTCTACATTCGAACAAGCTATCAAATCTGAAATTTGGAGGAATGCTATAGACAAAGAAATTCAATCTATCAAAAAAATGAACGTGGTCTCTTATAGAATTGCCTACAAATGTGAAGACAATTAGGTTGAGGTTGGTGTTCAAAACCAAATATAACGAACATGGAGAGATAGACAAATACAAGGCACATCTAGTTGCCAAAGGCTATTCACAAAAATATGGAATTTATTATACAGAAGTTTACTCACCGGTAGCAAGAATGGATACGGTACGAACAATTCTTGTAATTGCTGCATATCATAGCTCGTCGGTATTTCAACTAGACGTGAAATCATCATTTTTACATGTAGAAATTAGTGAGGATGTTTATGTTGAACAAACCAAGGGATACGAGACAGAATCTGAAAAATACATTGTTTACAAGTTACAAAAGACCTTATATGGCTTAAAACAAACACGAAGAGAATGATTCACAAGACTTTAGACACATTTTGACAATGAAGGATTTTAGCGATGTGATGGAGAGCTCACTTTATTTGTTAAGAAAAATTCTCAAGGTAAACAATTGATTATTAGTATACACGTTGATGATCTTTTTTTACAGGAGATGATGAAAAGTTGATGACATAATTCAAACATTCGATGATCCGAGAAATTGATATGACCGACTATGGAAAAATGAGATTTTTTCTTGGAATTGAAGTTATGCAACAAGTCCCTATCATTCATGGAAGCTCGATTACTAGAGATGAAAATGGTGAAAAGGTCGATGATAATTATTTCAAACAACTTGTAGGAAGTCTCATTTATTTAACAACTACAAGACTTGACATGACTTTCGCAGTATCACTCATTAGCAGATATATGGCGCAGCCGAGAAACACACATTTACAAATAGGCTTACTAATTTTGATGTATATTCAAGGAACACAACACTATGGGATTTTTTTACAAGAAAATTCTCATCAAAATCAGATGGTATGTACTGATTACGATTATGCTGGCGACCCTCATGATCGAAAAAGAACCTCATGCTATGTATTTAAGGGGTAGGAGTCAGTCGGTTAAGCGGTCAAAACTTTTACGGTTAATCGGTTTTGTAGCACAAAATTTGAAAACTGAAACCGAACCGTTTAATCGCTTTATAAATTTATAACCGACCGAAACCGAAACCGACCAAAACCGACGTTTAACCGGTTACCGTTTAACCGATAATTTTTTTAAAAAATTTCTAAAAACTTTGTTCTATAGTCAATCTTTTTTTTTGAGAGCTTGATTTTCATACTTACGAGAACGATTTTCATACTTTCGAGAAATTGATTATGTTAATCTAGATCAAGCATTGAACTCGGACTGGACTTTCGAGAATGATTTAGCAACAATGGCTAATCAATCTCAAAATGCAGTAAAATTCTTTTGAATTCATCATTTTATCAATAATATACAAAAAATTGTCGTGAGCAAATTTACAAAAAATAATACAATAATTCATTATTATCATGTTTAGAAAGCTCCAAAATATTAAATATAAGACCTTAAATCTAAAATATAAAAGTAAATAAAAAAGAATATTAGACATAAAAATAATCATATAAAATATTCAAATGTAAACATTTACGTAAAATTGTCCATGAGCAAATTAAACATAACACAATACATTTAACAATAACAAAAAGATGCAACATAACCAAAAATTAAACATAATAATTCAATATTATCATGCTTAGAAAGATTTTGAAATATGAAAACTTAAATATGAAAATAAGAAAATCATAACACTAAATAAATACTAAACACATAAAATACTCACAAATTGCCACCAAATATGCTATTAATTATAGCAAAAAATGAAAATATTACTAGAGTATATTGAAAGACATAGCAACAATAGAAGATAGAAAGAATTCTACAAACTCTAATATCAAGTAAGTATAATTTCTTTTATTTAAAGAATAGAAATATAAGCCATGTGACATGTGAGATAGGGGGTGAGAAATTATTGTGTGTATTAATTAAATAATTTAATCGATTAACCGACATCAAAACCAATATTTATAAATAAAACCAATTACCGACCGTATAATAGTTTTAACCGATATTAAAGCGAACCGCAAAAACTGATTAATCATATAACCGACACAGTTTAACCGATTAAAATTGATTCAATTACACGATTCCTCTGTTGAGTGTCCCACCCATAATGTATTTACCTTAAGTGGAGGGGCATTATCTTGGTGCTCCATAAAATAGCTCATAGTAACATTATCCAACACAAAAGCTGAATTTATGGCTGTTGTAGTTTGTGTATGCCATGGACTTTGGATACACAAAATTTTGAAATTTCTAGGAATGTTGCAATATGTAAGTAGACTATTGATATACTGTGACAATAATTCTACAATCAAATTATAGAAGAATCATGTTTTGCATTGACAAAACAAACATATTGATGTAAGATTTCATTTCTTGAGAAATCTCACTAAAGAAGAAGCACTAGAGTTATTTCATTGTGGTAGCAAAAAACAAGTAGATGATGTCGTGACAAAACCATTGAAACTTAAAGCATTTCAAATACTACGAGACTTGCTGGGAGTAGGTCCTCTGATATCCAATAAACTAAACTAGTTTAGTTTAAGGGAGGGAATGTTGGAAATTTTTTAATTCTTAGTCAATTGATTTAGTAAATTGACTAAATCTGTTGAGTTTGTTAAAAGTCTTCCTTAAGTTTAGAAGTTGGTTAATGATGTGATCATGATGGATTTGTAAAGGTCTATAAATCATTGTATTTTCATTGATAAAAATAGACATTCTCTTATTCTTACAAGATTCTAACACCTCTTGCCTATAAATAGCTGGCCCCAAGTCATTTGAAAGGTTAGAATTTTGTCATGCTTCCCAAAGGAAGAATTTCATGTGAACTTGCTTCGGGACTCGCGTGAGATTATTACATGCGGAGTTTCATATCTTATATCGTGGAGACTGTGACTAAAACTCGCGTGGACCTCATATGGAGTATCCACATCACATGGGCTTGCATCTCCACTCTTGTGGAATTGGTAGTTGGGTTCGTGTCGTGTGGAGTTGGCAGGTCGGCGTAGACTACGTGATCTCGATCGTTTTTTAACTATTCTTATCCGGACTTGTGATACCTCCTCGATTGTATGTACTTATTGACTTATTTTTGTGGAAACCGAGTATAGCTTTGCTCTCTCGAACACATAAGCCTACACATTTTGGGCCTAATATCGTACATCGCATATATCACATAATTCTAATATTAATTAATATATAGATAAAATAAATAAACTGAATAATCAAGCACCAAACTAAGACATTTTTAGGATAGATCACACACTGATCGACATTATTCCTTTGAACAAACCGAGTCTTCTCAATTTAGTGTAGTTGATCTCCCCATTCGGTCATACCCAGCCACATGGCCCTTCTACACAACAAATTAGAACGTATCATAGAAAAAAAGGATTCGCAAGGAATTACAATGTTTTCAAGCAAATTGTGCAAATTTTGTCGTCATTGCTATAGAATTCGCCGCATCGAAGATTTAATTCATCATGACATGCTATGTTTATGTAAAGTTGTAAACTTTTCGCGAGTGTTGTGCAATTACTTGAGACAAAGAGCAAATTCGTCGCGAAAATGATACAATTCCTCACAATTTGGCTATTAAGATTGTTTTTACCAAAAAACGTAAATTCTCGCAACTTTATTGTAAGTCTTCGCAAGTTACAGACTTAGAACATTTCTAGGACTTTTGTCCAAATATGAATTATTTTTTTGTCCTAAGAGTCATTATTTATAGAAAATGAAGCTCAGTACTCCAATGATCAACTAGCTCGATAGAGTTTGAACATGGAGAACTAATGTCGTAATTCTTTTTCATATTATATTTATTCGATATAAATTTTGAGATTTGGTTCGCGTTGGTGGTATTGTATTTGAATATGGTTTGGATGTTGTTCGGATCTAATGTAAAATCATTGCTTTAAATCAATGACTTCTAAATTGTTTAAATATATTGTCTTAACTTCTAATATGAAACTAACACTTGATTTACTTTATAAGATCATTAATATAATAAATAATTAAATATTTTTACCTAGCATATAAATTGGATTTATGAACGTTTTAGTCTAAGTTTGATTTAAAATTTGTGCATTAATGTAAGTTAGTCTATTTATGGCAACGGGACAGATATGGGTGGTTAGACCACCACCCTCTATATGCCCATTTAACATAATGCTTACCCATTCTCTACCCCGCCATATCCCTTCATTTCCCTCCCACTAGCCGTCCCGTTAAAGCCAATGGGTAACTGTTAACTTAACGGTTAACCGTTAGTTTATAAATTTATTATTTATAATTTATCAATGTAAAAAATTAACATCTTAATAGTTGAATATATTTCATAAAAAACACAAATTAATTATTTTAAAATCGTAATTTTTAATATCTTTAATGAGACAAAGAAAAATATAATTCAAACCTTGTTGAAGACACCAACAACTGATGAAGAATAAAGGCTTCGTTTGTATGACATAGACGTTTCTCGTCTTGTCTTGACATAGAGGTTCCTTAGGGTCTGAGAGGTGTCAAATTTCGCATATAGAACTTGCGAAAACTGAATTCGCACAGTCTACTCCTAATATGTAGTTCTTTTGTTAATAGGATACCAAATAGTTCATCTACACTTAGGATGTCTAGGTCTTTGGCTTGTTCTATAATTGTTCTAAGGATTTCTCATTTGTTGTCTAGAATTTTTAAGACTTTAGAGTTTTTCTATTCATTTGTCATTTTATGACCTAATAGTACTATTTTATTCACAAGAAGAATGAAGCGTTGCTGTAAGTCAATCATAAACTCATCACTAAGTATAGAAAACATTTATAATTCTTGTTTGAGCATGTTTAGCTTAGTTCTCCTAATCCTAGAAGCTTCCTCATACAAAATCTCTATTTTAGACCAAACTTTATTTGTAGTTTTACAACTAGATATCTTGTTAAACTCGGTAATAGAAAAGACAGAAAACAAAAGACTATAACATATATCATTCAATTCAATAACATCATCTTTATCAACAGAAACATGTTCTAAATCCAAACCTAGTACTAAGGATTACAATAAACTACACATCTAAAGATTATAAGGTTTTGTTTAATTAATGTTAACATATTTGCCTTCTAGTAACCAAAGTCTTTCTGTTGAACTTGAGTGGTTTATTGAAAAATTATCATGTTCTAACATGGTTACTATCCTTAGGCATCACATCCTTAGACTCACCAATATTAGACATGCCCAACACTCAGTATAGAAAGCAGTAACAACAATCAAGTAAACCGTTAAGTAAGCACACAAGAAGGCAGTGATGCAACAAAAATACTATTGTAACTAATTGATAGAATACTTGATTAAAAACGATTATTTAGCAAGTACTCTGCATCTCCACCACTTGTTATATTATTTAATTAATTAGTTCTAGTGTATTGAAAGCAATAAAAAGAACACAACGATTTTAGAGTGGTATCCGATCCTGATTCTTATCTTAGAATCGATCGTCTCGACAATCCACTATTATAACCTACGATTAATAATAAGCAAACCAAAAACGTGCTGACACAAAGAAGTTTCACACAAAACTAATAACGTAATCAACTAATAATGCAAAGCAGTAACATAAAAGTAGGGTTTGTAAATGATCAGTTTCGTTTCCTAGTTCGTTCGATGGGTCAACCGATCAGATTCAAGAGTTCTTGATTAAGATATGAAGTATTTTACTAACAGATTTGAACATAGAGAATCTCTTAAGTTTAGATATCAGTTTGTGTTCAATAGAACCACAAACTTTACCGATAAAGTTCATGCACACTTCAACAAACCAGTTAGTAGATAAAATGTGAAAGTGAAACAAATCTAATCGTAGCATTTAGACTGAAACCCTTCATGAATAAGTCATTGTATCAAGAACAACAAATAGTCTCAGATCTACACAAATACCATAGATCCGAAGTCAGAAATACAAGTTCTCAAACAAAAAGTTCAAGATCTTTCACAACTTAGACCAAACAATGTTTAAATCAAAACTCTCAACCCGCAATTGTAAATACTCAAACGAGTGAGTACAAGGCGGTAATAGTGTAGTAAAGATAAACACCCTAAAATGTGGTGTGCTCACCTAGGTACACGAGTGTCAACTATAATATTATACCGATAAAATCACTTATATATGTAAAAGAAAATGAGTAATAAAACATTGCACGATGCACATGGGATGGACAGTGTGGGTTTTCATAAATTATTAAATATTAAAAAAGAAAATATAATAATGAAATGGGAATTAGTTAATGATCACTTATGGACACAGGACAACGAACACCAACAGCTACGCTTAATTATTTATCATCTAAAGTTAAGATATTCACATGATTTAAACAATAAACTATACAAATAATTTTTTAAACTTATTCAAGATAATTATTCATTTTTTATTATAATTAACGAACCCATGTAAAAAAATTAACTCATATGAATATAATTAAGGGTATTTGATTTGATTTGATTTGATTTAATTCTTAAACAACAAAATTTACTAAAAATAGAAACTAGATTACCTTAATGGAGTTTCTTAACACAAGGGTACGTAGTACGTACTAATTCACCAGAAAACGATAAGCCCAAGCAGGATCAAAACGGGCGCAATTCCACCGGGGACCCCGCTTCCCGAATCCGGATACGACGTAGACGGGTACAATTCTCCCGGAGGGCCAGTCGTGATGATGTAAGGAGGGCTTGATGGGAGCAAGCACCCTTCACATGACGGCGCCGGAGGTGGGGGCTGGCATATGTTAATCGGAGGCCGCGGTGGCGGAGAAGGTGGTGGTGGGCAAGGAGACGGCGGTGATGGCGATGGGGGCGGCGGAGGTTGTATACAAGGAAGATTGCAAGGACAGCCGCCACATTTGTTGTTGTCGGGATCGAGCTTGCTGCCGTGCAATTGTTCACCGTTAACTGTAAGTAACAATACGGCGAAAACCTCTAGTTGTAAGAATTTGATCCTCGCCATTGCAGAGGATTCTGAGTGTTTGCCGGAGATGGAGAAAGATGAGACTTTGTATTAAAACAATTGTCCTGACAATTTCTACTTATATATGTGAAAAAATACTGCTATTTTCATATCTCTATTTCAAAACTACACTATTTTTTAAACACATTTCAAAACTACAATTTTTTTATTTTTTTAATTATAAACAATTCACATATATAATATTTACAAGTTAATAAAGCTTTTTTGAAATTTTCAAAACATTAAAAAATTCTCATGCCTCCAATCTTCTCTGCCCATCACTTTATTCAGGGAGAATTTTTTTACTATCATGTTATCCACATCTTCAATGTTTTAAAAGTTATAGCTACATTTTAATCGCTTTCTCACTGGGCAAAGATTACAAGTGAATTATATCTTTGTTTCAGGATCATCATTGCCTTCAGCTTTCATTTTATTTGTAATGAAGAAATTGGAAGGAGTTTTTTGAAGGAATACCTTGTCAGTATTTAAAGAATTATGAATTGTTACTGAATTTTTAAAGATTAACTCTATAACACTGACAAGTTCAACATTATAAATATAACACTGGTTTAGAGTTTAAACGTGTCAGAATTTCTTTTTTCTTTATTCATGTTATTTTTTCATTTAAAATTTATTAGAGTTAGTGAAGATAACAGTTGTATTATTTTAAAAAATATATTTTAAGATTAAATATAATTTAATATTTATATACCTAATGTTTTAGTTTTTATGCAATGGTTTAAAGTAGGATTGTTGGTGAATCAATAAAAGACTCAATTATCATTTTTTATCTAATCCGATGGACAATGATCCGAAAGATAATGATTCAAAATAGATCAATAATAGTGGATCAGATATCTTAATATTTATTTTTTAATTATAATTGTGATTCGAATAATTTCAAAATCTACCATAAAATTCGATATTACGTGGTATCATATACACATCAATATTACTCGATTTTCAACTTAAATAGTATAATTTATTTTATTATTTAGAGATAGTATTATAAATATTGATGAGATCCCGTTTTCGAACCACAACAAATATGATGTCAGATTTTTAAAATATTATATACAATTTTAAAACATTAATACATAAAAAATAATATTACATATAAGTTAATATATATATATATATATATAATGAGAACTCTGGGACCGGGTACCCTGTAATGGGTGAGGCCCGATAACAGTTGGGCAAACTTAAATAATCAAAACAAACACTTACAACCCACTTACACCTCTAGGAAGAGCGGCCCGATGTTCAACACGGAGGACCGAAGATAACCTTAGTAAAAATAAGCGTTATCTGCCAGCTGGCTCCGGGGTTCGGTCCGAACAGTTATAAAACGGTTACAGGATTACGCGTTCCACGCTTCGGGCCCTATCACGTTTATCACGCTTCGGGCCCGATCACGCAGACCACGCATCGGTCCCAGCCTCGTTTTACATCCTGCGATAACAACCTCTAACAAACTTGTCAGAGGCGGTTACAGGACGTGGATTACACTCGCCGGCAACTCTATAAATACAGGGCAAGACGAAGGAAAAGGGAGGACCCTTTGGATGCAGAAGAACAGGCTGTTACGCTGCCGAATTCTTCTTGCTTTCTTTACCTCGTCATTTTCAATAGCCTGCTTTGTATAAACTTTGTTTCATTTCTTTAGTGAGCAGACTAAGAGCATAATAATCTCTTAGTCAAGTGGTTTTCACCCCGATTCACGGGGTTTCCACTATATATTGCTGTGTATTTACTTTGGTTTTCAGCTTTTAATCGTCTTCCTCATTTTAAAGAAATCAGAACCGAGTTCGTTTGTTGAACGAACCGGACGACTGTTGGTACCCCCTAAAAAGGGACCATAACAGTTTGGCGCAGTCCGTGGGGACGATTTTTTCTAATCCCATTTGAGTTTTCTACCTGGGATAGGATAATCAAAGGCATGGCAACTGCAACTCCGACGAATGATAGTGGCGTGCTTCCCAACAGTCTTCCAGCACCAACATTCACATTGCAGGATTTGGAGGCTGTCGTAAGGAAGGTGGTACTGGAAATTACGACGGAGAAAAGTGGAGTGGAACCACCGGCTTTCTCAAGCCCTGTTCCCAGAAACAGAGGGTATGAAAGTGATCCCGATGAACGCAGCACTNAAGAACAGGTTAAAGAAATGTTCTAAAGTTGGGGCCCGACGCTGTTGGTGACAATAAAAGATAAACGCTATAATGTATACATAACTGCCCGGGAATAACGCAAAAGTGGGGCAGTGGATCTCCTTAAGCACGGCCGCTACAAAAGGATGTAGCGGAAAACGAAGCCCGCACCTTAAAGAGGCGTAGCTTACTGGAATAGCGGACGCCGTCACATTCATCTCCGCCGGAAGGAAACAGGGAACATCTTCCCGTCCCTTCCAGATAGAGTAATGCGCCGGGATTGAAAACCTAGACCTAAATTCCTCAATGTCTAACTCAGACATAGAGGGATAACGCGTTTTATGAGGAGCCGTAAGCGGTTACCTTAGAAAGAAAAGATTGAGAGGCGGTTTGGCGAAACAGCGGTTGAAGGCACAGAGCTTGACTGCAAGTTTTTCTCACGAGAATGACGATGAGAATAAACAGTGCCCAGAACCCCGATTTAAATATTAATCTCCCAACCAATGATGTGTTGCCACGTAATACTGTCCACAACTGTGACAGTACGGACTGTACTCATCACGCCCTTTTAACTTTCGAATATGAAGAGGTGCGGGCTAGGATATTAATATTTAAAGAGTATCAAGGGTAAAAAGATAATTTAAGCCGATGTCTTTAAATTTTAAGCATAATCCGCCACTACTCTAAGGCAAAGATCGGTCCCCTGGACTCTCACTATCTACAGGTACGGTCCCGAGTTATCATGAATGTATAAACATCATGTGATCGGCCTTGTATCACCTCTGCGATCGGCAATCAAGCCCGAGGGGCTAGTGATGAGAACTCTGGGACCGGGTACCCTGTAATGGGTGAGGCCCGATAACAGTTGGGCCAACTTAAATAATCAAAACAAACACTTACAGCTCACTTACACCTCTAGGAAGAGCGGCCCGATGTTCAAAACGGAGGACCGAAGATAACCTTAGTAAAAATAAGCGTTATCTTCCATCTGGCTCCGGGGTTCGGTCCGAACAGTTATAAAACGGTTACAGGCTCACGCGTTCCACGCTTCGGGCCCTATCACGTTTATCACGCTTCGGGCTCGATCACGCAGACCACGCATCGGTCCCAGCCTCGTTTTACATCCTGCGATAACAACCTCTAACAAACTTGTCAGAGGCGGTTACAGGACGTGGATTACACTCGCCTGCAACTCTATAAATACAGGGCAAGACGAAGGAAAAGGGAGGACCCTTTGGATGCAGAAGAACAGGCTGTTACGCTGCCGAATTCTTCTTGCTTTATTTACCTCGTCATTTTCATTAGTCTGCTTTGTATAAACTTTGTTTCATTTCTTTAGTGAGCAGACTAAGAGCATAATCAGCTCTTAGTCGAGTGGTTTTCACCCCGATTCACGGGGTTTCCACTATATATTGCTGTGTATTTACTTTGGTTTTCAGATGTTAATCGTCTTCCCCATTTTAAAGAAATCAGAACCGAGTTCGTTTGTTGAACGAACCGGACGACTGTTGGTACCCCCTAAAAAGGGACCATAACAATATATATATCATTTATATTTAATAATAAAGTAATCAAAATTTTTACCGTAAATCAGTGGAGTTTTATTGGTGCATAACATTGTCAGACATCAATGAATTAATAATTAGATGTATTTTTTTAAATAAATTTTTAATAACACTGACATATATTTTTTTACAAATACAACACTGGTGAAAATACATTTACAGATTGATATTTAATTTTTCGTTTTTTTTTTCTATTTTACATTTATTTATTTTTTAGTTTTCGACAAAAAACATGGTTTCCCTTCTTCTGAATGCTTCCCTTACAAATGCTTCTTTTACTGCTACCGTAACTCGAGTCAGAATATTTCCCCAACCAGGGAAGAACTTTTCTTCAGTGGTTTCATGCCGGAAAATCACACGAATTGGGGAAGAAGCATCATCAACCCTTCTCAGAAATATGGTTCGGACGTCTGTTGTTCCTTTGGCCTTTTCTCTTTTAATTGCTTTATGGTCAACCCCATGTGATTCCTTGCTTCAATTTATAAATATTATTGCTTGAGCTCGTTGGAAGGAATTGTCTTTGATTTTATTTATGGGATTCCTCGCTATTTTTTGTTATGAATTGCTTAGTTATATTCAAGAGGGAATGATGGAACTGAGAAAGAAGACAAAAGAGTTTGGTGAGATGAATTATTACCAATTGACAAAAGCTGTTATCTGTGTTATATTGTAAAATTTTTATTAAATGCTGTTATTTAACATTTATTTTTAAAAATACTGTTATTAAAAAATGTATAAATAACTGATACTCGTAAAAATACTCGTATGCAAATTTTTTTCCCTGGATGTTCGATGTTAATTTACTAACATATTAAAAAGTACCACAGTTTCCCTGGTGAAGAATTGCCACAGTTTCCGGTTGTAAAAAGGGTACAAATTACTTCTGGACTGTTGCGGCAAGCATTGGGAATCATCAGGTACTATGAGTTCTTCGTCTTCATCGTCGTCACTAATTTCTATGGAAGGTTTATAAAAGATATTTTAATTTCAATAATTGGATCAAAATAAATATATATAAAACATTAGAAAATTTTCATTTTTAGTCTTTCCAATTTATTTCAAAATCAATTTTGTTCCTTCAATTCAATAAAATGAAATTAAATCTTTCAAATTTAATATATTGTTAATTTTAATCAAAATTACTAAAATACCCTTAATTTTAATAATTAAAATTAGAATATACTAAAATAAAGTGGATTGACCAAATTAAATGATCCCCAATCCTAATCGAGGAGCATTTAATTAGTCGACTTCTCTTTATTTCAATTCTTGGTCCCGAGTCCAATGAATCCAATATATATTCCAATTTAGGTTTCTACTTTTATAATTTATTGGTGTTTGTAAATGATATCTAACTTTAAAATTGTGTAGTTACAGTTCATACATTTATAAATTACATAAAAAAATTCTTAAAAGTAATTTAATAGTAATTAAAATTAAATTAAGTTTCACCACTTTAAACTAATGTTTTTACTATGGAAATTTTTGGCTCTATGCTAAAAATAATTTGTTGGTAAAACGAATGAAATTTTATCGAAATTTCGGACTAAAATTCAAAACGCAAATTTATGTATTGAGCAATGTCTTTATATTACTATTTATGTCGCAGATATATTGATATGTACATTAATATCGAATGGTATTTATTAGCTTATTATTATTATTAGCTACTTTTGGTTTTATTAGCTCGAAAATATTGGTTTTAAATGAATTTTTTTAAATATTAATAATATTTTAAATGTATCGCACTACTATTATTATACAATATGTTCTTACATATTGATCAATACCTTATTTAATTTAAAAAAATGTACATAATTAAATAATAAAATAATTTTTAAGTTAAAAATTAATATAATATGCTTGAAATGATCAGTATACCGATGACATACTAACCGATATAAATGTGATGCTTAACACACATATTTGTGTTATGAATTTTGGGTCCGAAATTTATAAATAATTTCATTCGTTTTACTGAAAAACTATTTTTAATATAGAGCCAAAAATTTCCGTAGTAAAAACATTAGTTTATAAATGGTGAAACATAATTTTACTTTAATTAATATAATTATTTGAAATTAAATGTATTTTAGTAATTTGAACTAAAATTGATAATATATCAAATTTGAATAACTTAATTTCATTTTTTTAATCGAATGACCAAAATTGATGTTGAAGTAAATTTGAAATACAAAAAATGAAATTTTTTACTTTTAAACTTCCCTTCTATCTTTCTTTGGTCTATATTTATATAAAGTATAAACTTAATTCAACCTAATAATACAATAATTTTTTAAAACAGACGTGTGGTTACCGTCAATGTTTTCATATTCATCGGTATACCGACCAGTAAAACAAAAATTGGACTGAATCTGTATTGATGAGGGCTCCAGCACCGGGTATCCCGCAATTGCTCAGGCCCAGTTGCATTGGGCCAACCCAGAAAATAAAAAGCGAACTCGCGCGGTTTATAATCCTTAGCTTAGCATATTTGAAACAACTGGCCCGATGTCCCAGCAGTATTTTAAGACCGGAGCTGGACTTAGGCGAAAATAGGAGCATTCGAGGACCGACCCCCCAAATCGTTCCAAACGGTTAACACCCACGTATCTTATGCTCCGGGCCTCATCACGCGTCCCACGCTTCGGGCCTAGTCATGTCCTCCAACGTATAAAGATAACCACTCACCACCTTGTCAGAGGTGGTTACTAGGAACCCAATCGAACCAAGCCCGGAAAGAAACCAAAGATGCCGAGAAAAAGGGGGACATCGTTTGTCCAAGACAAAGCCCCATTACTCAGCGCACGGCAAGTAAGACAGCGTGCCTGCCAGAATCGTACAAACTTTCCTAGGCCAGGAGACAATCGGCTAGCGGTGCCGAAAGGTCTGATCCTGCACAGCCAAATTGGGTCACACCCAGCAGCATCCCCACCTGACATATGCTGACCTGGCCGCATGAGACAAACATAAAACGACACCCTCGCGTTCATACAGCGAGGGAGTCATATAAAAGGAGCACTTGGGAAGTGGAGAAGAGGACCGGCTTTCGCTGTTTCCTCTAGAGTATTATCCTTACCACGCATTCTTTAATGATCTCTCTATGTAACGAACGATTTGATTAGTGATTCGACTATGGACATTTCTAGCTCTTAGTCAAATAGTTTTTTCCCCATTTCTAGGGATTTTCCACTATAAAATTGATGTGTCACTTTCCTGTTTATTCATCATCGTTTCCCCCACATTAAACTAATTGAAACCGAGTTCGTCTTGCAACGAACCAGACGACTATTGATACCCCTGGTTTTTTAACCACAACAGTTTGGCGCCATCCGCAGGGACGATTTTCTAATCCCCATTTGAGGTTTCATCATAGGATAGGATAATCAAAGGCATGGCAACCGGAACTCAGACGAATGATACCGACGAGCTTCCCAGCAGTCTTTGAGCCTCAACGTTCTTTTTACTGGACCTGGAAACTGTTGTTAGTAAGGTGATACTTGAAATTACATCGGAGAGGAGTGGAACAGAACCACCGGCCGTTACAAACCCTGTTCCAACAAACAGAGGGTATGAGAGTGACCCTGACGCGCGAAGCTCCGATGAAGAGGAGATCATCAGTCGCGGTATGGCGATGAGGAGGCCGAGATATCATTCTACTCCGCCTCCCCCAGTTAAAGCTCTAACTCCCCTTCATGGAACAGATCACGAACGAATGCAAAGGCGTATTGACTAACTCGCCAGGGAGTTGGAGAGCCTGCTCACATAGAGGGATTGCGAGCCCGATCCTGGGCGCAATCCTAGTTTATTCAACAGGGCCATGGAGGCCCCGATCAGGTGGAGCAAGGATGACGACTAGTGGCATAACTTGCATGTGGCCCAAACGTCATCCCAGCAATCTGGAGGCATCTCCGCCGCCTTTGGAGATTTGCTGCTCCCGTTTTCTTAAGAGATCTGGGCGGCAGTCACAGATCGGCATTATCGCAACACCGAGGGGTTGTCGACATTTCGTGGCGATGGAGATCCAATCGATCACTTCGCACATTTTGAGTTAAGAATGGGAATCGTTCGGGCCTCGGATTCACTGAAGTGCTGCATCTTCGCGGCCGGATTACAAGGCGATGTCTGAACTTGGTTCAAGAACTTGCCGGCCCGATCCATACAGTCGTATGGCAGATTTATTTTGGCTTTTTCTGAACAGTTTTCCAAGAATGTAGGACCGCCTCGAAGCAGGCAGGAACTATACCAGCCGAAATACATCCCGGCAAAGATGAGTCTCCGGTTCTTTATGGAGAAGTTCAACAGAACCACTCGGGGTATCAAGCTGGAGATTCGGGATAAGATTGATATTCTACAACATGTCTTGGGACCGTGTGGCCTTTCGGCCAGTTTAGTAAATAGCCCACCATCCACCTTGGAAAAACTCATCCTGAAAATCAACAAGTACATTAAAGTGGATGAAGCGCTGGGAGCAAGTCATCTGAAGCTTAAAGGGAATTTTGAGCTCGTAGGTGATCGTAGGGTTCTTACCCTAAGAAGCAGCAGCAAGAAGTAGCGGCTGTGACTGAGAAGAATGTCCCCCCCGAAGTAGGAGGACAATCGGGTGTGTTGCGAGTTGCATCACAATCGCAATCACCCGACGTTGAAGTGCCCGCTGTTAAAAGAGACGGTAGCGGCAATGCACAAGGAACAGCCTGATCATAAGGGCAAGCTAGAAGAGTCTCCCCGAAGAGGCCATCAAGGTGACGATCGTCATAGGCCGAGGGGATGGGACAATCGGGGACAACCCTGAAATTACAATGATAGGACGGAGGACCGGAGGTCTCCTCCGCCAGAACAAGACATCACGGTCGAGAGAACCGTTGCCAGGGCTGAAGAAGAAGGTGGTGGGGCCGTGGCAGCAGAGCCCCCGCAAAATGAAGGAGGGAGACAGGGGAACGCTAATGCTCCTCCTACCCACGCCCAGTGGAGGCACAACCTCCGCAAAATGAGGCTGCTCCACCAAAGCAAACAGTGACCGGGGATATTTATGTTATCTCCGGAGGAATAAGAGTCAATGAATCGGTCATGGAAAGATAGAGGGCAGCGCGCGGAGACTCCGCTTAGAGTTACGAATCTGTGGCGCTGGTTAAGTATGAACCTACCGATCGGTGCTCTTCTTTCAAAGATGATATTACCTTCACCGCGGCTGATCGGGAAGGAGTTAATGATTCATGTGATAATCCTCTTATCATCACTGGAATTATTGCTTACCATCGGGTCTACAGGATCTTGGTGGATACAGGGGTTTCGTGCAACCTGATGAAGCGCGAAGTAGCAGAGATGCTGTGAGCTGCTGCTCACGACCTCCCTATCGCAAATGTAACCCTTTGGAATTCGGCCAAAGGAGTGTTATCGCATGTGGGAAAATTCTGTTCCCGGTCACTTTGGGAGATCTAAATAGGGACCGATCAGAAACCCTGGAATTTATTGTCGTTGAAGTCGATTTGGCTTACAACACCATTATTGGACGGATCGGTCTCAGTAAATTTGAGGCGGTCCCTTATACGTATCATATGACGCTCAAGTTCCCCTCCACTTATGGAGTTATCTCTGTAAAGGGAGATCAAAAGGTAGCGAGACAGTGATACATGAGCTCGTGCCGAACTTTGGCACCTATCAAGAAGGTCCGGGTGGATCTGCATGAAGAACTGCCACACCAGAGGTAAGCGATGGAACCCGTTGGGTTCAAGTTGATCAATCTGGTCGAAGATGATTCAACCAAAACTATACGTATCGGGGCAAATCTTGCCCCGGCATTTGAAGAAGAACTGGTCCGCCTACTGAGAAGCCACGTGGACATATTTGCTTGGACCTCGGATGATGTCCCGGGGATTGATCGATCCGAAAGTGAGCATCGGATCAATACTGAGCCCGGAGCAAAGCCTGTTAGGCAAAAGAGGAGACGTTATTCTCCTAAAACAATTGAAGTCATCTGGGCCGAGGTAAACAAGCTGCTGCGGTCGAGATTTATCAGAGAGATCCACTATACTAAATGGGTTGCCAACCCGGTGGTGGTCTCCAAGGCCGATGGGAAACGGAGGATGTGTTTAGACTTCACCGACGTCAACAAGAGCTATGAGTCGGATCCTTTTCCCCTGCCACATATTGATCCATTGGTGGATGCTGTGGTTGGAAGCACAATGATGAGTACTATGGATGCTTACTCCGGGTATCATAAGATCTTCCTGGTTGAGGAAGATCAGAAAAATCATCATTCATGACCGAAGGCGGCGTTTATTGCTATGTGATTGGTCAATAAAATCTTTAGAGAATTGATAGGCCACATGATGGAAGTGTATGTTGACGATATGATTGTTAAGTCCATGAATGATGCATACCATATTTCTTATTTGTCTCGTTGTTTCGAAGTATGTCGTAAATATAAACTCAAACTGAATCCGAACAAGTGTTGCTTCGGGATCCGAAACAGCAAGTTCTTAGGATATTACGTTTCAGAAAAAAGGCATAGATGTTAATCTTGAGAAAGTGTAGGCTATTATATATATGCAACTTCTGAGGAACAAGAGAGAATTTCAGAGGCTTACTAGCCAACTTGTTGCGCTAAGCAGATTTATTTCTAGATTCACGGATCGGGCCTTGTCCTTTTTCAGAGTATTAAGGAAAGCAAGTCACCTAGACTAGAACGAAGAATGTGATCTGGCCTCTCGGATCTGAAGACTTATTTAAGCACTCCCCCTGTGATGGTAAGCCCGACTTGTGATGAACCCTTGGGATTGTATCTAGCTGTATCAGAAGTTGCCGTCAGCACAACTCTAGTGACTATCCGAGATGATGTTCATAGACCTGTTTATTATGTGAGTCATTCTTTGGTGTCAGATGAAACTAGATATGCTACATTGGAAAAGTTCATGTTGGCTTTGAAGAAAGCTGTATCTAAGCTGACTCATTATTTTAAAGGCTTAACGGTTTAAGTCTATACTGACCAGCCTCTGAAAGTTGTTCTTAATAAGCCATATCTGAATGAGAGGTTAGCAAAATGGGCCATTAAACTTAGCTATATGTATATGGAATTCTTGCCCCGAAGGACGATCAAGGCTTAGGTTCTCATTGATTTCGTGGTCGAAATGACCCGATTAGCCATATTTCTAAACCAGGAGGATGATCGATGGACCGTTCATGTAGACGGATCAACTTTCGGAGGAAGAGGGGTGGACATTACCCTCACAACGTTACAAGGTGATCTTATTCATTCCGCAGTTAAGTTCTCTTTTGCTGGAACAAATAATGTAGTGGAATATGAAGCTGTATTATCGGGAATGGCCCTAGACCGTAATATGGGAGTTGACAAAGTGCGAATGTTTTTAGATTCCAAGTTAGTGGTGGAACAATTCATAGGGAGGTTTGAAACGCATGAGCCCATGATGAAATTATATTGCGCGAAAGTCATGGAATTATCTAAAAAGTTCAGTGAGTTATCTCTTGATCATATGCCGTGGGAGCAGAATAAGGTCGCTGACACACTCGCCAAGTTGGCCGTGGGCATACCTAACATATGACCGGGTACTATTTCGGTCTATATCCAGGACCAACTGTCGGTTGAAATATCGGTGACCGAACAATCAAATGAGGAAATCGGGGCTTTATGCCATGAAATCCAAGGCTTGAATATCAACGCTAATGAATCTCCTGGGGAACGCACATGGATGGACCCCTTTATCAAATATCTCACGAATGGTTATCTTCCTGAAGACAAGTCAGAGGCTAGAAAAAAAGAATTCCGGGCCAAGAGATACGTCCTAAGTGACAGGCGACTATTTAAAAAGAGTTTCGAGGGAACGTTGCTTATCCCCTACAGAGGCTGAGGCCGTCATGATTTATGTTCATGAAGAGATATGCAGTATTCATTCAAGGGCTCGATCTTTATACCATCGCATTATCAGAGCCGGATATTTTTGACCAACACTACTTGCAGATGCGAGGGAGTATACCAAACGGTGTGGTATATGTCAATACCATGCTCCGGTCCCACAACTGCCTGGGGCTCCCTTTTCTGTAACCCATTTACCTTGTCCGTTTGACAGATGGAGAATTGATATCCTTGGACCTTTCCCTCGGTCAATAGGACAACGGAAATTATGTATTGTGGCAATAGAATATTACACTAAGTGGATCGAAGCAGAAGCAGTAGCTATCATCTCTGAGAAAGTTGTTAAACACTTCTTATGGATAAATATTGTCAACCGCTTCGGGGTACCCCGAGCGTTGGTATCAGATATGAGACACAGTTTCGCGGAAAGGCCATTCAGGTTTCTGTACTAAGTTGGGCATTGGCCAGCATTTCTCGTCAGTTGCTCATCCCCAGACTAATGGACTCACGTAAGTATCTAAGAAGGTTATTCTGAAAGGATTAAAGACTAAGCTAGAAGATTTTGGGGGAAAATGGCCCAAGCATATGTACGAGGTTCTTTGGGCTTACCGAACTACACCCCGCTCAATGACCGTGGAATCACCATTCTCACTGGTATATGGGTTCGAAGCAGTTAGCCCGGTAGAGGTGGCCATCCAATCACCCCGAATATCTCAATACAATGAGCATATGAATGGCGTAAGGAGATTGTTAGATCTCGAGATGATTGAGGAAAATAGAAATGCGATTTATGCGCGGATGTGTTCCTATCAGCGAACAATAGAACATGCCCATAACAAACGGGTCCTCACAAGGGAGTTCTTTGAAGGCGACCTCGTCCTTAGAAACATAAGGGTTCAGAGGAACGTCGGAAAGCTGGATAGAAACTGGGAAGGACCATATCGGGTATTGAAGAAACTGGAATCTGACGCCTATAAACTGGAAACGTTGGATGGTGATGAGATCCCCCGAACTTGGAACGTCATGAATCTAAGACGGTATTTCTTATAAATCTTTGATTATCGATAATAGTTCTGGCCCAACAAATATACATTCTTCTAAATGTAGACAGAGTACAAATAAGTATAATACAAACTGTTTCTAATCAAATGATGGACCGATTCTGGAGTCGGAGTTTTTAGGACGAGTCTGGACTGGTGACCGAAGCTATTCATTTGTAAGGCTCCCAAGTAGCAGTGATCACTCTGACAAGTCATATGCTTCTGCGCTTGCCTAGTCCCGAGGATGAGTCGCGAAGCTCCCAGAACTCACTACGAATTAAACATCCCCTTCAACGGCTTTCATTCTTCGGAAACAACCCTTATACCTCTAAAACTTGCTACAAGAGAACGAATGAGAATTAGCTTATCGAAATACAAGCTTAGGCCCGATGTGGGACATATGTAGAACCAAAGCTAGGCCAATACAGCCTATGGGACTTAAACAGAACCAGGGCTTGGTCGAAGCTTGCCATGTGACTCATAAAGAACCAGGGCCACGCCTCCTCTATTCAATCACGATCCCAAGGACAGAGTAATGGTGATCCACACACATTTATAAGTCCAGTTCAGCTAAACCCAATCAAATCAAAGGAAAGGCAGGGTTGGGGACTGAAGAGCTTGCACTCTCTAGTCAGCCCTGACCTTATACTTAACCAAAATTAAGAACAAAAGTTCATACCAAACAGCTTATTTACTTTAAAGTTCAGTTATAATAACTTTATTCTAACTATAAAAAGAATGAATGAAGAGGAAAAGAACTCTTTATTGAGAATAATGAACAAAAGTAGAGACAAATACACAGATAATCCTAACTAATCTGCCCCTCTTCCTTATCCTCCGTTTCCTTCTCCTTCGGTTCGGTCTGGGCCGCGAGCTGTTTCAGCTCCTATTCCTGCTAGGCAACCTTCTAGTTGACCGCTATTTCCATTTCATCGAAAAGAGGGAAGAAAGGATCGTCCTCCAAAACTGGTTCCTCCAAGGATGGAATCACCTGAAAATCCCCATCCTTTTTACAGAGGGTCGATCAGCTACCACCTCTCATCATCGGTGGATAGCCCAAACTGCTTTGTAACCTTGTCCCGCATGTTGTCCAGGTACTTAGCAGTATAGGCCCCGTGAATGTTATCCGCCAAAGCGAATAACAACGGGGACCGAGCGAATCCCAACATCGCTTCCCACACCGAGCTTTCTGCCGAAGCGTGGGTTTGAGCCATCTCTCCCTCCAAGCTCGCTTTTTCTTCCTGGGTCCGAAGGAGAAGTTCATTAAGTTTGTTCCTCTTCTCCTGGGCCCGAGCTTGACTTGACTCATCTCTTCATCTTTAGCCGGCATCTTGGACTCCATTTCCTTCTAACAGATCGGGTCTCCCTCCTAACAAGTCGGAGACCCGATCTGTTAGGAGGGAGATTTCCATCCTCACTCCTAACAGTTCATTATCGAGCCGGTCTCAATCCTCTTGGACCGCTACCAGCTCTTCATACTTTATTTCAACTTACCTTTTAGCAAGGTCAAGTTGATCTTGGTCTTTTTGGGACACAGCCTGATCAACTTGGTTCTTTTCCACGGTGATCGCGGTTGTGAAGCCTTTCCTCATC
This sequence comes from Utricularia reniformis, assembly GCA_009725065.1. Lineage (NCBI taxonomy): Eukaryota > Viridiplantae > Streptophyta > Magnoliopsida > Lamiales > Lentibulariaceae > Utricularia > Utricularia reniformis. Next base: position 346,394 of record RWGZ01000155.1, read on the forward strand.
ATTTGCACAAAATGTTAAGGTCAGAAAATATACCTTCGGGCCTTATAATCAGAGAAACTCACCATCGTTGCGAGTTCGAGGAAACCTTCGATTATTTTTTCCCCGAACATGTCTGGCTAAACATTGTCCGGGTTCTAATGAACGGAAATCTTACTCCTCCAGGAGGCCATCTTCTTTCCCTTTTTTACCCTGCCCAACAGGCCCAAGGCAACCCCCCAGTCGGAGTTGGTCTTGGGGCCCGAGGCAGGGTGCTTCAAAAGGATCCATTGGCGGGGCTCGAAGCATCCTCTCCTTTCTTTAGCCTTTTCAGCACCTTTGGGGCTTTTGCTTCGGCGACTCTCTTCCATTGACCCAAGGGGACCGGAGGTAGGGAGACGTTCGCCTTAAGGGTCGGGCCTGGGAGAACTTTCTCAACGGGAATGACTCCGTGCAGCAACAAACTTACTATATTAGGATTGATGGGGGAGCGATTCTCAATTTGGTAAAGACTGGACAAGCTCAAAGAGCGGATCTTAGGCATTATCACCTCCTCAACCACTCCAAAAACCCGCAGAGCGGGCCCTTTGCCTGTGGATGGCTATCCTGTGCAGCGCAAAATTATCGTGCCTGCACAGGTGGTTTGGACTGGGGGCTCCCCTCCAGTAGATGACCCCGATGGATCCAGCGTACCCCATGTCGCTGATTCAGTGGACCCCGCACCATCTGTCGATCCCTACTGTCCTCTAGAGGGGCTGGCTGAAGCAGCAGCCATGCGCTTGAATCTCGAGCTTGACATTGTTTCATATGAACCTGCAAAAGAAGTATATAAGGATCAGGAAATGACGAAGTAAAAAATAAACTCCATACCCGATCCTTCGGATAAGAAAAAACCCCATTCGGGGTTGGGGCTGCAGGCCTGCCCGCGACCCCTATTTCTATTAGTCTATTCTCCTGAAGCAGATCTACCAGTCTAAGACGCGCTTCGGGAGAAAGAAATATCACTAGCGTATCTGCGATGTCTTGACGAGAGGGGTTAAACCTGGTTCGGTCCAGCTTACCAGTGTGTGGGTGGGTTATAATAGGCCACACCTTGAACATGTCCTCCTTCGGGACCGTGCTGCACACATAGCAGGACTCCCACTCGTGAAGGGACTCATCCTTATCTACAATAGCGCACTCTTTGGTACGCAACTCTAGATAGTACAACTTACAACACCCAATAACCCCTTACCCCTTTGGGACCCGACTAAGAACAAACTGAAAAAACGTTCTAAGGTCGGGGCCACACCTTGCTCGTGGCAATAGAAAATAAACTCCACTATGTACACATAGCTACCCGGAAACAAAGCAAAAGTCGGGCAGTGGATCTCCCGAAGTACGGCCGCTACGAACGGGTATAGCGGAAAACGCAATCCGCACTTGAGGGAGGCGTAACTGACCGGAAGGGCACTTGCCGGAACTTCCATTTATGCTGGAAGGAAACAGTGAACATCTTCCCGTCCCTTCCAAATGGAATAATGAGTGGGAATCGAAAACCTAGACCTAAGTTCTTCGAAATCCAACTCATACATGGTCGGGTATCTCATCCTACGAAGAGCCATGTCTATTACCTTAAAGAAAACTGGTCGAAAAGAGTTGAAACATAGGCAGGAACGAAGATGCAGATCATTTTTGGCATAGTCAATTATTTCGCAAAATGACGGTGAGGATGAACAGTCCCCGAAACCCCAATTTAAATAGTAATTTCCCGACCAATTGCAAGATGCCACGTAGGATTGCCGCAAGCGGTTGCAATCCGATTGCACTCATAACGCCTATCAGGTAACAGAATACGGAAATGCGCAGTTCTGGATATTAACGTTTAAATAAAAATAACACGAAAATGACCTTTACAATATGTTGAAATTCAAAATCCTTATTTCAAATTGGCTAAGTATAGGGCCGGTCCCTTGGATGCTTATTACAATCGGGTTTGGTCCTATGTTCGCCCGAACCTAAGTAACATCATGTGATCGGTCTTGAGTCACCTTTACAATGGAGACCAAACCCGAGGGGCTAGTGATGAGGGCTCCAGGACTGGGTATCACGCAATTGCTAAGGCCCGGTTGCATTGGGCCAACCCAAATAACAAAAGGCGAACTTGCGCGACCCAGAATTCATAGCTTATCATATTTGAAACAACTAGCCCGATGTCCCAACGATATTTTAGGATCGGAGCTGGAGTTTGGCGCAAACAGGAGCATTCGAGGACCGACCCCTCATATCGGTCCAAACGGTTAACACCCACATATCCTATGCTCCGGGCCTCAACACGCATCCCACGCATAAGACCTAGTCATGTCTTCCAACGTATAAAGACAACAACTGACCACCTTGTCAGAGGCGGTTACTAGAAACCCGATTGAACCAATCCCGGAAAGAAACCAAAGATGTCGGGAAAAAGGGGGACATCGTTTGTCCAGGGCAGAGCCACATTACTCAGCGCACGGCAAGCAAGACAGCGTGCCTGCTAGAACCGTACAAACTTTCCTCGTCCAGGAGATAATCGGCTAGCGGCGACTAAATGTCTGATGCCGCGCATCCAAATAGGGTCACGCCCGGCAGCGTCCCCACTCGACATATTCTGACCTGGCCGCATGAGACAAGCATAAAACGACACCCTCGCGTTCACACAGCGAGGGAGTCATATAAAAGGAACACTTGTGGCGTGGAGAAGAGGACCGGCTTTCGCTGTTTCCTCTAGAGTATTATCCTTACCACGCCTTCTTTAATGATCTCTTTTTGTAATGAACGATTTGATTAGTGAATCGACTAGGGGCATTTCTAGCTATTTGTCAAATGATTTTTTCCCCATTTTCAAGGGTTTTCTACTAAAAAAATGTTGTGTCACTTTCCTGTTTATTCATGATTGTCTAAAACCCTAGTTGTGGATGAGTGTCATAATCTAATTTTCCTTTCTAGTTTAAGAGATTTATCTACAAATTATTACTTTTAACTATACTCTAAATAGGGTGAGGTTTGATGACGCCCCCAACTTACATGCTGTGTAAATGTAATGCTCTAGAGTTTCGAAAATACAGATTATATACACAATTCGAGAAAATATAACATATGCACACCTTCAACTTCAATTAATCGCAAGAAAAACATCATAACTTTCTGATAACGTTTAAGATTGAACCTCTATAACGACTCTGATATAACTATGAGAAATTTATTATTGGAGAACACATATATTTCTATATTGTCATTTCCAAGTCGAGAAATGAAGCAGATCGAGATATTTTGATGATTGACATTGTTTATAGCGTATCGTGGTATTTGGATCGGGTTACTTATTTACTGGACCATTGTGCCTAATTTAGAGATTAATGTATCATTATTTATTGGACTTCATTATTAATGGGCCTAGTGAGTTATAATTGGGTTGGACTAATCACTTATAAAAACATGGTTAAAGTGTTAAGGAGAAGAGTTTGGATTGATGATCTAATGAAGGGTTTTATTGATAACCTAAAGGAGGCCGCCATTCATTTCTTTTTTCCGTCTGGGAAACCTACGACTATGGACACCAAAAGATGATATTTTTCCTTTTAATTTATACATCTTATTTTCTTGATGTAAATCTACAAGCTTGATGTTTATATTGGATTCTAAGGCTACGGTCGGGGTGGTTTTTTATTCTTTCTTTTACAGAAAGGTTTTTCACCTATAAAAATCGTGTCTATCTATTTTTATTCTTTTATTAAATTTCATTCGACTCCTACCGATAAAAGGGAGTCTAAATTTAGTTATTGCTGATTTTTGCAGCGATAACAATGGCGTCGTCTGTGGGGATGTTTTTAATCCCATTGAGTTTTTACCTGGAATTTTGGATGGAAAACGCGAATATATTTTCGATTCAGTGCAGCTTTGGTATTCAGTGTGTTTCTAAATATTGACCCGTTGGATCGGTCTGCAATTTTTGTATACTACTAAACACATGTTATTCTCCATTCTGAACGGTACAAAGCTATTCTTATTGTTGTCTAGATGTCTAAATTATCGTTGGTTTAGAAGGGATTGTTTCATATTTTTCAAGTATACGGAATTCGGTTTTTCGATTCGATTCTCATAGTTGTACCGTCGGATCGTTCTGAAATTTTTTAGCATGATTTCATACATATATTTAGGTCTTCTGATTGGTGAAGATCAGTTTTAATGGTAATTTCAGATTTCGGTTTACTATCCGAATATATGGTTGGTATGTATCTAATCATCTTGTAATGTGCAGTTTGGATATTCTATTCTGTTTGCATAATTGGACCGTTGGATGTTTCTGAAATTAATATATATTCGTCTATACGTACTTCTAAATGTTATAGACACTGGAGATTGATTTTGAATGTTGTTTTGGTTTTAAATTAACGACGAAATTTCAACGTTTCAATATGTATTTTATGATATGATTGAAACGTAGTATTCTATGTTTTATTCTAGAATAAATCACCTTACGTAGAATAAATCACCGTGATTGAAACGTTGGATTATTCTGAAACGTTTTCTGTCAGAAAACGTTGGATTATTCTATCATGAATAATCCAATGTGATAGAAGTATTCTGGAATAAACCTTACTTCTATCACGTTGGATTATTCAGAGTACTTCTAAAACGTTGGATTAGTTTAGAATAAATCTGTAACGACCCTAATTTGGGCCTAGCTGTTTTGTTAAAACGTGCTAAATAAAACGAAAACATTCGAATGTAAACTTAAAACGTAGTTCGAAAACATCAAAGTTCGACATCACAATTTAGAGTGTTCTCCAAAGGACCGGACTCTATCACTGGACAACCGACGACCTCCTTCCCATGCCCCTCTCATACCTCGTCCGCGTCACCTACAAAATCTGTAAAGCGGTCACAATCTATTAAAGGAAACTTCACACACACTACACATTATCTTTTCATTTCTTAATTACACCGTACACGCACACGTGAAACATTCCATTTAACCGTTTTCTTATTTCCTTATTCTTTTACCCTTATCATTCCCATCATACTTTAACTTTACTGTTGCCGAGAGTAACATGCTCGGTGCATGTCCCACCCAAGCCAACCGTTAGCTGTTGGATGACTCGACGGGCCATATGCTTCCCTTCCCCGGGTGGGTACTTAGGCGCTACCCTTTTTTCCACCCGGGTCCGTTCTGCCCTTTTTGTACGTATCCTTTCCTCTTTGGAACTTATTGTTCCCTTCATCAGGCATGCCATTCCTTTGGCGAATCGTATACTAGGCACGATGCCGGGTTCGGTCGGACGGTCCATCCTTCCTCACCCCGAGTCTTATTAACATTTATCTCGTTCATTCGTGTCTTTTCCTTTCTTCTTTATTAACCCAATCTCGTTCCCTAAGTCTGAGCATTCCCTTACTATATTGTGTTCATTCCGCTTACTTGTTGTTTTCGCTTGTTATGATCTCTGGTGCTTCACTGCAATCCGTAACATATTTTAGTACTTCATTTTTTTTTTAACGTTATTATCTTATTGTTGACTGTTTGGTTACCGTAGACCCTTCGTATCTTTCTCCTTCACGATCCGACGTCGAAATGCGACGAAAATACCCTAATTGTATATTTCCGCTATAAAACTACTCTGTTCCTTAAATCCGCGATAAAACCACTCTTTTCCTGAAATCCGCGACAAAACAACACATGGTTCAGTTTTCGCGATAATTTATCAAACTCTGGAAATCCGCGACAATTTTCCTCTTTCAAAGAATCCGCGACAATTTTCAACATGAAATTTCCGTGATAATTTCCCACGTGAACCATTTCCGCGACAAAATTACTTACCAAAACTTCCGCGATAAAAATGCCTAAAAATTTCCGCGACAATTTGATGCTTTGGCGTTTTTCCGTACGTTTTTGCGGTTTAATGATAAATGACTTGGTTTTTGGGCTTTCTAACCCCTATTTATAGATATTTTAACTTCCCTAATTCACATTTTGACCCCTCATTCCTTTCATTTTTACCCCTCCTTTATCTCATGTTTTTCATTTAAATCTTTTCGTTTCTTTTTATCGTTCTTCCGTTCCCGTATCCCTCGTTATTTCTCCTCTAGACTTTATCACTATATTCCCTACTATCATCCCGACATACCTTTTTCCTGGCTATTACAAAATCACTAGAATATATCATGAATACTACTTCTATGAATAATAAAACGTAGTATTCTATGATTGAAAGGTGATAGAATACTTCTAAATGTTATAGACGGTAGTATTCTATGTAAGGTGATTTATTTCACCGTTGGATTATTCTGAAATTTGCGTATATTATTCATGACACATTGTGTTGTGTTCCCAACGGTGGAGATCAGTTTCGGTAATTTTTTCGCTGTTCAAATTATCGACGGACAAACAATATTTCTTATTATTCAGAATCCGTTATTTTTGGAATTCTAATATAGATGTGATTATTTCATCTTTGGATCGTTGTGAGACTTATATATATTGATCAATACGGATTATTTAATGTTGTGAATGGTCTTCGTTGCGAAAAGTGCAGATTGACTGATCTTATTTATTTCGGATTTTAAATTATGTAATTCAAAGAAGATGAATTTCTATATTTTATGGATTGAGATGATGTGGATTTTATGATAATATGATAATCTCTTCGTGTTGGTATTCTTTATGGTATCTTCTGAATGATTTACTAGGTTACTCGTATGTAATATCATCCTAAGTTGGTAAATTGTTATGATATAGTATCAAGATTACATTTTTATTTTTGAACGGAATCAATCATATGATTTATTTTAATAGTGNTCTTATTAACATTTATCTCGTTCATTCGTGTCTTTTCCTTTCTTCTTTATTAACCCAATCCCGTTCCCTAAGTCTGAACCTTCCCTTACTATATTGTGTTCACTCCGCTTACTTGTTGTTTTCGCTTGTTATGATCTCTGGTGCTTCCTTGCAATCCGTAACATATTTTAGTACTTCATTTTTTTTTGACGTTATTATCTTATTGTTGACTGTTTGGTTACCGTATACCCTTCGTATCTTTCTCCTTCACGATCTGACGTCGAAATGCGACGAAAACACCCTAATTGTATATTTCCGCTATAAAACTACTCTGTTCTTGAAATCCGCTATAAAACCACTCTTTTCCTGAAATCCGCGACAAAACAACACATGGTTCAGTTTTCGCGATAATTTATCAAACTCTGGAAATCCGTGACAATTTTCCTCTTTCGAAGAATCCGCGACAATTTTCAACATGAAATTTCCGCGATAATTTCCCACGTGAACCATTTCCGCGACAAAATTACTTACCAAAACTTCCGCGATAAAAATGCCTAAAAATTTCCGCGACAATTTGCACTGATCATGAAATTTCCGCGACAATTTGATGCTTTGTCGTTTTTCCGTACGTTTTTGCGGTTTAATGATAAATGACTTGGTTTTTGGGCTTTCTAACCCCTATTTATAGATATTTTAACTTACCTAATTCACATTTTGACCCCTCCTTCCTTTCATTTTTACCCCTCCTTTATCTCATGTTTTTCATTTAAATCTTTTCGTTTCTTTTTATCGTTCTTCCGTTCACGTATCCCTCGTTATTTATCCTCTAGACTTTATCACTATATTCCCTACTATCATCCCGACATACATTTTTCCTGGCTATTACAAAATCACTAGAATATATCATGAATACTACTTCTATGAATAATAAAACGTAGTATTCTATGATTGAAAGGTGATAGAATACTTCTAAATGTTATAGACGGTAGTATTCTATGTTAGGTGATTTATTTCACCGTTGGATTATTCTGAAATTTGCGTATATTATTCATGACACATTGTGTTGTGTTCCCAACGGCGGAGATCAGTTTCGGTAATTTTTTCGCTGTTCAAATTATCGAATGACAAACAATATTTCTTATTATTCATAATCCGTTATTTTTGGAATTCTAATATAGATGTGATTATTTCATCTTTGGATCGTTGTGAGACTTATATATATTGATCAATACGGATTATTTAATGTTGTGAATGGTCTTCGTTGCGAAAAGTGCAGATTGACTGATCTTATTTATTTCGGATTTTAAATTATGTAATTCAAAGAAGATGAATTTCTATATTTTATGGATTGAGATGATGTGGATTTTATGATAATATGATAATCTCTTCGTGTTGGTATTCTTTATGGTATCTTCTGAATGATTTACTAGGTGACTCGTATGTAATATCATCCTAAGTTGGTAAATTGTTATGATATAGTATCAAGATTACATTTTTATTTTTGAACGGAATCAATCATATGATTTATTTTAATAGTGCTGCAACTATATTTTTATCAAGATCTGGTTATATTCTGAAAATCTTATCGTTTTGGTATTATCTTTGGTATCTTCATAATGATTGACGAGGGGATTTTTATGTCTTATTACGAAATTATTCTTCATCTTGTGAAGAAAAGAATTTGGGATTCTAAATTACCAGAGATATATAATTTTCATAATTTTTGACTGCCGGTTACCGCCACCTTAACAATGAGTTATTTAATGCATATAGAATCTTATGGATAACCAAAATCTCACAGGATAGATTACAAAACGATATATGAAGTAAAATTGTTTGTCTCCTCCGAGACACGCAAGTGTTAGAATGAATGTTCTTATTTATGATCAAAATAGTCAAAAAATTGCCATATGGATGACACGAGGGCGATGTATTACCGGGGACTCAATCAATACTTTCGGAAGAACCCCAGGTCGCCTAAATCATTACTCATCCTTCTCGGAGCGGGAATTCATCCGGGAGGGCATCTATTAGCTATCTACTTCCTTGGTGTTTATCAAAATATTTTGAATTTGAAAGAACATGTGGAAGCTTGCCTTTGTATGTATTCAGTTTGCTCATGATCCTAGAATATTTGAAAGAGTGCAATATATCATTATCAAAGACTATGATGCAGATTTTTTCGGTTTTTAGCTATGAACATATTTATCTGGTTATCAAATTAGTAGAAACTGATATCACAGAATATTCATTTTCTCTCTGGAATTCTATCAAGAAATTTTATTGAGTTCTTTATATGTTTCACACATGTTATCTATGACTTCGGTGGTTTAAGTTTCGATACATAGAGTCTAGCGAAGGATAAGGCATCCTAAATGGTAATAAGAACTATCCTAGACTTTTGCACATCATTCAAGGAGATTCGATCATTTCTTGAAGTAGTCGGGTCACCCTAGAATTCATGCTGTTTGAGAAATTGTACATGTCTTCATCGATTAATGCTCCCTATTTGGATCATGTGGGTCTTTTTAATTAGGTACCATGCATTTAACATAATGGTTGTTACAACGAAAACCAATGAAGAGTTTCGCGACCCTTGGAATTATGTTTGAAGATTTGGAGTTAAAGAACATTATTAGACTAAGGTAATTGGATTAAACTTTATTTGATGGTCATATTATTGATAACAATGTGCATATCGTGAATGGTGTATCTAATTGTTTTTCTTAATCATTCGAAATGATATTCGTTCGAATAGTCTTAATAATCCGGAATGATATTCATCTGGAATAATATTCATGAGGACTTCTAGCAGTTGGTTATTAGTCATAGCATCACCGTGTCTGCCATTGGTGATTAGTTGATCATTCTAAATTCATTTATAGAGTTATATATCAACAATACTTGTTTGGAGTTATATATCATGAAGGGGACATCGAATTTATATATTTTATTACCCATAATGGTATTCGTCCGGAAATTTAATTTTATGGAACTCCCCTTCTTCAAATTTATTTTAATGATCGTTTGGAACGATATTCTTCCGGAAATATATATTTATGGAACCCACCTTCTTAATTCACCTACGACATTATTGAGTTGAACTATTAAGCTCAAGACAATACATTTTATGTTAGTAAGATTTAATAACAGTATTGATGCTCCCGAAGGATCTATTTTTCTCCTAATCTCTTTGGGAGATAATAAATATCGAGGAATTTAATGATGGTATTTGTAGTGGTGGATCTCCTTATAATCCCTTATATTGATATTCTAAATGAGTGCTTTATATTTGTTCGGACGATTGTATCCAAGCCTCATTTGATGATGAAGTTTCATATCCCCTCGGGTATCAGAAAGATGGAAGGGAACCCAGAGTTAGCACTTTCTTATTGTAATATCATGTGCCAAATCCTTATGTATGGCTCTAGTGCGAAGAAATCAATTTGGATTGTGGATGTTTTATCAGAAAACATGAGTGGATTCAAATGATGAGGTCTTCATGGAAGTATAAAAAAATGATAAGTAGATGAATCATGCGGTTATTAAAACAGTTTGAAATGGAGAATTGTCATAGTGTTGTTATTCAGGTTTGAAATGGAGATTTCAACAGAGATTTAAAATGATTCATTAGAAGAAGCAGAAGTTCTCCCTGAAAAAGAAAAGACAATTGATGAATAGGTTGGAAGTTTGTTGCAGGCATGACTCATCGAGCTTGTAAGATACGTATATTGGATCACGAATCAATTGGTTGTCCCAAAGTTGAATAACAACTGGAGAGTTGGTATAATGATAGATTGTGCGATTTTGAGTTTCTTAATTATGACTTTTGTTTTTAAGAATGAGGGAACCACGTATCAACCTAGGTGGATTCATATTTAAGGATACGATTGATGAATGCTTGGAAATCTACATCAATGAATGCAGACAAAGACTAGACAATTAGGAAATCATGTTCAGCATATGAATGTGTTATGGTCCCTTTTTAGGGGGTACCAACAGTCGTCCGGTTCGTTCAAATAACGAACTCGGTTCTGATTTCTTTAAAATATGAAGACGATCAAAAGCTAAAAAATCAAAGTAAATGCACGACAATTTATAGTGGAAACCCCGTGAATTGGGGTGAAAACCACTCGACTAAGAGCTGATTATGCTCTTAGCCTGTTCACTAAATAAAGGAATCAAAGTTTATACAAACAGGTTTACGAAAATGACGAGATAAAGAAAGCAAGAAGAATTCGGCAGCGTAACAGCCTGTTCTTCTGCATCCAAAGGGTCATGTCTTTTCCTTCGTCTTACCCTGTATTTATAGAGCTGCCGGCGAGTGTAATCCACGTCCTGTCACCGCCTCTGACAAGTTTGTTAGAGGTTGTTATCGCAGGATGTAAAACGAGGCTGGGACCGATGCGTGGTCTTCGTGATCGGGCCCGAAGCGTGATAAACGTGACAGGGCCCGAAGCGTGGAACGCGTGAGCCTGTAACCGTTTTGTAACCGTTCGGACCGAACCACGGAGCCAGCTGGCAGATAACGCTTATTTTTACTAAGGTTATCTTCGATCCTCCGTGTTGAACATCGGGCCGGTCTTCTTAAAGGTGTAATTGGGCTGTGAGAATTCGTTTTGATTATTTAAATTGGCCCAACCGTTATCGGGTCTCACCCATTACAGGGTACCCGGTCCTAGAGTTCTCATCACTAGCCCCTCGGGCTTGATTGCCAATCGCAGAGGTGACACAAGGCCGATCACATGATGTTTATACATTCATGAGAACTGGGGACCGTACCTGTAGATAGTGAGAGTCCAGGGGACCGATCTTTGCCTTAGAGCAGGGGCAGATTATGCTTAAAATTTACTANCAGGTTTGAAATGGAGATTTCAACAGAGATTTAAAATGATTCATTAGAAGAAGCAGAAGTTCTCCCTGAAAAAGAAAAGACAATTGATGAATAGGTTGGAAGTTTGTTGCAGGCATGACTCATCGAGCTTGTAAGATACGTATATTGGATCACGAATCAATTGGTTGTCCCAAAGTTGAATAACAACTGGAGAGTTGGTATAATGATAGATTGTGCGATTTTGAGTTTCTTAATTATGACTTTTGTTTTTAAGAATGAGGGAACCACGTATCAACCTAGGTGGATTCATATTTAAGGATACGAATGATGAATGCTTGGAAATCTACATCAAGGAATGCAGACAAAGACTAGACAATGAGGAAATCATGTTCAGCATATGAACGAATGTTTTAGTATCCTGCGAAAGTATCGAATTATGTTCAGCCCTCCTAGATGGTCGTTTGTGAGAAAGGGGAGGAATGTTCTTGGTCTTATGTCTCTACAAGATGAATAGAAATTAATATTTTCCAATGTTGATCGGCTTGTGAAAGTTTGATGGAGTATTTGAGTAAGGAATTGTTTATGTCGCCACCTTTCCCTGGGGAGCTGTTGGTTTTATAGTTTGTACTGTCAAGAGAAGCTTTGAGAAAGCGACTTGGTTAGACACAATGAAAAATAGCATCGGCCAGTAAATTATGTTAGTAGGAAACTACCAATGACCGAATCTTGATACACATACATTAGTTCTATTCGGAAAGGAGAACTAAGATCATTTGAGTGTGAATTTTACGAAAATGATGGTATATACAAAATATTCACTGGAAATGAGAGATCGATTAATTAGATTCTTTTAGGAAAGAGTTCTAAAGAATTCAGATGTGATGTCGTAATATCACCGATAAGCACTGGGAACTTATGACTACAAACACCTGGTCAATATGGAAGGACATGAGGATTTTATGAGAGTTTTGAATTGAAGTGTTATTATTATGATTGTGATCCGTTAACGAGTAATAGTGACGAAGCAAATATTAGGAATATAGAGTTTATTCAACTTGGAAACTTATTGAATGGAGTGAAATCTATTGTTATGAGAATTCTTCCTACATATTCTGGATCATCAAGACGTCGTGTCTATCAATTCAAGGAATTCATTTATCTCTTGCACTTATTATTTCATATCTATCAGAAATTGAATGGGTGCCAACAATTTGCCTATCAGGATATGGGGGATCGGTATATTAATTCCCCTCACTATCAAGAAAGTTGAGATGAGTAAATATGTTGGCAAGTTGTACTATGAATGGGAAATTTCGTAACGGATTACGACGGTGGTAAGAAAATGAATGTATGTGATTGTGAATATGAGCGGAGAGGAGCTGCCACGGACTTGTCATATTTCCAGTTTGCGCAAATATTATATATAGACGTGACTCTTGGATCTTTATTTAAAAAAATACCCTTCATTTTTAAAATATTCTAATTTTTTGTATCCTTTTTAACGACACAAGATCAATCGACTAGGGGACTGGTAAGATAAGAGTAGGGTTCATTGCATTTTATTATGATGGAGGATGGAAACAAAATAATTTAGGATATATTAGAAATGCATTGTACCGCTTGTCTTATAGTCGATCAATCTCAAACACATTAGATCTGATACTGGGTCAAAATATCTTTTAAATTGAAGAGTCTCTGGCTGCAGCAGAATCGTCTATGCATGTATACTGTTGGAGTATGTCAAGGGCCCCGATTGTTTGATAGCCTGCCACGTAAAGAGCATGATTCCGTTGCATACGGGAGCCTTTTCTCCCGACTCCTCCATGACACACCGTAGAGAGTCGCGCCTTCGTCGGAGGCTGGTCAGAGTCCGCAGTGAGAAAGGAAATCGGTCTCCTCCGTTGTCCCAAAAGGACCATTTAGTCCAGGGGATTGGATCTATCTAGGCGGGAGTGAAAAATTTACGTCAGTTTAAGGATTGTACTCTAAACCTGACGCTACTTCCGTCCAGATAGTGAAGGTCCTCTGGTGCGAGGAACCCAAACTACTCGAGTATGAGTGAAATATTTACGCCAGTCTAAGGATTGTACAATGAACATGTCGCTACTTCTATTTGGGCAGCGAAGGTTTCCTATGTTTACCTACTTTTGCGGAGGGGAACGGGAAAGGTCTGATTGGTGATGGTGGAGGGTGCTAGCAAGTGTAAAGCATAGTGACATCCGCCTCTCCCGATAATTAAGCGGGTAAAACCTCTTAACGCGAGGGACTCGATCCGTCTAGGCGGAAGTGAAATATTTACGCCAGGCTAAGGATTGTACCATGAACCTGACGCTACTTCCACCTAGATAGTGAGAGCCCCCAACGCTTTTCGGTAAATTGCTGGAAAGGTCCAGATATGAGGATGATGGTATAGCGTGCTAGCAAGTGTCAAGCATAGTGACATCCGTCTCCTCCGTTGTCCCACTGGGACCTTTTAGTCCGGTGCACTGGATCCATCTAGGCGGAAGTGAAATATTACGCAGTCTAAGGATTGTACCCTAAACATGACGCTACTTCCGTTTAGATGGTGAAGGCTCTAAGGTGCGAGGCACCCGATCTATCCGAGTAGGAGTGAAATATTTACTGTAGTATAAGGATTTTACCCTGAACCTGGCGCTATTTCTATTCGGGCAGTGAAGGTTTCCTACGTTTACTTACCTTTGCGGAGGAGATCGGGAAAGGTCCAGATGAGATGCATGTAATGGTTGCGGTTCATGATAGTATGTGAGGCAGAAAGACATCTGCTCCTCTGTTGTCCCACAGGGACCTTTTGGTCTTGGGTATTGGATCTATCTAGGCGGATGTGAAAATTTTACATCAGTCTTAAGGATTGAACCCTGAACCTGATGCTACTTCCGTCAAAATAGTGAAGGTCCTCTAGTGCGAGGCACCTGAGCCACCCGAATAGGAGTGAAATATTTACGCCAGTCTAAGGATTGTACCCTGAACTTGACGCTACTTCTATTCGGGCAGTGAAGGTTTCCTACGTTTACTTTATTTTGCCGAGGAGAACGGGAAAGGTCAGGCCTAGTAAAGATAGGACTATTATGGGTGCAAGTTTATACCTAGAAAGAAAGCGTGAGGGGTGCTATTCGGGTGAAAATATCTCGTCACAACGGGTGAAAATATCTCGTCAAAGTCAATCCCTATTCTTTGATTAAATCCCTTCACAACAAGCTTTGCTTTAAACCGTGGTTGTGGATTATGATCATCATTCTTAATCCTGAAAACTCATCGGTTCCTTAAAGCCTTATTATCTTTAGGCAACTTTACCAGCTCGAAAGTTGCATTCTCATGCAAAGAGTTCATCACAAATGTGATTGTACAAATTTTATTCGACATACTGCCGGATGAAACTACATACTTGTTGATGCTAGAAATCCCAATCAGCATCAGACTTTCCCTCCGGTATGGATTCGCCAACAACGGTAAATGCATCTTCGTCACGAACAAAAATCTTTCATCTTGTTCTTTTATATGTAGTAATTCGACACATTTAATTTAAGCATATTTCTCGTCTTAACCTCCATAGCCCAATATTAGTTAAGAATTGTGAAAAATAATCAAACTTATTTTCTGATGTGGAGCATACGATAAGTTGATATCAACACTGAATCTAACTCCGATAACACTTGTTGGGCGCGCAGCGAAAGTTATGAAATCGAGGTATCGACAATGCAAATATGATAAATAAAGACACACCAAAATTTAAAGTGGTTCACCCAAAATAGGGCTAGTCCACTAATCCCATCAGAGAAACTTCCACTATTACCAATAATCGAGATACAGAGAGAATATAATCTCGATAAATATCTAGAGTAGAAAACCAAAATAGACGGTAAAAACAGTGTTTACCCAACACTACGGCTACTCCTCAACTATTTTGATATTCCCCAAATATTTAGGAAATATTCCTAAATATTACACACTTCTGAAAAACTTTCATGAACACGAATTCAAGAAGAACAACTTTCTTCTTGAATCTTCCATTGATCCCATCAGAGAAACTTCTACTATTACCAATAGCAGGGATACATAGAGAATATAATCTAGATAAATATCTAGAGTAGAAAACCAAAATAGGCGGTAAAAACAGTGTTTACCTAACACAACGGCTACCCCTAAACTATTTTGATATTCCCCAAATATTTAAGAAATATTCATAAATATTACACACTTCTGAAAAACCGTCAAAAATAAGAATTCAATAAGAACAACTTTCTTCTTTAATCTTCCACTCTCTCTCTTTTTCTCATCCTCTCTTGAATACTCAATTGAGATCTTGAGATTGATGGATTTGTTTGGGATGATCAATTGAGACTCAAGTTCCTTCAATTTATAGGAGTAGAGAGAATATATTTCTCCATAAATATCCTCTAGGTGGTTAGCCAAATATCTACCAAATATTGATCAAGTTTGAATATAATTTTATTTATATTCCTCATGTGGGTCCCACATATTGTGGAGGGACCCACCCATCAGAACCAGCTATCGGGTGGTTTTATTCAAAATATCGTGTTGCTCGATATTTCACGTACTCGTCAGAATACTCATTGATAATGTTATAGTCCCTTTTTAGGGGGTACCAACAGTCGTCCGGTTCGTTAAGAAACGAACTCGGTTATGATTTGATTTTGATGGGAAGACGATTTGAAAACGTAAATAACAGCGAGGCAAGACAATTTATAGTGAAAACCCCATGAAATGGGGACAAAACCACTTGAATAAGAGTGAGATAAGCTCTTAGCCTGTTCACTAATCGGATAATTCATTACAGAATACAGCAAAGGCTTGAAGAAGATAACAAAGTATAAGAAAGCAGTAAGAACTCCGGCAGGGTAACGGCATGTTCTTATGCGTCCAAAAGGTCCTACTTTTTCCGTCGTTGTGCTCTGTATTTATAGAGTTGAGGGTGTGTGTAATCCACGCTCTGTAACTGCCTCTAACAGGTTTGTTAGAGGTTGTTGTCGCGCGATGTAAAACGTGGTCTGGACCGAAGCGTGGTCTGCGTGATCTGACCCGAGGCGTGATAAACGTGTGGAGGCCCGAAGCGTGGAACGCGTGGGTTTGTAACCGTTTGGACTGAACCATGGGGCCAGCTGTAAGAAACCGTTTTATTTCGCCAAAGTTATCTTCGGTCCCATCGCGGAATATTGGGCCATTTTATTTTAAGTATACTACTGGGATGCACAAGTTTGCTTTTACCACATGGATCGACCCAATCGTTATTGGGTCTCATCAATTGCAGGGTACCTGGTCCTAGAGTTCTCATCACTAGACCCTCGGGCTTGATTGCCATCGTAGAGGTGATACAAGGCCGACTACGCAGTGTTTTTATACATTCATGAGAATATAGGAAAGTACCTGCTCGTGGTGAGCGTCCAGGGGATCGATCTTTCACTTAATTGATTAAAGAAGTGAATTTATATTTAAAATTCAATAACGTAAATTTATATTACTTTTAAATATTAATATCGAGACTTGCGCCTCTTCACATTCATTTATTCAACAGGCGTAATGAGTGTGTTTATACTGCAACCACCTGTGATAATATTACGTGGCAGCTTACAATTGTCAGGAGATTACTATTTAAATCAGGGTTTTGGATACTTTCCTCCTCATCGTCATTTCGCGAAGGAAGAAATCGCCCAAATCGAGCTCTCTGCGCCCTTGTTCTGTTTCGCGTTCAAACATGTTTCCTACCGATTTTTATTAAGGTATAAACCATGGCTCCTCATAAAATGAAATACCCAGCCATGTCTGAATTGGATATTGAAGAGTTTAGGTCTAGGTTTTCGATTCCGGCTCATTAATCTATGTGGAAGGGACAGGAAGATGTTCCCTGTTTCCTTCCGGCGGAAATGAATGTGCCGGCCGCCACAATTCCGGTTAGTTACGCTTCCTTAAAGTGCGGGTAACGTTTTCCGCTGCATCCCTTTGTAGCAGACGTACTTAGGGAAATTCATTGCCCGACTTTTGCGTTATTTTCGAGTAGCTATGTGTATATAGTGGCGTTTATCTTCTATTGCCACCAACAAAACAGGGCCCTGACCTTGGAACATTTTTTCAACTTGTTCTTGGTAGGGTCCCGAAGGGGTAAGGGTCTGTTAGGATGTCGCAAATTATATTATATAGCGGTGCTCACCAAGGAGTGCGCTATAGTTGATAAAGAAGAGTCTCTCCATGCGTGGGAATCTTGTTATGTGTGGATAACAGTCCCAAAAGAGGATATGTTAAATGTGTGGCCACTTATAACTCATCCACGCATAGGCCAGTTGGATCGAACCAGGTTCAACCCCTCCCGTCCGGACACCGCAAACACACTTGCGATGTTCCCTCCTCCCGAAGCACGCCTTAAACAAACAGAACTGCTTCGGGAGAAAAGGTTGATAGAAATAGGTATCGCAGGTAGGACCGGAGCCCCAGCCCCGAAGGGGATGTTTTCTTGTTCAGATCCGTCAAAAGAATCGGGTATGAAGTAATAGTTTCATTCCGTCCTTTCGTGATCCTTATACATTTATTTTGCAGACTCAACTGAAACAATGCATAGCTCAAGGTTCAAGCGTATGGCTGCTGCTTCGGTCCGTCCTTCTGAAGGACAACGTGAAGCAACGGGTAGTGCGGAGGAGAGTGAATCGGCAACGGGGGGTGTCCTGGTTCCATCGGGGTCAGGGAACCCCCCGATCCAAACCACCAGCGCAGACACATTAACCCTGCGTTGCACAGGGTAGCCCTCAACGGGAGATGGGCCTGCGTTTCTGGTATTTGGAGTGGTAGAGGAGGTGATAGTGGTTCGGATTCGTTCTTTGAGCTTATCCAGCCTCTACTAGATCGGAGATAATTCCTTAATTAGTGCTGATACAATTACTATATTGTTGTAGGGAGCCGTTCCCGTGGAGAAAGTTCTCCACTGTCCCAACCTTAAGGCGAATGTCTCCCTGCCGCCGATCTCCTTAGGCAAAGGGAAGAGGGCGACCGAAGCAGACGCCGCGAAGGAATTCAAAAGGCTGAAGAGAGGGGGGAATGCTTCAGTCCCCACTAAGGGGATTGTTTTGAAGGAACATGTCACAGGCCCTAAGACCAACTCCGACTGGGGTGTTGTCTTAGGCCTGCTGGACAGGTTTAGTAAAGGGAGGAAATTGACCTCCTGGAGAAGTGCCTTCATAAAGGACTTCCGCCTCTACGGAGAGCAAAACCCAGACAATTTTCAGCTAGACATATCTGTGGAAGAAATTATTGATGGCTTCCTCGACCTCGCAACTAAGGTAATCTCCTTCTACATTAAGGCCCGAGGCTTTATGTTCTGATATTATTGTCCTAAGCTTTGCTCGGTCCCCTTTGTTATTCGCTTTGGCGGATAACATACATGGGATGTATATTGCTAAGTACCTGGATAACATGCGAGATCAGGTTACGAAGCANACAACTGCCATCACCGTGGAGAAGAACCAGGGTGGCAACGTTGTGTCCCAACAAGTCCAGGATCAACTTGACCTTGCGAAAAGGCAAGTTGAGATTAAACATGGTGAGTTGGTCGCGGTACGAGAGAACCGGGACCGATTGGATAATGAATTTCTAAGAGCTGGGACGGAAGTTTCGCTCTTAGCAGACAAAGTCTTTGAGCTGGAGAAGACAGAAAAAACAGCTCAGGGCCGAATTTCTGACCTGGAGGCCAAGCTGTGGGCCAAGGAAGATGAAGTTAACCAAGTTCAAGGTCGGGCCCAGGAGAAAAGGAATAAGCTCAACGAGCTTCTCCTTCAGGCCTAAGAAGAGAAGACGAACTTGGAAGAAGAAATAACCAGAACCCGCACTTCAGCTGAAGGTTCGGTCCGGGAAGCAGTCCTAAGCTTCGCTCGGTCCCCTTTGTTATTCGCTTTGGCGGATAACATACATGGGATGTATATTGCTAAGTACATGGATAACATGCGAGATCAGGTTACTAAGCAATTCGGGCTTTCCCTTTCGGACGAAAGATGGAAGGCGATCGAGCCACTTGAGAAAGATGGAAACTTTCAGGTAATTCTATCCTTGGAAGAACATGTCTTAGAAGATGACATTTTCTTCTATCTCTTTGAGAAGATGGAGAAAGCGGTCAACCAGAATGTGGCCGAGCAAGAAGAAGAGTTGAGGCAGCTCGCGGCCCGGACCGAACCGCAGGAGCAGAGAATGGAAGATAAGGAAGATGGGCAGGGTAGTTAGATTCAAACTGTATTTTATCCCTGCTTTGTTCCTTATTCTCCATTTAAGATTTTTTCCCTCTCAACTCCTATCTTTTTAATCGTCAGAATAAAATATTGTAACTGACATTTTAAATGAACTAGTATGTTTCGTATTAACGAGAGTGTTTTAACCACTAAGTGTAAGATCGGGGATGCTTATAGGGTGCCAACCCATCGGTCACGAATATTATGTTTGTCTCACTCAGGTCAATTTTGACTGGATCGGTCGTTAAACATTGTATGCGGATCACTCTTATTCCGTCCTTGGGGTCACAACTGAATTGGAAAGGTGCGGTCCAGGTTCAATATGAG
This sequence comes from Utricularia reniformis, assembly GCA_009725065.1. Classification (NCBI taxonomy): domain Eukaryota; kingdom Viridiplantae; phylum Streptophyta; class Magnoliopsida; order Lamiales; family Lentibulariaceae; genus Utricularia; species Utricularia reniformis. The sequence goes on from RWGZ01000155.1 coordinate 366,564, forward strand.
TCCATACAAGCTTCGGCCAAACCTTGGCTCTACTGAAGTCCCGATGGTTACATTGGCCAAGCTTTTGTTCATCATATGTCTCATGATAGGCCCAAACTTGTGTTTCGATATGTTGACTCCCCCATTTCTCTTTTCGTGGCGGATTTCGTAAGTACAAGGGTCGTTTCCCAAGAATGAATGCCGTTGAAGGAGGTGTCTTAGTTCGTAATGAGCTATGGGAGAATTACAACTCATCCATGGGACTAGGCAAGTGCAGGAGCATCTGACTCGTCGGAGCGATCACCACAACTTGGGAGCCTTGCGGACAAGAAGCTTCGGTCACCAGTCCAGATTCGTCCTAAGTTATCCAACTACAAGATCGGTCCATCACTCAATTAGAAACATCTTGTTTTGTACTTACTTTTTTTCTGCTTACGTTTAAAGGAATATATGTTTATTGAGTCAAACACATTAATCGAAGGTTCACAAGAAATACCGCCTTAAATTCATGACATTCCAAGTTCGGGGGACCTCTACACCATCCAATGTTTCAAGTTTATACGCACCTGATTCCAGTTTCTTTGATATTCGATACGGTCCTTCCCAATTTCTGTCCAGCTTTCCAACGTTCCTCTGCACCTTTATGCTTCTGAGGACGAGGTCACCTTCAAAGAATTCCCTTGGGAGGACTCGCTTGTTATGGGCATGTTCCATAGTTTGCTGAAAAACGCGCATCCGCGCGTAAATCGCATCTCTCTTTTCTTCGATCATCTCGAGATCCAATAATCTCCTTTCACCGTTCATATGCTCATCGTACTGAGATATCCGGGGTGATCGGATGGCAATTTCCACCGGGCTAACAACTTCGGACCCATACACCAATGAGAAAGGTGATTCCTGGGTTGTTGAACGAGTTTTAGTTTGGTATGCCCATAAGACCTCATAGTTATGTTTAGGCCATTTCCCTCCAAAATCTTCTAACTTGGTCTTCAATCCTTTCAGGATAACCTTGTTAGATACCTTCGTAAGTCCATTTGTTTGGGGATAGGCCACTGATGAGAAATGCTGGGCGATACCCAACTTGATGCATAAATCCCTTATGCTTTTTACAAGGAACTGGGTCCCATTATCTGATATGAGTGCTCGGGGAACCTCGAAGCGGCTCACAATATTTCTTCATAAGAAGTGTTTGACGACCTTCTCTGAGATGATGGCTACTGCTTCTGCTTCAATCCACTTCGAATAAAACTTCACCGCCACAATACAAAATTTCATTTGCCCTATTGACCGAGGAAAAGGCCAATGATATCAATCCCCCATCTGTCAAACAGACAAGGCAATGGGGTGACCGATAAGGGAGCCCCAAGCAGCTGTGGGATCGGAGAATGATACTGACATACGTCACAACGTTTTGTGTATTTCTTGGCATCTCCAAGCAACGTCGGCCAAAAATATCCAGCTCTGATGATGCGGTGATATAAAGATCGAGCCCCTGAATGAATATCGCATATCCCTTCATGAACATAAATCATGACGGCTTCAGCCTTAATAGGGGATAAGCAACGCAGAAGCGGGCCCTCAAAACTCTTTTTAAACAATCGTCCGTCAACCAGGATAAATCTCTTAGCCCGGACTTCTATTCTTTTGGCTTCAGACTTGTCTTCAGGAAGATAGCTGTTTGTAAGATATTTAATCAATGGGTCCATCCAATTGGGTTCCCCGGGAGATTCAGTAACGTTAATATTCAAGTCATGGAGTTCATGGCATAGAGCCCCAATTTCTTCAACTGACTGTTCGGTCACTGATATCTCGACCGAAGGTCGGTCCTCGATATGGACCGAAATAGTGCTCGGCTCTATGTCAGGTATGCCCGCGGCCAATCTGGCAAGTGCGTCAGCAACCTTATTCTGTTCTCGTGGCACGTGGTCAACAGAAAATTCACTGAATTTTTTGGATAATTCCAGGACTTTGGCACAATATAATTTCATCATAGGATCATGAGTTTCAAATCTCTCTGCAAACTGTTCCACTACTTACTTTGAGTCTGAAAACATTCGCACTCTGCTAACTCCCATCTTTCGGGCCAGGGTCATTCCCGATAATACAGCCTCGTATTCTACCATATTATTTGTTCCAGCAAAGGATAATTTAACTGCGGAATGAATAAGGTCACCTTGTACCGTTGTTAGGTTAATGCCCGCCCCTCTTCCTCCGAAGGTCGACCCATCCACATGGATCGTCCAACGATCATCCTCTTGGTTTAGATATATGGCCGATCGGGTCATTTCAACCACAAAATCGGCTAGAACCTGACCCTTGATCGCCCTTCGGGGCAAGAATTCCAGATACATAGCACTGAGTTTGATAGCTTATTTTGCTAATTTCTCATTTAAATCCTTTTGTTTAAGGACCGCTTTCAAAGGTTGATCTGTATAGGCATAAACCGTTTGACCTTCAAAATAATGCTTCAACTTGGATACAGCTTTCTTCAAAGCCAACATGAATTTTTCTAGGGTGGAGTATCTGGTTTCGGCAGACACCAGAGAATGACTTACATAATAAACGGGTCTGTGAATGTCATCTCAGATGGTCACCAGAGCTGCGCTGAAGGCAACTTCTGATACAACAAGATACAACCCCAAAGGTTCATCACAATTTGGACTCACCATCACCACGGGAGTGCTTAAATAAGTCTTTAGCTCATAAAAGGCCCGATCGCATTCTTCGGTCCAGTTTAGATGGCTTGCTTTTCTTAGCATTCTGAAAAAATGCAGAGTCCAGTCTGTGGATTTTGAAATAAATCTGCTTAGCGCAGCGAGCCGACCAGTAAGCCTCTGAAATTCTCTTTTGTTTATTGGAGGTTGCATATCAATGATAGTCTGCAGTTTCTCAGGGTTTACCTCTATGCCTTTTTCTGAAACGTAATATCATAAAAATTTTCCACTTTGGATCCCGAAGCAGCATTTGTTTGGATTTAGTTTAAGCATATATTTGCGGCATACTTCGAAACAACGAGACAAATAAGAAATATGATCTTCATCATTCATAGATTTAACAATCATATCATCAACATATACTTCCATCAAATGGTCGATCAGTTCTCTAAATATTTTGTTGACCAACCTTTGATATGTTGCTCCAGCGTTCTTCAGACCGAACGGCATAACCACATAACAATAAACGCCATCTTCGATCATGAATGATGACTTCTTCTGATCTTCCTCAGCCAGGAAGATTTGATGGTACCCGGAATAAGCACCCATGTTACTCATCATAGTGCTGCCAGACACAACATCTACTAATCGGTCAATATGCGGTAGGGGGAAGGGATCCGACTCACAGCTTTTGTTAACATCGGTAAAGTCGATGCACATCCGCCATTTCCCATCCGGTTTGGAAACCACTATTGGGTTTGCAACCCATTCAATATAGTGGATCTCTCTGATGAATCCTTACTGTAGCAGTTTGTTCACCTCAGCCCGGATGATCTCAATTTTTTCGGAAGAGTAACGTCTCCTCTTCTGCCTAACTGACTTCGTTCCAGGCTCGGTATTGATCCAATGCTCACTATCGGATCGATCAATCCCAGGAACATCGTCCAGGGTCCAGGCGAATATATCCACATGGCTTCTCAGCAGGTGGATCAGTTCCTTTTCAAAGCAGGGGCTAAGTGTGCCCCGATGCTAGCAGTTTTGGTTGAGTCATCCTCAACCAGATTAATCAACTTGAACCCCATGGGTTCCATTGCTTGCCTCGGGTGCGGCGGCTCTTCCAGCAAATCCACCCGGGCCCTCTTAATGGGTGCCAATGTTCGGCACGAGCTCATGTAGCATTGTCTAGCTACTTTTTTATCCCTCTTTATAGAAATTACTCCATGAATGGAGGGGAATTTGAGCATAATATGATAAGTAGAAGGGACCGTCTCGAACTTACTGAGGTCGGTCCGTCCAATAATGGCGTTGTAAGCCAAGTCGACTTCAACGACAATGAATTCCAAATCCTCCGATCGATCCCTGGATGGTTCTCCAAGGGTAACTGGGAATAAAATCTTCCCACATGGAATGACGCTTNAACACAAATTACGAGTTAATCATAAAATTGACTGATCTAAGAATAAATATATAAAACATTTTTAGACCAGATCACCCAGGAACATCGTCCAGGGTCCAGGCGAATATATCCACATGGCTTCTCACAGGTGGATCAGTTCCTTTTCAAAAGCAGAGGCTAAGTGTGCCCCGATGCTAGTAGTTTTGGTTGAGTCATCCTCAACCAGATTAATCAACTTGAACCCCACGGGTTCCATTGCTTGCCTCGGGTGCGGCGGCTCTTCCAGCAAATCCACCCGGGCCCTCTTAATGGGTGCCAATGTTCGGCACTAGCTCATGTAGCATTGTCTAGCTACTTTTTGATCCCTCTTTATAGAAATTACTCCATGAATGGAGGAGAATTTGAGCATAATATGATAAGTAGAAGGGACCGCCTCGAACTTACTAAGGTCGGTCCGTCCAATAATGGCGTTGTAAGCCAAGTCGACTTCAACGACAATGAATTCCAAATCCTCCGATCGATCCCTGGATGGTTCTCCAAGGGTAACTGGGAATAAAATCTTCCCACATGGAATGACGCTTCTCTGATCGAATGACCAGAGAGTTATATTAGCGATCTGGAGGTCATGAGCAGCGGCTCACAACATTTCATCAACTTCGCGCGTCATCAAATTGCACGAAGCCCCGGTGTCCACTAAGATCCTGTGGACCCGACGGTTCCCAATGATTCCAATAATGGTAAGGGGATCATCGCATGGATCGATAATCCCTTCCCGATTGGCCATAGTGAAAATGATGTCCTCCCCGAAGGAAGGGGACCGCTCAGCTGGATCGTACTTAACCAGCGCCACAAATTCGGAGCTCTCAGCAGAGTCTTCGAGCGCTGTCCTCTTTCGGTCTCGGATCGATTCATTTATTTTCAAACCACCGGAGATAACATAAATCTACCCTGGGTGACGCCTCATTTATTTTCGGTCTCCGGCTACTTCCCTGGGTGCCGCCTCATTTTGAGGAGGTTGGCACCCGTTTCAGCGGGTGGAGGAGCGACCTGCTCCTGTCTTCCACCCTCATTTTGCGGGGCTCTGCTGCCATGGCCACGCCATCTTCTTCTTCGGCCCTGACCACGGTTCTCTCGACCGTGTTGGCCTCTATCTTGTTCTGGATGAGGAGACCATCGGTCCTCCATCCGATCATTATAGTTTCGGGGTTGTCCCCGATTATCTCTTCCCCGCGGCCTGTGACGATTGTCACCCTGATGACCCTTTCAGGGGGATTCAGCTCGCTTACCCTTCTAACCATTACGGTCAGGCCTTTCTTTATTCATTGCCGCTATTGTCTCCTTCAACAGTGGGCACTTCAAAGTTGGGTGATCGCGGTTATGATCTAGTTCGCAATACACCCGATCGTCCTCCTTCTTCAGGGGGACGTCTTTCTCATCTACAGCCGCTACTTCTCGCGACTGCTTCTTAGGGTCGGAAACCCTATAATCACCTGCAGGCTCTGAATTCCCGCCAGGTTTCCGATAGCCTAGCCCCATCGCTTCCGATAACAAAAATTTTCTTTGACATAATAGGAAGCATGTAGGGCCACATTTGGAAACCAAATATGTTTCATCCATTTAATGGCCTTGACATTAGACTTCGACAAATTTTGCAGAAATTCACAAATGTAGGGACTAGATTTGCTAATGTATGAACTTTGGGAATCATTATTACCCTAACCAAACTTTGACTAGTTATCAACTTTAGAAATCTAAATTATTGTATTAGAAAACGTTGGTATTAAATTTGTTAAAATTTTGAAATATTGAGGACTCTAAATACCAAATTAAAATTTCATTATCAAATTTAATAAAATTATGAAACATTATAAACTAAAAAATCATTTTATCATTCAATAATGAATTTTAACGATCTGGCTTACCATTTAGTGATTTACAGATGTTGATGCAGCGTTACAAACACAAGAAAGCTTGGGCTACATTCAACTTCAGGCCCAATTGTTTATTAAGCATAAAAAGTAGATCGGTCAGTTTGACCAGAAATTGCTCATTATATCAATCCGATTTAAATCGGTTGATTTATTATTTTAAAAATCTGTCTTGGGACTAAAAAATCCGGTTGAACCGGTTAAAAAACCGGTTTTTAAGAATTTATATTAATTTTTTTTAAATTTTTTTTAAATATATATCAAAACTTTTTTATATTACATAATTACATTTTTTAAGAATTTATTTAGAGTTTTATGTAAAAAAATATATTTTAAAATATATTCTTTTGTTCATTAATATTATTATTTATTTTTCTATTAAAACGATTCAAACCGATCCGACCAGTATAAAGCATTTTCGATCCATCGGTTCGACTGGTTTTTAAAACCATGTGTGGCATAATGGGAATGGATCCAGAAATATAAATTTGCCCGAGGAACTAGAATTCGCTAGTAGTTGTGTTTTAAGTGATGGATCAAAATATATAAGATTCAATTAGAGTTTTAAAATTTTAAAATGTATGAATTGATATCTACATTAGTCGATATATATATATATATATATTCTAATAATATTGGCTCGTAAATTGAACCCAGCTCGGTTTAAAAATATAGAGTTCGAACATGAGCCCTTATTGGCTCGGTTTGAAAGATTTATGGAGCTGATCCCTTCGTTGGACCCTAGCGTCCGACGATCGAGTTCTTCCCGACCAAATGTTACATGGATAAATTTATTTTTTATTATTTCAAGTTGAATTTGTAATTTATATATTTTGTCTAAATAGTCTACAAATTAAGTATATTATTTTTTATTTTTCAACTTAAATCAAATTGTTTTTTAAAAGCAATATTCAGCTACTCTCATCACTTACCGTTTATTTCATTTTTATTCGTTCATAAAACTCTATATTTTTTAACATTTTCGTATTTGTTCCAAAACTAAGCTTCAAGTTCGTAAGCTAACAATCTTTTGGGAATACATATGTCATTTGTCTTAAAGATTTGATGGTTTAAAATTGCATTAAAAAAATCAAATATTACTTGTTTGATTTGAATGATTGGGTTAGTCAGAATTGTATAAATATATGATTATGTACGATAATTAATAACATGATGTTGAACTTTTAAGATAAATAAAAATTATTTTATAAACTTTAAGTTATTGCTATTTCAAATTCTGGTCATTGTAATAAAATAATTTATGATAAAAAACAATCACAGATTTATAATTTAATAACAAATGCATACTTTATTATTTTAGGGACAAATCAACATGTCTAATACAATTTAATGTTGAAATATTCCCTTATTAATCCATGCTTTGATAAAAATTACAATTTCTTATTAAAAATTATTAGTAATCAGGACGTTTCCCTACAAATTAATCATGGTTATTACTTCCCAACTACTCCATTAATACAATAAATAATAATAAACATATCTATTCATTAGGGAATCTAATTTTCAAATTTCAACTAACAATTTGACTCATTCATGTCAAAATAAAGGATTAATACATATATTCTATAGATATTATTAGTCTATAGAATATAAGACCTCTAAATTTCAATTATAAGAAAAAACCATAGCCTGCCTTTTCATTATATCATAATTATTATATACAATAAATATGTTTCACTAGTTTCATTATCAGCTCCATTGAGCAAAACTCTTGTCATCAGCCTAAATCAACAAATTCAAATCTAATTTCTGTATAGATTTGTACGCAAACATATAAGTAATCTAATGTTACCAAACGCGGCTGCGATTGATATAGGTGACTTATATTAAAATAATAGTTGAATTTTCTTCTAACATTATTTAGCCAAAATAGCCTAAAATTATTATTCAATATATATAGGACAAGGACAGATTTATAAATTTATTTAATTACATCAATTGATTAATTACTAAAATAATATAAATATGGGGTAGCAAGAAGAGAAGAGAAGATGTAGCAAACATGCTGAGGTATAGACATCCTTTAATGGGCCCATTCGTTATGGGCTGGCCTACTATATTGGACTGTGGGCCCGTCACTAGATGCCTTCAAGAATTCTATTTTTGTTTTTCTTGTTATTTATACGTGACGGACGGCTGGATGTTTATTGGCTTGATCCAACGCTACAAACCGCCGCCCACTAATAATTCACTTGGACTAAAAGTAAAATTAATTAATCGTCCATAGTCCATACATACAACTAAGTCATCAGATTGTATCATGAAATGCATCCCATGCAAAAACCTATTTTTATTATTACTCCATTGTAATGATATAATATTATTTTTTTTAAAACTAGTCAAACAAATCAAAATTCAAAATAAATAAAAGTATAACTAAATGATAGGTGTAGATAATTTAGGTTGAGTCTCTACATATTTTATGAATTAAATTTTAAAATATTATGTCAAATTAATTATTAATGATATTATTTTTCTTAAACTTATAATATTATTAATGATATTTTAACTTTAACATTTGCTTCACATGAAACTATCATTGTTACGATTTAAACTTAGTTATATTCCTTAAGTCATACACTCATCTATATTGTTGACTAAGCTCGAAACACTATTCTACTGGTATTTTAATAGAGAATTTGAAAGTCTCCAATTCTAATACTATATAGAATTTTATGATTTAATAGAACAGAAAAATATTTGTTTAACCTAATTTAAATTCATAAAAAAAGAAAAAATAAATAAAATTTAAAATATTTTTAAATTTTATCATCATTCTATAAATAAAACATTTTAAATTTAAACTTAATACATGGTATTTATAGAATAACATTTGAATGAAAATGGAGGATTGTTGATTTTAGTTGTACAAAGACGTGCAAAAAGAACAATAGAAATGATGATTGATGGAGGCGTAGGCGAGTAATCATATTTCTTGTAGGCTTCTTTTGCTTTATGACCATCTTTAATTCAATGGTTGGAATGGGATCTTGGATTGTAAAAGTCTAGTTCAGACAGCGTCTTTGTGATGTCTGTAACTTTCCAAACCGCCCATTATCCACTTTTTCTCACTTTGATTCGGTAAACCCAAACGTAAAACCCATTATAATTAACCATTTGCTGGTTCTGTTTTTCCTTTTATTGTTTTTTCATTTCTCTCGCTCTCGAAATTACAGATTTTTCTTCTTTCTGGGTTTGTACCGCCTGTGTATATACAAGAGACGACGGAGATGGCAGCCAACAGATTTGCAACGATGTTGCACAGAAGAACGAATAGGATTACTTTTGTTTTGGTTTACGCACTTCTTGAATGGGTTTTGATACTTCTTTTGTTTATGAGTTCTCTTTTTTCTCATCTCATCATCAAGTTTACCAAGTTTTTTGGGCTTAAACCTCCTTGCCCATGGTGTACTAAAATCGATCATATCTTCGATTCATCAAATGGGAGCAAGAGTTTGCACAGAGATCTTCTTTGTGAAGTTCATGCCAAGGAAGTTTCCAGATTTGGGTTTTGTTCGATTCACTCTAAATTGGCCGAATCTCAAGGTATGTGTCACGATTGCTTGTTCTCTATGCCTGAGTTTGCTTTATTTTCACGGATTAAAGGATTTAAGGTCGCTCCAAATGATGAAATGGTTGGTGGGAATAGTGAGCAGAATCTGATGTGTTGTTGTTGTGGGTTAAGTTTACTTTTTCAAAAAGATGATTTGGTTTATACCCAGAACAAAATTTTGATTTCTGAAGAGCAAAATCACAGTTTTGAAAGAGATGATTCTGATAAAAAAGCATCTGAATTTGTTGAGGAAGATAAAAATATGGAAAGAATGGATAATTGGCTGAAAGAGTTAGGAAAAGATGCGATTTCTGGGGAAGAGAAACTTGAAGAATTTGTTCATGTTTGTGAAGATTCTTGTTCAAATCAGCATCTGGTTCATTTCCTGGACCACACAGGTCACAATTTGGTCCCTCTGGATGTGTTAAAGAATGAGAAAAATGCAGATATCAGAATTGATGATGATGATGATAAGACTGTGAATCCAGAATGCACATCACGTTCTGATTTCGAAACATCTGATGAACATAAAAATGTTGAGGAAAATGAACATTCTCTGGTTTTTCATGCTAAAGACACTCTTCTGAATGAATATGCAACTCTAGAAGGTTTTCAAATAGCTCATTGGCCTTCTATTGATGCAAGTGATGACCAAGGAGGGTCCGGTGCAGGGGCAGCGATAGAGATGCCTCTCAGTTCTCATACAGGTATCTTTGTATGTTTTTGTTGTTCAATAGATTCGGATTTACATTGTAAATCGGCATGAACTTAAAGGCTAAACATTTGTGATGTAGATTATGAAGAAAGTGAAGAAGCTGCTCATGTTCATACTGAAACTGAGGCAGATGTTTCAATAGGAACTGATATTCCCGATTTAGATATAAGTGATGAAGTACGAACTAAAGAATCTCCGCATGCACCAGAGTGCGATCAGGAAAATGACTTATTGGCATTAGCATCCAGTCATGATGTCGAGGAAAATGGTACTCTTGGTATGGTTTTGGAACTTAAATTCATTTCCTTGGTGTTTTTTTAATTGAATTGATGATTCTTTAGGTCCGGAGCAAGTCGAGGAACAAACAGTTGAATTGCAAACGAAATACGTGACTAATTCTGCATCATTTCAGTTGGAAAGTCAAGAGAATGAAACTCAAGACAATGAGGAAGATAAGGTACCTGATACACCAGCTTCTATGGACAGTTTCAGTCAATTTCAAAAGAATATGCTTTTCCTAGAGAAACGAGATTCGTGGACTGAAGATTCTTTTGATGGAAGTTTAACAAGTGAATTGGATATTTGTGATGGAGTTGTGACAATTGAAAGCTTGAAATCAGCTCTAAAAGCTGAAAGAAAAGCTTTGAAGATATTGTATGCTGAATTTGAAGAAGAACGAAATGCTTCTTGCGTAGCCGCAAGTCAGACAATGGCAATGATTAATAGACTTCAAGAAGAGAAGGCGGCTATGCAAATGGAAGCTTTGCAGTATCAAAGAATGATGGAAGAGCAATCTGAGTATGATCAAGATGCTCTTCAGCTTATGAATGAACTTATGGTAAAAAGAGAGAATGAAAAACGAGAACTAGAGAAGGAGTTTGAGGAATGTAGGAAGAAGCTTTTTGTGTATGAAGCGAATCGGAGGATGAACACCGAAGATAAGAACAGTAGAAGTGGTGAAGAATTTGGAGAGAAGACTACTACTTCTTACAATGGAGTTTTAACCGATTTCGAACACGAAAGGATGTCCATTCTTGAGCAACTCAAATTCCTACAAGATAAACTATTCACATTGGATGATGCTAATGGTGTTCATGTCAATGGTTCTTTAGACGACACAGCGGATAGTAAGGATCGGGAACGGATCAGATGTTCAGATCATAAAGGGAAGTCACTTCTTCCTCTATTCAATGCAGTCGGTGACGAAAACGAATATGAAATGATGCAATCAAATGGTGTTCACAATACACAACAAGACTATGAAGAGGAAATGTGCCATCTTTATGAAAGACTAGAAGCTCTTGAAACAGATAAAGAGTTTCTTAAACAATGCATTGGTTCTCTGAAACAAGGCGAAAAAGAACTGGTACATGAAATTCTCCAACATTTAAGAGATCTAAGAAATCTGGAGAAGCTTCGAGCAAGAACCAGACAAGATTTCTAGTAAGGTAACATAAATAAAAACTTTACTTTTTATATCTTTCTGATACATAATATTTGTTTTTGTATCAGAAACAAAGCCATGTGCTTCCAAGAACTGGTGTTATTTGTTTATGGGAAAAGGGAGATGATGAATGCATGTGTGTGTTTTTGTGTGTAATTATCAATGGTGGTCCACTACCCTCCATTTTTTTATTTGCTTTTTGGAATGAGATTTACATACAGAAACAAAGCTTGGCCATACAATAGTGTGGGATTTGAGGAATATTCCATGCCAGGACAGGGCAAGCTGTTAGAATTAGGAGTAGATTTGAGGAAGAAAGGAGCAAGGTGTTTCTGTTCTTTCATGAATCCTGTGAATCATTTAGTCACACAAATTTCAAAGGTTTTTTGTTTGTTTTGAAGGATAGTTCTCTATATGTATTTTTACTTGTAATTGTATAAAATGAGTGTTTGTATGTGTTTTTTTATCATTTTTTGTTCATTTATCTAATAGATTAGTAGTATGTGACCCCCACCTCGCACCCGTATCTAGGGTTGGTTATAGGTCTAATCTAATCAAATCAAAAGATTAGAAATACGGCACAATCCGTTAACGAATGGATATAATATAAGTTATAAACATAAAAAACGTAATTTTTAATTCAAAAATAAAATTGAATACAATAATTTGGTTTATATCAACCCTTTTATACATACGGGTCAATTTGTTCGGATTGACGAGTTGTTTTTGAAGGCCCAAACCGTACACGTACTTTTGGGTTGATATGCTTGTATGAATTGAAATGTCATATGAATTAGAAAATTTTTAAGAATACTATTATTTGAAATTCAATTTTGAAAAGTATTTATATTTCTAATGGATGACATGCAAATTTTGTACTTTTATTTTCATAATTAAGGCAAATTTGGTTCTCTATAGTTTATGTGTGGCAAAATTAGTACTTATATTTTTCTAATTTTTGTAAACTAATCCTCAATGTTTATCTGTCAGAGAAAATTGGTCCTAGAGATTTGTTTGCAATCGAAGTTCCGGAACTTTGATAATGGTGTATTTGGTCTCTGTAATTTCATACTTTTGGCAAATTTGTTCTATGACGTAGTTAGTAGTCCCCCAAACTTTGTATTTCTATGGCGATGTGGTCCTTGAAGTTGTGTATAGCTAATTAGTCCTCAAAATTTGAAATTTTTGGTGATTTCGATCCCGAAGTTAGGCGTGGCTAATTTAGTCTCCAAAGTTATGAAAATTTACAACTTTGATCCTTTTATGCAAACAATCGATTCCCCTCCTGCATCCGTGTTATGATTATCGATATTTACGGTATTACTATTAACAATAAGTATTCGAATGTGAATTCTCATTCTAATTTTCAAATATTAGTGTTCCAATGAAAGTTCATCCGTGATACGATTATCCCCATTTATGTTAAAATATCTAAAATGAAGTTTTGATTCTTTTCGATTGTCATTTTCAATTTTAAGTACTCGCTTGAAAGTTTGTCCTTGTCATTTATATTATCATTTTATATGTGTATTATGCGATTTTAATACAAGTTCTTAGTTGATTGAATGGGAAACGTGGAATTGTGGCGAATGAACTTGTTCAATTGTCTTCTTTAGGTAAGACCTAAAACCTAAATCCTTTTTTGGGCCTCAATAACACGCAAGGGCTTCCGCCGCTAAGCCGATCATTGCTGGTCCATGGTCTCAAAGTTAGGTGTAGCTAATTTAATCTCCAAAGTTATAAAAAGTTACAACTTTGGTCTTTTTATGCAAACAATCGATTCCCATCCCGCGTCCGCGTTATGATCATCGATATTTACGGTATTACTATTAACAAGAAGCATTCAATTGTGAATTCTCATTCTCATTTTCAAATATTATTGTTCCAATAAAAGTTCATCCCCAATACGACTATCTCCATTTATGTTACAATATCTAAAATGAAGTTTTGATTCTTTGCGATTGTCATTTTCAATTTTAAGTACTCGCTTGAAAGTTTGTACTTGTCATTTATATTATCATTTTCTATATGTATTATACAATTTTAATACAAGTTCTTAGTTGATTGAATGGGAAACATGGAATTGTGGCGAATGAGCTTGTTTAGTTGTCTTCTTTAGTTAAGACTTAAAACCTAAATCATTTTATGGCTAATATAATTTTTTAATCTATAATTAGGATAAAACTAAACATTGTCAAAGTTGAATGCCATCGACAATGTTATCAACTCCGGTGACCGATTCCCGCCTTCTCACATCCAACAAATAAGGTCACTGACAATGATGATGAAATGGTTAACCTGGTGACGCCCAGATTCAGACCTGCTTCTTGCTTGATCTCAACAAGTACAAAATCTTGTTCCTGGATTAGCCATTCTATTACCTTAATGGTGTGTTCATGCACAACCGTTAGAGGTGGTTGTGGGCCAAACCCAATGGATTGCAAGTTCAACCTAATAAATCCAGCAATCTATATAGGTTGGCCCAATAGGTTGATATTAGATTTCAATCCGTTAATGGATCAACCTGTCGGTTTGAGCATTGGCCCAATCCGGCCCACGGGTTGGCCTAAATGGGTTAAGAGATATTTACAAATTCAATCGGTTTGCAGACTTCTCGGATCGAATTTATCCGGTCAATGCTCGAGTTCGAGATCAATTTTTGTAAATCGAGCTGCGCTCGATTCGAGTTCGAATTCCCAACGAATAGAAGTAACGAACATCGAACCTCAAATTTTAAATAACATATCCGAACCGGTTTGAGAGATACTATTACAATAATATATATATTATTTTAAATTAACTAAACATTAAATTCAAACTCGAATCGAATAAGAATCTCAATCGAAACAAATCTCGAATTATAATATTTTCTTTTAAATCCGAACCGAACCTTTTATATTTCGAGTCAAATTCGAACCATAAAATAACACTTAAGTGAACCAATAAATTCTATAATTTTTAAATCAAAATGATAATAATTATTTCATTTAGCATCGAATCAAACCCAACTGATTAAGATTTTTTCGACTTATTACAACTCACTACGGGCCATGGGTTAATTTCATTAGGCCAACCCGTTACATATTTTCAAATAATTCAACACACGGTCGACCCATAGTGACGGCTTGTCTAGCCATGGCCACCTATAACAGCCGTTCCTTAGGGGCATAAAGCATCATTGGTTTGGCTCTTGGAGAAGCGCAAGGAGAGGTAAGCTAGCAATCATCTGGTTTCATAGATTATCACTAAAACAGAATGGTCTAAGGTGTAGTGAATAAGCACGGCGACGACTGCAGCACCATACATAACGAACAATACGACTGCTGGCAGCGATTGGGAGGATAGAGATTTCCGACTGCAATGGAGTGTCGTGTATTCTGGATGCATCTCCATCTAAGAAAGAGTGATTTCAAGAGTTTGTATAATCAATAGTTAACAATTCATTCACACTCTGTTTGATCAATCAGTTTCCATAACCAATACTTATCTCATAACACCATCAAGAATTACGCGAAAAGCGATTATTCTTCCTTACCGAAACATGATTCTTCATTGTCCACCTGCAGCCATAACCTTGTTGAATGCTACAGAAGTCTCTTCAAGATCAGATTCTGTATGCGCAGCGGAGACGTAGAGCCGGATACCAGCAGGTAAATGGCATTTGTCTATAGTAGACCTTTTTGAAGTTGCAACAAAAATGGAGTGCTCTTTCAGTAACTGCAACAGTCACAAGAAAAAGCTCAGATCTACACTCGAAGGTTGGGTGTGTGCTAAAGATGACAGAGTACTTACTCGATAAGCAATGTCCTCAATAATTTGAAGGTCACCTTTGATGGATCCTGTGGATTTTCTCAGTTTCAGAAAAACTAAAGGCGACTCTGCGTCGCTCATTACTTCGAAGCCTTGAACATGAGATAAACCTGAAGATTTTTCAAACAAAAAATCATGAAACGTGAGGCTTGTGATGATAGCACATAGACAATTTAGTAGAAACCTTCTCTGAGAAAAGCAATGTTTTTCTTCAACTTGGAAATAAGATCAGGGTTCTCTTCCAAAACATCAATGGCGGTGATTGCTGCACTTGCTAGATATGGAGGAAGCGATGCTGAAAACACATAACCTGAACCACTGAGGCGCTGCCACAAGAAGCAAGGTATTTGCATTATAAATAAAATTTAAGTTCCTATAGAAGTTCAATATTGTGGTAGGGGTCATACCTGGTGATCGATCACACGGGTGCTTCCGGTGCAAAAACCTCCTTCCGTAGCTAAGGCATGTCCCATTGCAGCAGTAATAATATCCACCTTCTCGACCTGGTAGATGAAGAGTTACACACTGTAGATACTAAATAGCATATACGAACGACCTAAACAAAAAACTAGCTCACCGGAACATTGCAATGCTCAGTAAGACCTCTACCAGAACTTCCAAGAACTCCAAGTGAATTGCTTTCATCTAAGATTACACGGAACCTGTATTTCTCCTTCAAAATGATAATCTCATCCAATGGAGCGATTTTACCAGAATTCTAAAAACGAAGAACAACTTTAATAAATAAATTTGAGGACTGCAGAGTAGAGGGATCAGTGTGGAGACAAGAGGTACCTGATAGACAGCTTCGACAACAATGTAACGGCGAACCTTCTTGGCCCGTTTATTCTCATGAGTAATACTCTCCAACGTGCTTTGTAACGACTTGATATCATTGTGTTTAAAATAAATAATGGTACTCCTTGAGAGGTGAAGGCCGTTCTGTATTGCCCAATGGACACCCTCATCTCTAGAAAAAGCAAATCAACCTCTAAGATACATTCTCAGCAGCAAATTAGGACACTAGAATAATTTCTGGTGAGTAAAACAAAAAAAACAAAAACGAGGCATGTGACATTGTGTAAGGAAGAAAAACTCACGCAACGACAACATCTCCCTTTTTACAAAATGCTGGGATCGTACTAAACATTGTGGAAAGCCCATAGGAATAAAGTATAGAGTCAGGGGTTCCTAGGAACTTTGCTATTCTGGATTCACAATCAAGGTGAACATCTGTATCAATGCAAATGCATTATGAATAGATCGATGCCAACATGAAAAATAAATGAATAGATCATACGTATCTGGCCATAGTTCATACCAATTGTCCCGTAAAATCCACGAGGACCACAAGAACCAACACCATATTTCTCAAGTGCTTTAGTGCATGAGTCCTGGTTTCCATTGATTTTATCATAACTCCAAGCCATATTAAAAAGATGAAGTTGAAAATATACAAGATAATGTTTTCTTACTTGCAGCTTTTCATGCCCGAGAAGTCCAAGATAGTTTGCTGATGTGAAGTTTACAACATCTTTTCCATTTACGACCGCATGAGGTCCAGCCGCACTACACAAAGCAAATTATAATGCTAAAAAACCTTGAAATAAAAATGCACAATCTAAGAAAGTAGTGACATGTTTAAAAGATTTGCCTTTCCAGTATCGGAGGTTCGTGCTTCATATCTTCATTAGTGGGGGGAATAAGGGATTCAGGGACCCATTCATCGCATAACTCATCAACTTCCTGAAACATTAACTTCACCAGTTTAATGAGAAACTAAATGTGTTATAAATCACTGAGGTTAGAATGAGATAAAATTTAAAACACACCTTCTCCGTTAATGGCCTTTTTGGTGGCTTGTAGCTTTTTTGGGATAAAAGGAAAAGAATTACAACTAAGAGGAGACCCTCAACAACCAAATGACCTACAAAGATTTGAGCATGTGGAAAAAGGCGATGTATAAGTTGAATTGAACAACAATATCTTCAAGAAAAGAATGCATACCTCTTATGGGTACTCCAAAAACAACAGCTCGAGAAGATGGGGTATCCAAAACCATTGCTATCCAATCTTGGATAGATCTTGCTATAGGTTCAATAGCCGATAGCATACTGGCCATTAAATTTATCTTGGAAGGCAGATCAATCAAGACAACGAAGTGCAAAAGCTGCTTTCATTTAGGTCCTTCAAATGGTTTACCGAGCGATTTTCCCTCGGCCTTGAACGTATTAGCTGCAATCAATACAAAGAACTCACCAACACAAAGAATTAATCATGCTTCATCTAATTAAAGCTGTGGAATGGGATGAGGCGGTGCTGGAGATTCATTAGAAGAAGATTACCTCTGACTAAAGAAGGGGATAAACTGAAAGTGTGCCTCTGCACAAACTACAAGTAATTACATCACTCAATCCTAATTAAGCCCTAAATCAGGCCCAAGTGCTACGAGTTTTTTTTGTCTTAGTAGCATTGTGTGAGGATTATTATAATTTTTATAACACCCAATTTAAAAGTTGTAATAAAATAACACTCACATTTTTTATCAGTGATTGTGACGTTTCAGTAATTAAAATTAATTTATATTAACAAAAGAAATCATAATGATAATTATGAAAAAATAATTAAAAATAATTTATATTAACAAAATAAATCATAATCTTAAAATAGACAATTGTGCATCGATATTCAATACAATTAAAGTTTGAGTTTTACTCTAACTTGAATTGAAAATGATATTCAAATTTTAGAACATCAACAAGTTTTCGATCAAATTTTTAGAATAACATCAAATTATATTTGAATTTTATTTTCTATGTTAATAAAAACAGTAAAATTAGCTATGAATGAAAAATTAAATAATCTTCTATCACATTATATTTTCTATTATTGAACAGCATTTTCATGACATCTTAATAAATTATATAGGTTATATACAAAATTAAATATTATAGATTATTTGTCTTTATCGTTATAGAATAAGATTTAATTTTTCATTCATATCTAATTTACCATTTTTATTAAAATGGAAAACAAAATTCAAATATGCCTTTTTGATTTAAATAACCTCAATCATGTATTAAATATTTTCATAAATATCCATTTTTCGAATAATTTTTTTTTGTTAATATTAATTAATTTTAATTATAGAAACATCAACATCACTTATAATCAAAATAAAAAAAGTGTTAGTGTTACAGTACAATAATTTTTAAAATTAATGCTATAAAGGTACATGTATTACCAATCTACCCGTCGTAGAAAAAGTGATTTGCCAATCTACCCATCAAAGTGTAGAAATGGCAAAAAATTTTTGACGTGAATGAGTAGTTTGACAAGACAGTTTTTCTACTACGTGTAGTTTGGCAAAACACCCCTAAAAACGTTTACAGGAAACTCTAACAATGCTATGACAAAAATTTTCCCCAAGTGCTACTCAACATCGTGCAGTTCAACAGTCATATTCCTCGTATTTATCTCCAACTACTATATTTCATTAGTCTATATAATGTAGAAAACTGTGTAGAAACAGATGTACTCGACCATTCCTTATATGCAACACTTACCATGTTTTTTCAAACACTACAAAAGGTTCGTCAACAAAGTCAAAATAAAAGCCAAGAGCTCAAGCATGGCCACTCAAATTCTGGCTACAATACTACTTACAGAAGCATTTAAGTTACAAGCTCTAATTCAGACAAGCTTAGGTGGTATCTTAAACACCCGAAGATATTTGCTATATTGATTGTACAATTATTATGAGAAGAACCAAAGTTAACATCTCTCCAAAAATGTTCATGCTTAGATCAAGATGAACTCAGTTATCGAATGAGTCATAAGAATTTATGTTTCCTAAAAGAAATTATCCAAATAGATACAGCTTATACGGAATGATTTATTCAATTACATATGAACTCAAAATAATTAGCATTTAGAATAGCACATTTATAAGCAAATCTAGAACACTCAATATTAGACTTTAACATGTTCTTTAGAGTATCTAAATCTTGAAATGTAGTATAGCAAATCATCAAGACTCACCATTCAACCATAAAACAATGCAAAAACATCCAGGCAAAAGCAATTAAGTGGACTTGGAGCAAACATAGCACATAGTATGTTACCAAAACACACAAAAGCGAAAAACACAGGCAAACAACTAGAACCTTGAAAAAACACACCAATAACTGGACTTAGAACACCCAATATTAGACTTTAACATGCTCTTTAGTGTATCCAAATCTTGAAATGTAGCCTAGCACAACATCAAGATTGATCATTCATCCATAAAACAACGCAAAAATAAGACGTAAGATATAACGGAAACAAATAAAAGTTTGGATTTAGCATCATGGAACCAAAATTAAAGGCATTGGAAGGAAATGAGCAAATACAACGGAATCACATCAAATCAGCAAGCTAAAACGCAACAATTTAGGCATAATGAAGTCAAGATAAAACCGGAAAACCAGCAAACAAAATCAAATGCAGCAAACTAATTGATAAAGCAACAAGGCAAATGCAATTAAATGGAATCTCGAGCAAACGCATCAAATATTCTGTTACCAAAACACACAAAAGCGGCAAACACATTAACTCAGAACGAAATGGGTGCATTTCAGAACGACGAACTCATAAAAATAAAAAAAACGATTACCGCTTGTACTCCCAAACTTACTAATTCCGCTCCGGACTTAATCCACCTCCCCAACTTGCAACACACCGGAGAAGAAGAATCCGAAGCCAAATTCCCGAAAATTGACAAGCAAGAGGCACGACGACGAAACTTTGGCGAAGAAGAATTCCTAGGACCTATATCAAGAAAAACGATGAGCAAGGAAAGTAGGGATCACAATGTAATTAGGTTTTAAAAATCCAATTAATATTCAAAATTTTTTCGAAATCCTAAAATTTCAATCCGTTCAAAATTTCAATTAATAAAAAATATAAATGTTTTTTTCATTTTTCTTCAAAATACTTTTTGAAAATTTCTAAAATATTTAAAATAATAAAGTAATAAACATTTTAAAATACATTGTTTTTATCTATAATTGATATTTATAAACATAACGAATATTTAAGATACTCTAAAGAAAATATCAAACTTTGAAAATGATAAAAATAATACAGAAGTTGTTATGTCAGTCAATTCTAAACTCCATTATGTTTTAAACATGAATTTCGTTTTTATTTGATCACATAACCTCAAAAGTGTAAAAATATATCTAAAATTATAATAGTGTAAATAACATATTAATATATTAAAAATAATATAAATAAAACTTTAATTTGTGAATTTGATTATCGAAAAATGGACGAAAAACCGTCATTTTATACATAATTTTCATTCACAAAAGTGTGTAAAATACATAATTTCTAAATTTTGAACATCGTTTTTACATTATACTTGGTTACAAAATAAACTAAAATATTATGATAAACTAAAATGCCTACATCCAAACAAATATAGTTTCATAAATTGATAAGATAAATTTTTAGTAGAATAATTTATAAATTTAATCATAATTATATGTAGTTAATACAAACATAATAATATATAAGATATTAAAAAAATTGTTGTGGTTAAGAGACCGGAGGTACCAACAGTCGTTCTATTCGTAATAAAACGAAGTTGGTTTTGATTTGTTTAGATTAGGGGGAAACGATTATAAAAGGAAAGAAAAATAACATCCATTTTAACGTGGAAAACATTTTGGGAGAGGGGAAAAAACAACCTGACTAAGAGCTAGAAATGCTTTTAACCGATATATTAATCGAACAGTTCATCTTACAAACAGAGGATACTAATGAAAATGACTAAGGTAATAAAAAAGCGCGAGAAGAGAAATCGGTAGGGTAATAGCCTATTTCGCACTTCCAAAAGACAGTAATAAATCGGCAGGATAACAACCCTTTGGATGCTAAGGTACGGGAGAAAGATGAGGAGATGAACCAAATCCAAGCTTGGGCCAAGAGAAAAGAAATAAACTGAACAAACTTCTCCTTCGGGCCCAGGACTAAAAGGCGAGCTTGGAAGAAGATCTTGCTCAGGCCCGTACCGCAACAGAGAGTTCGGTTCGGGAGGCTGTTCTGGGATTCGCCCGGTCCCCGCTGTTATTTGATTTGGCAGATAACATCCACGGGACCTATATTGCTAAGTACCTGAGTAACATGCGAGATCAGGTTACGAAGCAGTTCGGGCTTTCTCCCGAATATGAGAGATGGAAGCTGATCGATCCTTTGGAGAATGATGGAGATTTTAAGGCTATTCCTTCTTTGGAAGAGTCTGTTTTGGAGGACGATCTATTCTTCCCCTTTTTCGATAAAATGGAAATGATAGTCAACCAGAAGGTTGCTGATCAGGAAGAAGAGCTGAAGCATCTTGCAGCCCTGACCGGACCGAAGGAGAATGAGAATGAGGAAGAGTGGCAGATAGGCTAGGACAATTTTCCATACTTGTACCCCTTTTTTTGTTTCCTTATACTCAATGAATTAACCAGTTCTTCCATCTTCGTTTTCTCCTTTCGGAGTTAGAATATGGTTAAAAAGAACTAAGTTCGGGTTCATTATAAATGATTAAGCTTGTTGGATGTAAGCCCTTTCATTCTTAATTTTTGCTAAGTATAAGATCGGTGTTATTCGATAAGCATAAGCTCTTCGGTCCTCAATTTTAACTTAGGTTGAAGTTTGGCTGTGGTTAATTACTTTGGATTTTCAGATATACGTGAGGACCGATCTTATTCCGTCCTTGAGATCATGATAATATTGGAACGGCGTATCCCCGGTAATTTATGAGTCCCGTGACAAGCTTCGGCCGAGCCCCGGTTCTATACAAGTCCCATGTCAGGCTTCGGTCTATCTTCGGTTCTACATAAGTCCCAAGTTTGGCTTGAGTTTGTGCTTTGATTGACTAATTCCAGCCTTTATTCTTTCTTCTTGTAGTAGATTACAGGAGCAGAAGGGTTGTTTTCGAAGGGTGAAGGCCGTCGAATGGGATGTTTAGTTTGTAGTGAGTTCTGGAGTTTTGCGATTCATCCTAAATACTCAGCAATCGCATGAGTTCTGCCACTTTGGAGCCTTATAGATGAATTGCTACGGTCATCAGTCCAGACTCGTCCAAAAGATCCGACTTCGAGATCGGTCAATCATCTATCTAGAAACAGTTTATATTGTGCCCACTTGTATTCTATCTATGTTCAGAGGAATATATTTTTGGCTTGGATTTGTCAATAATAATCAAAGATTTACAAGAAATACCGCCTTAGATTCATGATGTTCCAAGTTCAGGGGATCTCGTCACCATAAAATGTTTCCAATTTGTAAGCCCCAGCTTCCAATTTCTTTAGAATCCGATAGGGTCCTTCCCAATTTCTATCCAGCTTTCCGACGTTCCTCTGAACCCTTATATTTCAAAGGATGAAGTCACCTTCAGAGAACTCACTTGGTAGGACCCATTTGTTATGGGTCCGCTCCATAGTTCGCTGATAAGAACACATTCGCGCCTAAATCACAATTCTCTTTCCCTTGATTATGTCGAGGTCCAATAATCTCCTTTTGCCATTCATGTGATCGTCATACTAAGTTATTCGAGGCGATCGGATGGCCACTTCTATTGGACTAACCGCTTCAGACCCGTATACCAGTGAGAATGGAGATTCAAGGGTCGTGGAGCGAGGTGTATAGGCCCATAAAACCTCATACATATGTTCGTGCCATTTTCCACCCACATCTTCTAACTTAGTTTTCGATCAATTTATGATGACTTTGTTAGATACCTCTGTGGGTCCATTGTTCTGGGGATGAGCCATTGATGAGAAATGTTGGGTAATACCCAACTTAATACATAAATCTCGAATGACCCTTAAGTGAAATTGAAGCCCGTTGTCTGATACCAACGCTCGGGGTACCCCGAAGCGGCTTACGATGTTTCTCCATAAGAAATATTTTACAACCTTCTTCGAAATAATAGCCACCACTTCTGTTTCGATCCACTTAGTATAATATTCCACTGAAACAATGGAGAATTTCCGTTGCCCTACTGATCGAGGGAAAGATCCCAGAATATCAATTCCCCATATGTCAAACGAACAGGGGAGCGGGTCACCGATAAAGGAGCCCCTAGCAGTTGTGGGACCGGAGCAGGATATTGACAAATAACGCATCGTTTGGTATACTTCTTGGCATCTTCGAGCAACATTGGACAAAAATATCCGACTCTGATAACGCGATGATATCGGGATCGAGCCCCAGAGTGAATACCGCATATTCCTTCATGAACATAAATCATGGTAGCTTCAACCTCAATAGGAGACAAACATTGCAAGAGCATTCCCTCGAAACTCTTTTTAAATAATTGTCCATCGCTCAAAACATATCTTTTAGCTCGAAACTGAATTTTTCTGGCCTCCGATGTGTTCTCAGGAAGATAGCCATTAGATAGATATTTGATAAATGGGTCTATCCATGTGGGATTGTAGGTTCCCTTGGAGATTCAGTTGCATCAATGTTCAAGCCCTGAAATTCATGGCATAATGCCCCAATTTCCTCAACTGATTGTTCGGTCATAGATACCTCAACTGAAAGTCGGTCTTGGATATGGACCGATATAGTGCCCGGTCCTATATTCGGCATGCTTGCGGCAAATTTGGTCAGCGCGTCAGCAACACTATTATGTTCCCGCAGCACGTGACCAAGTGAAAATTCACTGAACTTCTTAGATAATTCTAGAATTTTGGCATGATACAACTTCGTCATAGGCTCATGTGTGTCGAATCTTCTCGCAAATTGTTCCACAACTAGCTTTGAATCTGAGAACATTCGCACTTTACTAGACTGGCTGAGAGGCCACATGGTACTTGAACTTGCTGTAAAATATCGATCTTATCCCTGAGTACTAGTTTGATACCCTGAGCTGTTTTATTAAAATTCTCCATGAAAGACCGGAGACTCGTCTTCCCCAGGATATATTTCAGCTGATATAGTTCCTGCCTGCTTGGGTGGTCCTACATTCGGCGCAAACTGCTCAAAGAAAGCATGATGAATCCTCCATACGATTGTATGGATCGGGCTGACAAGTTCTTAAACCAGGTTCAGACATCGCATTGCAAACCTGCTGCGAAGATGCGACACTTCAGTGAATCTGACGCCCGAACAGTTCTCATTCTTAACTCAAAATCCCCGTTGCCTCTAAACGTCGGCAACCCCTCAGGTTTGCGATAATGTCGATCTAGAACTGCCGCCCAGATTTCTTTAGAGAAAGGGAGCATTAAATCTCCCAAGGTGGCAGAGACACCACCAGACTGCTGGGATGAAGTTTGTGCAGCATTTAGATTATGCCACAAGTCGTCATCCTTACTCCTCTTGATTGGGGCCTCCATGGCCCTATAGAATAAACCGGGATTCCGCCCAAGATCGGGCTCCAAATCCCTCTGCTGGCGCAGAGTCTCCAACTCTTTGGTGAGCTCATTGATACGCTGCCGCATACGTTCTTGATTAGTTCCAGGAACTGGAGTTGGAGCTCTCATAGGAGAAGGTGGGGTAGATTGATATCTCCGCCGCCTCATAGTCACACCATGCCTGATAATCTCCTCTTTATCGGAGCTGCGCGCTTCAGAGTCACTTTAGTACCCTCTGTTTGTGGGAACAGTGCTAGTTACAGCCGGTGTTTCTGTTCCACTTCTCTCCGACGTCATCTCCAATACCACCTTCCGAATAACAGCCTCCAGGTCCTGCAAAGAGAGAGCAGGGGCTGGAAGGTTGCTAGAAAGCACGTCATTATCATTCGTCGAGTTTCTAGTCGCCATGCCTTTGCTTGTCCTATCCTAGGGAAAAACCTCGAGTGAGAATCAGCAAATCGTCACATCGGACGGTGCCAAACTGTTGTGGTCAAGAGACCCGGGGTACCAAAAGTCGTCCAGTTCGTAATAAAACTAACTCGGTTTTGATTTGTTTAGATTGGGGGAAACGATTATAAAAGGAAAGACAAATAACACATCGATTTTAATGTGGAAAACCCATTGGGAGAGGGGAAAAAACCACCTAACTTAGAGCTAGAAATGCTCTTAGCCCATATATTAATCGAACAGTTCAAATTATAAACAGATGAGGCTAATGAAAATTACTAAGGCATAAGATAGCACGAGAGGAGAAATCGGCAGGGTAACAGTCTATTTCACACGTCCAAAAGGTCCTCGTGAGCTTGTCATTTAGCCATGTATTTATATAGGGGAGGACGCGTGTGAATTAGTCTTTTTAACCGCCGCTGACAATGTCGTTTTCCAATGCTAGAAAACGTGGTTGTACCAAAAATGCGAACGGCCTGAATAAGCCTGAAGTGTGGAACGAATGCATATGCCCGGAGCACAGAGCACATGACTTGTAACTGTATGGACAGATCTAAGGGGTCGGTCCCCGGGTGTCTTAGTTACGCCTAACTCCATCTTCGGTCTTGAAACATAAGTGGGTCTTCCGGCCGATTATTTCAGATGAGCTAAGTTAAGGATTTTGTGCCGCGTAGGTTCGTTTCTTGCCATCTAGGTTGGCTCAATATAATTGGATCTTACCTAATATGGGGTACCCAGTCCCGGAGCCCTCATAAAAAATATTAGGTATAAAAAGATTTAAATATTCTATTAAATTTGACGGGTAGGATGGATATAAGTTTGACTTTAAGTAGAAATCAACATCCACCCCATTGTGGATTTATCATTTGTAAACCCTTAGCTTCATCATACCCACAAAAAATCTACCGGGTTGGGTTTTCTTGCCATCCCGGGTTAGGAAAGGCTTAGATGAAGAAAAAATGAAGAGCAAGCAAGGAAGTGTTATTAACGTCATTTAGAGTTTAGAAGGACCAAATTTGTCAATATTACGAACTTCTACGACTCGTTTTGCCACTGAATGTAAACTACGAGGATCGGTTTTGTATTAATTTAACTTTATGGACTAAATATGAACTTTGGTTATCGATTTTGGCAAATGTTATTAACTATGAGGATGAATAGTGTATATTATCAAGAGTTTGGGGACTGAAAATCCCAATATAAACTTTGATTGTTAAATTTGCCAAAATCATGAAACTACGTGGAGCAAGTGCACCATTTTCTCATTTTTAATTCCTATTTATTCATTTTTGTAATAAACTAAAAGAATATAGGGTCTTTTCATAAAACTTCTACTATATATTCTCAAATTGCACATGTAATAAATCATAAGTTAGAAAGATAGTTGCAAATGAATGGAATTGATTCAATTTGAATGACTTTTAATATTTAAGTTGGACTCAGAGTGGACTAAGTTCGTTTGATTGAGGTTCATATTCTGAACTTTATGGCTAGACAAGAAATTCGAAAGTGCTTTTATTTGGGAATTTACTATCAATTGTTTGAATACTTTACATGTTTTTTATAGTATTTTCATATTGGTTAATATTCTTTTGCATTTCTCTACAAGTCAATACAATAAATATTATTTGGTATCCTGATCGGTATCAACCCGATTATTCTGTACCAGACATTGTAGAAAAAATATTAATTTCCCCCAAAAAATATAGTATTAAGAGTTTAGCGGCAGTATAATAAATTTAAAGTTAATACGAGAACACATTGTAAACTTTTTAATTTTATAACAAAACCCCTAATTTTCATTTTATTACAATAAATAATAAGTAACAACTTATAAAACAAAGAAAATAAAAAAATGAAATTCGATCCGACCCTTATCCGGATAACGAGAATTCAATTCTTCTCTTCTCGGAATAACGAGAATTCCTCTATTCTCATCGCATTAATTCGATCCGACCCCAGATAACGAGAATTATTCTCTTCTCCGGAGGAGGGAATTTTCCCAACATGAACCAAGGGTACCGGTATGTTCTCATGGGCCAAGGAAATGTTAAGTGTGGAGATCGGTATTGGTATCGATCGGTGACACTTGGATGACGATCGGCAATGTGGTCGATCGGGGCACACATGGAAGACGAGATGGTCGATATTGGTACTGATTGGTCGAGGACCGAAGTACGCAATACCGAATGTAACAAAGAGGACCGAAACAATCGGTAGAGGACCGATGACACGTGACCCGAAGATATGAGATGGAGGCAATCGGTCGAGAACCGAACTGAGATATGGTGGAGCTCATTAGTCAAAGATATCGATAGTTATAGAAAGAGATATTGAAGGAAATAATATCATATCATATCAGTATATATGGACGCATATATATGATTTGATTATGGATAATCATATATGGAGATATGATCAAATACTAGAAATATTTGTTTGTTACCTTAATATCTCAACTACCTCATCTATATAAAGGGGTTTTAGGGTTCATTGTTATGTACTTCAATACTCTTGTATTCCGAGTTTTCCTCTTCGTGTGTGTGTGTTGTAATCTTCTCAAGTNTCTATGGGATTTAGAAGAAGAAATGCACACCCGAGTGGTTTTAAGGTGCATGGAAATCTTGTGGTGACTGGAAAGAGCTTGTATTGAAACAAGTTTATCGGCAGTGGTTCTTACTCCCTAATGAACGAACGGGGACTCAGGAGAAATGAATCGGACATTAGTTGTTATCTTCGAATGGGCAAAGGTACATACATAATCCTTCTAATGTATGTTGGTGACATGTTGTTCACAGAGGGTGACATGGAAGAGATAAAACAAGTCAAGTGGGAGTTGTCCGAAGCATTGGAGATGAAGGATCTGGGACCGGTCAATACTCTCGGAATGAGGTTCGCGAGAGAAGGGTACACTTCCCTTGTCCCAGGATTATAAAAGTGATTGATCGGTATCAAGTGGGAGACTTGAAGGTTACTAAAACACCTTTGGGAGCACACATGAAACTCTCAAAGGAGTAGGCGCCGATGACCGACTAGGAGGCCGAAGAGATGAAGAATGTGTCCTACTCTTCAGCGGTCGGGAGTTTGATGTATGCAATGGTCTGTACGAGACCTGATATTGCACATGGAGTGGGAGTCGTGAGCAGGTTCATGTCGAACCCTCGGAAAGAGCATTGGGAAGCAGTGTTGTGGTTGCTCCGATACCTCAAAGGGACATTACGGCGGGAGCTGTGTTTTAGAAGGGGACCGATCGAACTAACAGGGTACGTGGACGCCGACCTTGGAGGAGATTTGGATGATCGGAAGAGTACATCGAGGTATGTATTTACTGTTGGCGGTACAACTGTTAGTTGGAAGTCGAAGTTGCAAAAGTATGCCTCACTTTCCTCCACTGAGGCAGAGTATGTTGCGATTTCGGAAGTAGGAAAGGAGATGGTGTGGCTCTAGAATTTCCTGATGGAGATCGGTAAAGGGACCGATTTGCGGACTTTGTACAGTGACAGTCAGAGTCCCATTTGTTTGGCGAAGAACCCGGTATTTCATGCTAGGACGAAGCACATTGAGTTGAAGTATCACTATATTAGGGATTTGCTCAAGAGAAAGACGCTTCAGTTGATGAAGATCAAAGGTACTGAAAATCCGGCAAACATGTTGATGAAGGGAGTCACTGTGGCGAAGCTAGAGCTGTGCGTAGCTCTACTTGGTCTCACCAAGTGAGTTGGTGAGGGGGAACTATCAAGAGAAGATGCATTATCGATCTCCAAGTGGGAGATTGTTAAGTGTGGAGATCGGTATTGGTATTGATCGGTGACACTTGGATGACGATCGGCAATGTGGTCGATCGGGGCACACATGGAAGACGGGATGGTCGGTATTGGTAACGATCGGTCGAGGACCGAAGTACGCAATATCGAATGTAACAAAGAGGACCGAAGCAATCAGTAGAGGACCGATGACATGTGACCCGAAGATATGAGATGGAAGCAATCGGTCGAGGACCGAACTGAGATATGGTGGAGCTCATTAGTCAAAGATATGGGCAGTTATGGAAAGAGATATTGAAGGAAATAATATCATATCAAATCAGTATATATGGACGCATATATATGATTTGATTATGGATAATCATATATGGAGATATGATCAAATATTAGAAATATTTGTTTCTTACCTTAATATCTCAACCACCTCATCTATATAAAGGGGTTTTAGGGTTCATTGTTATGTACTTCAATACTCTTGTATTCCGAGTTTTCCTCTTCGTGTGTGTGAGTTGTAATCTTCTCAAGTGATAGTGAATTTGGCCGTTTCCGCCGGTCACGTGGTTTTTTCCCTTTCCGGGTTTCCACGTTAATTTCTTGTGTCGTTGTTTTCTCTTTGCTTTAATTCTCGGGTTCTACTTAATCTATTGAGATTGTTCGCACACGTGTTCAATCCTCAATAGGAAAGTGTAGTGACATAAGGGTCGACGATTGCCCCGAGCATGTTATGATAAGGCCATACTATGGGTGGTGTCTCGAGAGAGGTCGAGATAGCTGTAAGTACTAGGGTGTTGCCTCAACCATGGTCGAGATGTGTATGGGCATGTCGAGTGATAAGGGCTGCCTCGACCATGGTGGAGGCATGCACAGTATGTACGTGTGATGCCTACACCATGGTCGAGGCAGACATCAAATGCATGGGTGATGCCTCGATCATGGCAGAGGCATGCATAGAGCGTATATGTTATATGACATGGAGGATGATCCGTAACGCCATAGAAACACGAGGCTTGACCTCAATTGCCGGTAACGTCATAACTCATGAAGTATGGTTATTGGAAGACCTTGCCTATGATGAGGCGGCATGACAAGCTTATGTTACGGCATGCGGGATAGGAACCCAAACCCGAGACATAAATCTGGTAGTAACGTGATCAAATCATGGATGGAGCCAAGGTTCATATAGTTATAAGTTAATACTCAGAGAGTCTTCATCACCTTAAAATTATGAACAACATGTAAATGAAAATTATACAGATTTTAATTATATTTTAAAGTGGATGGAGGTTATGCTAATGTATGATCATATATTTTGTTAATCAATGATAATCTTGAATAATCCTCATTTCTTGTTGTATTCAATTGAATGTTTTGGTATTTGTATAATATGCAGAATATGATCGACATTGTTACCTTTCAAACTCTGTACGAGACTCTTAGCTAAACCATGTGCGCCCGGAAACTTATTATCTCGATTCACATCAGGTTTCTCTATGTACACATCATCTTTATAAATAACTTTCATCTCATCAACACAATAATGTCCGGACACTTATAAATTTTAACTTTTATTACTTTATATAATTATTTTAAATGTAGATGCTGATTTTTGTAATGAAATTATTATTGTAGAATTAATCTTTATATGTTAAATTGATAATGGTGATTTTTTCGATTGTGAAACATTTTAAAAGTTTATTAATTGTTATTATATTTTCTAAATTAAAAGTGCAATCGAATGATAGAACCAAATAATGGATCGACAAAAACTATTAATCCGATAACCCAAAACGAATAAAACAATGATTAGTTGGTTCCAATTTGGTTAAATAAAATTACGATTAAATATCGATTAGTCGAATAAGGTAAATCCGATAAATCATCGTTTATAATACCAATCAATCAAAATATTATCGAAATTATAAATTTCTTTTATTTTCAAAATTTATAATTACTTTCAATTTCAAAATACTAATGTTTGTTAATATTTCTTAACTTTTTTGTAAAAAAATTGTATGTCCTAGAGGAAAGAAAGTGTTCCCTCTAGGACACACAAGAATACTATTGTGGCTGACACCTTGTCTGAAGATGGTCTTAGTTTCACCTATAGACTATGCTCTAAAAGACCTATAGAATATGTTCAAAAATATAGTTTGGTATTTGTTATGCTCTAAAAGACCTGGATATTAATAGTCGACAAGTTCAAAATGAATTGTACATGTTCTGATTTATTTAAAATGAAGAAGACAATTATGAAATGCAAATAAGTAACGACACAACGATTTAACGTGGAAAACCCTGTGAAAAATGAGAAAAAACCACAGGACTATGAGCTAAAAAGACTCTTAGTCGATTGATTAATGAAATAGTGGTGATTACAGACGATGAAAAGCTCAAGAAAATGACTAAGGTTAAAAGAGAAAACGCACAGAGAACAAAGCAGCGGAGTAGCAGTCAGTCTTAGCGAACGCATCAGGTCCTTCGGATCTAGCTTTCATGCCTCACATTTATAGGCGAGAAAACATGCGTGGATTGCGCCATGTAACCACCATTCGAACGTCTCTCTCCTACTATTGAATGTAAAGGTAACGGCCCACTACTCATTAATTTCCTGTAACCGTTAGACCAATCCTCAAGATCGGTCCCCGAAGTGTGCGACGACAGCTAATCACTTATCCTCCGTTCATGTGATATTCAGGCCTTTGAGCCTCTTTTATGTTTGGGCCTTCGGGCCTCTCTTACTTATTAGGTAGTTGGGTTATCAAGTTTTGGATCTTGGACCGCATAAAATCGCCCCTTGTCACATGGGCCGGCCCAAGCTATTTTGGGCCTCCGTAGGTCCGTGGTACCGGGTCCTGGAGTTCTCATCGCAGATGTGACATAAGCTCGACTATCCATTAAGAAATAATGTCGGGCATTTGGCCCGATCGTATGTGGAGGGGAACGTATCCGAATGATTAGTGACAAAAGTCCTTAGAACCGATCTTATACTTGAGTTATTTGTGAAATGTTTTGAAGATCAAATTCTCCAACAGTTATAACGTGACAATATAATTTTTAGTATAAAATTAATCTGCGCCCTTTCACATTTGGCTTGCCTTCTGACACGGAGCGTACCGTCAGGCGGTCATTGCCAGTGTTAGGACGTGTGACGGCCCGTTATTGGCTAATAAAACCTAGGGTTTCACCCATTGTTCACTATCCTTTCATTTGTCGTTTGCAAAAAAATTCTCAGACGCGATTTCTTGCGTTGTTTCCGTTGCTCTTCAAAGCTAAATCCCATTCCTTTCGACTTCCAAAGGTAATAATACATGGCACCTCGTAAGGCTAGATACCCCGTACTTTCGGAAATTGATACCGAGGAGATTAGGGCTAAGTTTTCAATCCTTTCCCATTATACCATTATGAGGGGAAAGGTATATGTCCCTTGCTTTCTTCTTGAGGAGATGATTACTCATCCGGATTCCATACCAGTGACCTATGCGTCCCTGAAGAACGGTTCGAGGTTTCTGCTATATCCCTTTGTAGCGGTCGTTCTTCGAGCGATCAGGTGCCCGACCTATGCTCTGTTTCCAGACAGTTACGTCTTAATTGTAGCGTTTATTTTTTACTGCATGAAACATGGCATAGAACCAACGTTAGAGTTATTTTATAATTTACATTTGGTTGGGTTTAGATAGTGTAGGGGACTCTTAGGGACCCGCAAGCTGTATTACATAGTAGTCCGCACTGCAGAGTGCGCTTTAGTCGATAAGGAGGATTCCTTACATGATTGGGAAACCTGTTATGTGTGGATTGGGGTCCCGAAGGATGATTTGTTAGGGATTAAGCACAAAACCGCATATAAAGTTATCGGTAAATTAGATTGGAACAAGTACAACCCTTCGCACATAGATATTGCTAACACAATACCAATGTTGCCTCCCCCGGAGAAGTGCCTTAAGCGCATAGATATCCTTAGGGAGAAGAAACTGTTAGAAATAGGTGTAGCTGGTAGGACCTATGCTCCATCCCCGAAGGGCATATTTTTTGGTTCTAACTCGTCGGAGGAATCGGGTATATCGTGTGGTTATGTTTTAATTCTCTTATTCTGATTCTCATCAATTTTCTCTACATGTTCAATAAAGACAATGTTTGGCTCCCGACTTGCAGAAATGATCGCAGCAACCAAAGCCAGGTTGGCTTCTAGGTCTGGGGCTCCTAAATCAGTTCAATCCAGAACTTGGGGGTAGCTTCACTTACCCCCGAGGGTTCGTTTTTGTACGAGGGAGGTTCCAGCAGTGGGGGATCAGACCCTCACCCCGTAGCTGAGGTAGGGGCAGCAATTGCCAAAAGACTTGAATCTCTCAATTTATTTGCTTTGTATAGGAAATAGAATCATTCTTCGATAGGATGTAACACTGTATGAATGTTGTTGAAGGGGACCATAACTTCTCCAAACCCCGAATCTGGGGGAGAACATATCCCGACCTCCGGTTCCCCTTAGGAGGAAAAGGGATGATGCAGAAGCGGGCCCGTCAAGGAATGTGAAGAAGGCAAGGTCGAAGATTACCACTACAGAAGCCCCTATCCCAAGGAAGGGTATAGTTAACGGGGAGGCGACCCATGCTACAATTGTTCCATCTTCGGTCAGGGACGCAGTCTAGGAGATGGTGGATTCTTTAAAGAACGCCCTGGACCGGAAGAAGCCATTGGCTTCATGGAGGGGAACTATTTTGGAAGATTACTGAATGATGGGCAAGAAGAACCCCTCCCCAGGCGAAGCCCCGATCCCGGAGATGGTTGGGAGCTTACTAGATTCCTTGGTAGTGGTATGGCGAAGAGACCGAACTTATAATCTATTATTTATTTGGATTCTAACCCTCATTAAACTTGTTACATATTGCCAGGAAGGGCCTGACCATGGCCTCAGCGGTCTAAATGGGCCGAAGTAACGCTTCCGGGTCCCAAGAGACCCTGGATAGGTTGTGTTAGCTCAAAGGCAAGTGGAAATAAAACATAAGGAGCTTGTGTCGGTCCGGGAGGGAAAGGACTGGCTGGACAAAGAGCTGCTAGGAGCGGGAACCAGCATTTCGCTCCTAACCTCCCAAGTTTCTGAGTTGGAGGGCAAGCTTAACGAATCCCAGAGTCAGAACAAGTAGTTGGAATCCCAGAATAAGATAGATTCTGAGGAAAAAGACTAACTCCTCCTTCTGTCCCAGGAGGTAGAGGCAGCATTGAAAGAAGATCTATCTAGGGCGCAGTCCGTGGTAGAGGGTTCGGTCCGCAAAGCGCTTCTGTTCTTCGCTCGATCTCCTCTACTCTTTGCTTTGGCGGACAGCATTTGCGGGCCATCCATAGCTCAATACTTGGAGAATATGAAGGGCCAAGTTGCCTTACAGTTTGGCTTGGATATCGAAGATGGATGCTGGGAGAAGGTCGATCCTCTTACGAAGGACGGGGAGTACAAAGAGATCTCCGTTTTGAAGGAGGATACCCTGGCCGATGATCTCAATTTCCCATTGTTTGACTTGATGGAGAAGTCAGTCAATGAAATAATTGAGGATCGGGAATGGACATTGGTGGAGCTCAAGACCCGGATCGATGAGAAGGATAAAGCAATAGGACAAGTAGATTAGGGCATATAGCGCTTCCTTGATTATTTCATTATTAACTTCAATAACAATTCAGTGCTATTAATAAAGAAGACTAACCTCGAGCCGGGCAAGAGGCTTTGACTCGACCTCTGCGTGTTTCCCCTAAGGTCACTTAAAACACCGTGTGTATCCCCTAAGTATAAGATCGGTTCTCCTTTGGCTAAATCGAGTATGTAATTTGAGAATTGGAATTTAAAGGCTAGGCTAGAGATATAAGATATCAATTAAAAGTGTGAGTCACTCTTTAATCAGTCCCTATATTCTTGGTTAAATAAAGCGACATAGCCCCGGTTCTTTATGAGTTCCTCGTTACGCTTGGGTCGAGCCAAAGTCAGGTATCGGTCGAACCTTGGTCCAACGTAAGTCCCAAGAGAGGCTACTTGTGTTCTTTGACTAATCTATTCCGACTCTTCATTGCTTTATCATGATAAGGTACAAATATAAGGGCAATCTCAGAATGATGGGGGACGGTTGAAGAAGATTTTAAGTTCATAGCGAGTTTTGGGAGCTTTATGACCTGTCCAAAGAACTGCCGAAGCGCTGGGGAATCTGACCTCGTTGGAGCAATCGCTGCTGCCCGAAAGCCTTAAAGACAAGTCATTGCGGTCACTAATCCAAGCTCGTCCAGAAAATATGCTCCAGGTCCGATCCTCCCGCCAAATAGAAATAGTTTGTATAATGCACTTGTAATCAATTCATGAATAAAAAACATATTTTTTGGTTCAGTAATATCATTGATAGTCAAATATTTAAAAGAAATATTGTCGCAAGTTAATGACATTCCAGGTTCGGGGGATCTCATCGCCATCCAACATTTCAAGCTTGTAAGCTCCATCTTCCAACTTCTTTAGAATACGGTAAGACCCCTCTCAGTTTCTGTCAAGTTTTCCGAAATTTCGCTACACTTGGACGCTTCTAAGGAGAAGATCACCTTCGGAGAATTTTTTAGGCAAAACATGCTTGTTGTGGGCCTGCTCCATAGTCCTTTAATATATCAGCATGCACGCATAAATTGCATTCCTTTTCTTTTCAATGATCTCCAGATCCAAAGACCTTCTTTCATCGTTCATATGCTCATCATACATGGTTATCCGATGAGATCGGAAAACCACTTCAACAGGGCAAACTGCCTCCAAGCCATATATCAAGGAAAAAAGGTGATTCCAAAGTCGTGGATCAGGGTGTAGTTATGTAAGCCCAAAGATCTTCATATATATGGTCAAGCCATTTGCCTTCCATATCCTCCAATTTGGTTTTTAATCCCTTCAGGATAACCTTGCTGGATACATCAATAAGTCCATTGGTATGAGGGTGAGCGACCGAAGAGAAACGTGGATTGATGCCTAACTTGAGGCATAATATCAGCTGTCTTGTTATGTTCCCACGGGACATGATCCAAAGAGAATTCGCTGAACTTCTTGGATGTTTCAAGGACCTTGGCATGGTATAACTATATCATAGGTTCATGAGTATCAAATCTCCCTCAAACAATTCCACAACTAGGGGTGAGGGTTCGGTATCAAATAACAAACCAAACTAAATATTGAAATTTCAAATTATCAACAAAATTGAATACCGATTCCAATCAAATATTTTTTTGGTAACGAACCGAAATAATTTCATTATTGGTACAAAAATACCAAAATTAAATCACCTAAAAAATAATCAAGAATATCTCATGCATGTCTAAAATCAAATACATAGAAAAATATTTTATAAAGACAATAATTAAGTCATTGATCACATTATTGTATCTATATAATAAAACAATCTCCAATTCTTCAAGTTTATACTCAAATAACATATTCAGAAGAAATTGTGCAGATTGACATAACAATAATATCACGAGTCATTTGGACAAGTATGTGAAATCTCATAATACTGACTTCCCAATATGTCAATATATCAAAATTCGATATTAACAATGGAAGGAATCATTGCTCAATTAAAAATTTAAAAATATATAAATATTATATAAATTAATTTGGTAATTCGGTAAATATCGAATTTTTATTCTTTTTAGCAAATACAAAACTAAATTTCATAATTTAATAAAAATGAATATCAAACCGAATACCAAATACCAAATAACGAAATAACAAAATTTCGGCATGGTATTCGGAATTCCAAATTTTTTGCTCACCCCTATCCACAACCAACTTTATATAAGAGAACATTAATATTTTTCCTACTCTCATATCTCTAGATAGATTCATCCCAACTAATACCGTCTCATACTCCACCATGTTGTTTGTACCCGGGAATAAAAACTTTACTGAAGAATTGATGACATTCCCTTGTGCAGTGGTAAATGTAATTCCGGCTCCATTGCCCCCGAATGTTGATCCATCAACGTACACAATCCATTGGTCGTCTTCCTAATTCAGGCATACAGCGGGTTCAGTCATTTGAACTACGAAATCCGCGAGGATCTGAGACTTAATAGCCTTTCGGGGCACAAATTCTAGATACATGACATTGATCTTGATAGCCCATACAGATAAGCTTCCCTTCAAATCAGTATGATTCAAATCTTTATTAAGGGGTTGATCAGTGTACACATACACTTTCCGGCCCTCAAAATAATGTTGTAGCTTTGATATAGCCTTCTTCAACGCCCTTTTGTTCCTTGAGGGTTGCATGTCGATGATAGCTTGAACTTTCTCGAGATTAACTTCTATGTCTTTCTCATAGACATAGTATCCTAAGAATTTGCCGCTTCGGATTCCGAAGCAATACTTGTTCTGATTCAATTTTAGTTTATACTTGCGGCAAACTTCAAAACATCGATACAAGTACGGAATATGATCTTCATCAATCATGGATTTAACAATCATTTCATCAACATACACTTCCATAACATGACCTATTAAATCCCTAAAGATTTTATTCACCAGGCGATGATATGTTGCGCCCGCATTCTTCAATCCGAAAGGCATAACCTCATAGCAAAAAAGGCTATCTTCGATCATGAAAGCAGATTTATTTTTATCATTCTTAGCCAAGAAGATTTGATGATATCCCATCTAACGACCCTAATTTGGGCCTAGCTGTTTTGGTAAAACGTACTAAATAAAACGAAACGTTCGAATGTAAACTTAAAACATAGTTAAAAAACATTAAAGTCTAGCAACATAATTTAGAGTGTTCTCAAAAGACCGGACTCTATCACCGGACAACCGACGACCTCCTTCTCATGCCCTTCTCATACCTCATTCCCCTCTCATGCCCTTCTCATGCCCTTCTCATACCGCGTCACCAACAAAATCTGTAAAGCGGTCACAATCTATTAAAGGAAACTTCACCCACACTACACTTTATCTTTTCATTTCTTAATTAAACACTACACACATGCGTAAATCATTTCTTTTAACCGTTTTCTTATTTCCTTCTTCTTTTACCCTTATCATTCCCCTCAGACTTTAACTTTACTGTTGCCGAGAGTAACATGTTCGGTACATGTCCCGCCCAAGCCAACCGTTAGCTGTTGGATGACTCGACGGGCCATATGCTTCCCTTCCCCGGGTGGGTACTTAGGCGCTACCCCCTTTTCCACCCGGATCTGTTCTGCCATTTTCGTACGTATCTTTCCATCTTTGGAACTTATCGTATCCTTCATCAGGCATGCCCTTCCTTTGGCGAATCGTGTACTAGGCACGATGCCGGGTTTGGTCGGACGGTCCATCCTTCCTCACCCCGAATCTTATTAACAATTATCTCATTCATCCGTGTCTTTTTCTTTCTTCCTTAATGACCCAACCCCATTTTCCTAAGTCTGAACCTTCCCTTACTACATTGTGTTTACTCCGCTTACCGTTTGCTTTCGCCCGCTATAGTCCCTTCGTGCTTCCCTGCATTTCGTGACAGGTCTTAGTACTCAATTTCCGACGTTATTATATTATTGTTAACTATGTGATTATCGTAGACCCTACGTAT
The DNA here is from genome assembly GCA_009725065.1 of Utricularia reniformis. Classification (NCBI taxonomy): domain Eukaryota; kingdom Viridiplantae; phylum Streptophyta; class Magnoliopsida; order Lamiales; family Lentibulariaceae; genus Utricularia; species Utricularia reniformis. The sequence continues at coordinate 405,239 of RWGZ01000155.1, forward strand.
CCTTTTTCCCTTATGATCCGGCGTTGGAACGCGACGAAAACACTCGGTCTTTAGAATTTCAGCGAAAATTCCATACAGTATAGAATTTCGCGACAATTTCTTCTTAGGGCCAAATCGGCGATAATTTCCTTCTTCAAATATTTTTCACGATAATATTGTTCTTCATTACAAATCCGCGATAATTTTGTTCTTTGTTACAAATCCGCGACAATTTTGCCTTTGTTTCCAAATCCGCGATAATTCTCTTGTACCACTTTTTCGCGACAATTTGCACGCCCAAAATACGCGATAATTTTCTCTTTCGCGACAATTTTCGTGTTTTTCGGGTTTTTCACGGATTTCCGTGGCTTAATGATAATTAACTCGTTTTTGGGCCTCCCCACCCCTATTTATAGACATCTTAACTTCCCTAATTTACATTTTGACCCCTCCTTCTTTTTATTTTGACCCTTCCTTTATCTTTTGCTTTACTTTTCTATTTTTCGTTTCCTTTTTCGTTCTTTCATTCCCGTATCCCTCGTTATTCCTTGTCTAGACTTTACCGCTACATTCCCTACAATTTGTTCCATCATACCTTTTTCATGGCTATTACATCCCGAGTATGTATCCATCGTGCTCATCATTGTGCTCCCAGAGACCGCATCGAATAATCGATCAATATGAGGCAGTAGGAAAGGATTAACCTCGCATTTCTTATCCGAATCGGTAAAATCGATGCACATCCTTCACTTCCCGTCCGCCTTGGTAACCACCAAGACATTTGCAACCCACTCAATATAGTGACACTCCCTGATAAATCCAGAGCGTAGGAGCTTGTTCACTTTGGCTCGAATCACCTCAAACTTCTCAAGCGAGTAGCGCCTCTTTTTCTACCTAATTGGCTTAACCTTAGGTGTGGTATTGATTCGATGCTCACTGACTCATCAATCAACTCCCGGAATATCGTTCGGGGTCCAAGCAAAGATATCCACATGGCTTCGTAGCAGGTGGATGAGTTCTTCTTCGAAAGAAGTGGCAAGATTTGCCTCGATGAGCGTGATCTTGGTTGGATCCTCCTCAACCAAGTTTATTATCTTGAACCCGATGGGTTCCATGGCTTGCCGCGGGTGGAGAAGTTCTTCTAGCAGATCCACCAGGGATTTTTTCAAAGGTGCCAAAGTTCGGCACGAGCTCATGTAGCATTGCTAGGCTACTGCATGATCTCCCTTGATGGATATGATCCCATTAATCGAAGGGAGTTTCAACATCATATGGAACGTAGAAGGGACCGCCTCAAACTTACTGAACCCGATCTATCCGATGATGGTGTTATACGCCAATTCAACTTCTACCACAATGAACTCAAGCACTTCAGTTGACCCTTGAGTTGATCCGCCATTGTGACGGGAAATAAGATTTCCCGCATGGAATAATACCCCTCTGGTCAAAGGCTAGAGGGTAAGATTGGCGATAGTCATGTTGGGGCCTGAAGCCCCCAAAGTTTCAACCACTTCGCACCTTATCAGATTGCATGAAACTCTGGTATCCATTAAGATCGTGTGGATCCGATGGCCAGCAATGATCCCAATGAGGATAAGAGGATCATCACATGGATCAACAATACTTTCCCGATCAGCATCGGTGAAGGTGATGGGTCCTCACAAAAGGAGGATCGCTCGGCTGCAACATCATATTTAACCAGTGAAACTGATCATTTATCATCCGCAGACTCTCTACGGGCCACCCTCTTTCAGTCACGGACCGATTCATTGATCCGTACACCACCGGAGATGACATAGATCTCTCTGACAACTTCCCGCTCTTGGGGAACAACGTAATTTTGAGGAGTTTGGGTTTCAATCGCAACAGGGGGAGGTGGAAGATTCTCCTGCCTCCCTCCTTCATTCTTCGGGGCACGACTGCCCTACCTCGAAAATGCCTCCTTTGACCCTACCCACTGTTTTCTCAACCGTGCGGGACCCTTTCAAATTCTTGCGGAGTTGACCTTTGGTCCTTCGTTCTTTAATGATAATTCTGGGGTCGCCCACAATTATTGCTTCCTCAATGCCTATATCGGTGATCGCCTTGTCGGCCCATCGGGGGAGATCTCGTTCGCTGGCCCTTACGATCACTTTGATCAGGCGTCTCCTTCGCCATCGTCGATATTGTCTTCTGCAGCATCCTGCACTTCAATGTAGGATGATCATTATTGTGATTCACAATACAACCGTTTATCTGTTTTATCTTCCCTCTTCGAGGGAAGATCCTTCTAAGAAATTACCGCCCCTAATTCTCTGGGCTACCTCTTAGGGTAAACAACCCTTTGATCGCCTACAGGCTGGGAATTCCCGTTAGCCTTCCTAAGGCTCGATCCCAGCGCTTCATCCACCTTAATTTACTTGTTGATTTTTTGCAAAAGTTTCCCCAATGTGGATGAGGGACTCTTCACCAAGCTAGCCGAAAGACCGCAGGATCCCAAGACTTGCTGCAGGATATCAATTTTATACATGAGCTCTAGTTTAATGACCCGGACCGTTCTGTTGAACTTCTCCATGAAGGACCGGAGTACGGAGATTCATTTTAGTCGGGACATACTTCAATTGATATAGTTCATGCTTACTTCAGAGCGGTTCTACATTGGGACCAAATTGCTCAGAGAACGCCAGAATAAAGCCCCCATACGACTGTATAGAATGGGCCGGCAAGTTCTTAAACTAGGTCCGGGCGTCTCTCTATAAGCCTGCCGCGAAGATGCGACACATCAATGAATCGGAGGCCCGGACCGTTCCCATGCTTAGCTCAAAGTCAACGACGTGATCGATAGGATCCCCGTCACCCCTGAAGGTTGGCAACCCCTCGGGGTTGCGATAGTGTCGATGTGGGACTGACATCCAAATATCTATGGAGAATGGGAGCATCAAATCTCCCAAGGCTGTAGAAAAGCTGCCCGATTGCATGGACGAGGTATGGACAACATGTATATTATGCCACCAATTCTCATCTTTATTCCACGAGATTGGGCCTTCCATAGTTCCGATTGTTACGCCTCCTAGTGGTGATCCAGCGCCTTATGATCTCCTCCTCACCAGAGTTGCGCACTTCGGGGGTCACTATCATACTCTATATCTGTTGGAATAGGGCTGGTAGCCACTTGTGGCCCTATTCCTTTCTTCTCCGCCGTCACCTCCAACACCACTTTTCTTGTGACAGTTTCCAAATCCTGCAGAGATAACGTAGGGGATGAAAGCATGCCGAGAAGAGTCTTGCCGTCATTCACTGAATTTCCCGTCGCCATGCCATTGATTGTCCTTCCCAGGGAGAGAACTCGAATGGGAATTGGAAAAATGTTCTCACAGACGATGTCAAACTGTTATGGTCTAAAAGACCGAAGTATTGATAGTCGACAAGTTTAAAATTAATTGGACTTGTTTTGATTTATTTAAAATGGGGAAGACGATTATGAAATGCAAATAAGTAACGACACATAGATTTAACGTAGAAAACCTCGTGAAAAAAGGGAAAAAACCACAGGACTAAGAGCTAAAAAGACTCTTAGTCAATTGATTAATGAAATAGTGATGATTGCATACAATGATAAGCTCAAGAAAATGCCTAAGGTTAAAATAGAAAACGCACAGAAAACAAAGTAGAAGAGTAGCAGTCAGTCTTAGCGTACATATAAGGTCCTTTTGAGCTAGCTTTCACGCCTCACATTTATAGGTAAGAAAACATGCGTGATTTGCGCCATGTAACCGCCACTCGCACTTCTCTCTCCCACTATTGAATGTAAAGGTAACGGCCCACTATTCATTAACTACTTATAACCGTTGGATCGATCTTCAATATCGGTCCCCGAAGTGAGCGCCGACAACTAATCACTTATCCTCCGGTCCTGTGAAATATTCGGGCCTTCGGGCCTCTTTTATGTTTGGGCCTTCGGATCTCCTTTACATTTGGGTCTTCGGGCCTCTCTTACTTCTTATGTAGTTGGGTTATCATGTTTTGAATCTTGGGTCACATAAGTTCGCCCATTGTCAAATGGGCTGGCCCAAACTATTTTGGGCCTCCAAATGTCCTTGGTACCGGATCCCGGATCCCGGAGCTCTCATCAGTATTTAATTCCCAAAATCATGATCAAGATTTCTTTCATATGTTGCTATTAATATTATACTATTCTTGTAATCAAACCATGTATTCAAATATGGTATCACGATTTGACTTTGGAAGAAATATGGATCCTATAAATCAAATATTACCAAGAGAGAAAAACATAAGGGGAAGTTTGAATCGAACAAAGACTCATACACATTGTAGAGTAATGATAAATAACATCTTTTATGTGATATATTAAACTAGAAATGTTCATATATATAAAGATATTACAAATAACTAAATTAATCTAACATTTATAATGTGATTTACTTCATTTATGATTGAACTAACACCTTTGTGTCCTAAACTCCATTAGATGTTTAATAACAAAGGATTAAACAAGAAGTTCAATTATTGACAATTAAATGGCATACAATTCACGAGGATGTTGTATGTCAATTATTGGAAATTGTAGCAGAAATACATAAACTTGATTTTCTTGTTTTAATTATCTTTCTATTTTTGGCATCCTCGGAGACGCCACAAATCTGGATGTTGTAGCTTCATGTTAATGAACCTTCTGAGACCATCCGAGACAAAGCTCAATAAGATATAAGAAAGAAATGGAGAGATAAGAAAAGAATTGAGCGTGATGTTGGTCCAAGGCAATAAAATCATGCGTAAACTTTTGTCGAGTAAGATAGGATTTTTTTTATATCAATCAAGAAGACTAGGGATACTTCCATATTTATCAACACCAAATGTGGAATTAAGAATTATTCTAAATAACTAGCACTTAATAATTACTCTATATTGCTTCTAAAAATCTTTGTTATTAACTTTCTATTCTCACTAAGTCATCATCTTTCAACCTTTTTTCACATGGTATTGTAGTCTTTCTAGCGTAACCAGCTTCACATATCCTCCTTTGCTCCCACTTCCGTTGTTTTTTGTATCTTGCTAAGGTGTTCACAAATTCAAACACAAAACATTGAAATTTCAACCATGTCAAACATATCGTTGAATGATGAGAAACACGACATTGTGAAAGACTCTTATTGGCTGCCTAGGCTTTTAAGGAGAGCAGGAACACATTTTCTTTGTCATGAATAGGTTTCCTAAGACCGACCAGATTGGCACATATTATCTTAAATGATTGAATATGCTCTTCAATTGTTTATCATCCTTCTTGCGAATATATATTATTTATGACTAAGAGTGTATTCCCTCTATTTGAAATCTTCAACATAAACATTTTTCATAGCCTTCCATCAGTGTAGGTGGAGTCGAGACCGACAATGAGGTTGAGAGAATTTTCAAAGAATGTGGAGATCAACAAACCACAAAGTAATTTGTCAGAAGTACGACATATTATGTAATATGTAATATACAATTATTATCGGTGGGAACACTCCTTGTTACCACTTACCATCAATTGTTTGTAGAAAATTTATCTAAAATATAAAATTTACAATTACATTGAAAGAAAAAGATGAGAAAATCTAAAAAATTGTGGGTATCTATTGTGCAACGCGAATGATTATTATTATTATTCGTGTTTATGATGCATCATCTTAAGTAACAAAACCAAGTTTGAATTGTACCAAAACGATTTCAACGTGACCTAAACTATTATTAATATTATTTAATAAAAGTATAATACCCACCACCATTATTAAATTGGGGCTAATGATCCCTTTCCAAGGCCATTGGATTGTGGGACCAGTTGAAGCCCATAAGTTAGTGTTTCGATTTTGAGAAACATAAATTATATTTTCTACAAAAAAATATAATTAAAATTATTGGTGTAGTGGGGCGGCATAATTTCCGGGCGTGATGTGCTAGGTAGTAGATAAAGGTTTTCCAAGTTTCACACTTTAAAGAATTTGACCAATCACACTCAATCCTCATATATTGAGTAGTCACATAATATTCAAGAAAACAATGGATAAATTAGAGATTCATATATGAGAGGACCAATCGTTTTTGGCAAAGGTGAGCCGTTTTTGTCAAATTTTTTAATAATTTTTAATTTTTTTAAAAATATTAAATTTGAAAAAAATTACATAAATTAAAAATTAGATTGAGTAGAATGTGAAAATATTATATAAACTAAAAATTACATAAAAAATTATTAAAAAATATTAGATTTGAAGAATCGTGTTTCACAAAGTTGAATCGCTTTTGGAAAACATGATTGGTCAAATTTTTTAATATTTTTTTACTCGCGTTTGGGAAACACGAGTCAAATCAATATTCAACACTCGTGTTTCACAAACGTGAATGACCACAAAAAACATTACCGTGTTAAAATCCATCATACTTTACACAATATCCATGAAATATTGATTGAAAATAATATAAAATAGTTATTAATAATATATTAAAAAAATTGATATATTAATTCCACTGAAATTTGTTAATTTGTAATTTATTAACTTTGAGGAAGAACTAATGAGGCTTCTCTCACGTTCGAACCATAAATAAAATGTGAGAAATGCATAAGAATTTGTACATGAAAAATTTTTCAGTGAAGTAAAATAGATTCGAGATACATCAAAATATATCAATGTTACTAGAATTTTTTAACAAAAATAAGAATTAAGCACATACACAAAAGGATTCACTATTCTTTGATTATCCATGAATCCTTTCCTTGTTCAATTTGTTTCTATATCTATTATTTCATTAACTCATTTACATGGATAAGGAAAGAAATTTCCTTATCCATTATAATAGAGAAGTCAATGAGAAATTTTCTATGATTTTTTAATTATTGATAACTTTGTAATGTTTATTAATTATTCTACTCATTTACCAATCATAAATGAATGTATAATTATTTTCTAAAAAATAGTGTATCCGAAACACAAATCATGTTGTTATTTTGGTAATATTGAAATTAAATTAACTGCTTAATGTTCGTGTAAATCGTGCAAACACTTATGCGTTTTTTCACGTAATTAGATCAATTTTGGGGAGATGAAAATAAAAACATAATGAGGTATTGTAATTCTTTGGAACTCAAATCAAAACGGCGGTATGGTGAGATGCGATGTCAAGTTAATGGGTTTGTTTAATATAGCTTTTAAAAATTACGGTGTGGTGAGGTGTGATAATCGTGAATTTTTAAATATGTTTGGTAAAATTGTGATATTATGATCGCGATTTACATAAAAATACTAATATACCCTTATATATATAAAATAATAAATATAATTATATTATAATTAATAGAATTAGTGGTAAATTAGTCTTTTCCAAAATCACGATGAGGCTACAGCTGGTTTTAACAGCTGTGATGATATCGTGATTTTTTAACGATTATCGAATCGCAATTAATCTTATGTTTTGTGTAACATAAGAAAATCACGATGTGGACATCGCACCGCAACTCGCCGCAGTTTTAATTTGAGTACCAAACAAACCTAATGATTTTTGTATGATACATAAATACAAGTCTAATTAGGATGTAATAATTGTTAAAAAATCATTATATCATCATAGCTGTATTATCATTATATCATTATAATTATTGAGATTTTAGAAGAGATTAATTTACCATTACTTATATTAATTATAATTATTATTTTTATATATAATAATATATTAATATTTTTACAGAAATTATAATTATAATACAATAATTTTACCAAATATATTTAGAAATTTAGGATCATCATATATTAACCCACCTTACCAAACTTATGAGATCTCAATTTTAAATGTTGAAACAAACCCTAATATAATTTAAGGGGAGGCCTCCCCCATTTGTGTTTGGGTGGAAGAAAAAGGCAACAACTTTTTATATATAAATTCACTACTTCCATAAACTTGGATTGGAACCACATCTCAAAGATCAATGGCTGCTCTACATTACTTCTTCGCCGCCGTCCTCTTTCTGACTGGGTACACAGTCACCGTCGTCGCTGCCACATCAGTTCCTCGGGCAGCGAACACCACCGATTTCATCCGTCTTAGTTGCGGAGCTACCCAATACCCACAAGTATGCTACCGTTCTCTAGCTGGCTACGCAAACGCCGTTCAAGAAAACCCAGCTCGTCTCGCCATCATGGCTATTAATGTCAGTTTCACCAGGGTGAAGACCATGTCATCCTACTTCGCTGCACTATGTCGCTCACCCAGAGGATACATCCCAAACACAGAGGCCGCGGCCGCTGTAAATGACTGTTTGAGCATGTACATCGACGCGGCGGATCAGATACTCCGCTCGCTTAAGCAGATGCGTAGCCTTTCAGGGACAGGTGAGGAGTTAAGGTTCCAGATTAGTAATGCTCAGACATGGATGAGCGCCGCCCTGACAAACGAGGGAACTTGCGAAGATGGATTCGAGGATGTGGTCGATGGGGCGATGAAAGCTGACATCAGCCGTCGGACGGTGAGAGTCACGGCGGTTACCAGCAATGCCTTGGCACTAGTAAATAGCCTCGTTTCAAAAGTCACCATGCCCTGAAAATATAGTTATTTTACAATTTGACTTCGTGTGAATGCAAAACTGTGCCATTTTAATTTGGTGCTTAAATTTTAAAGAGATAAGACTTTGTAAGTATGTACAGTTGAGAAAGAGCCAAATGAGGGAGGGCTCCATTGGGATCACGGGTTAACTTACAGTTTCATATCCCTTTCACACTGAATTTGCAACTTATGATGTTTGGGTGCTGCAACACGGATTTGTTGACACAGTAATAATAGATTTTTCGGATTTCCAAGCGTCTAAAATATAAATATAATATATGGATATATAATTGTATTTTATTATATATAATAGAATTAGAATAAAAATTCTAAATAATATATGAATAAATTTTTTTGATATGCTATATAAAAAAATATTAAATAAAAAATAAAGTTCATAAATCTAGAACTTTATAATTAAGATATTTATAATATATAAATTTTTAAACTATGAAAATGTATTAGAAAATAAGTAAATTAATATATAATGTTTTAAGAAATTATAAGAATTAAAAGGTTTTATATAATATTAATTAATTAAAAAAATATAAGACTATGTTATTGATTCTAAAGTTTCAAAATTCAAAAAAATATGAAAAAAAATTACAAGATAATACTAAACAAAGTCAAATATATCTTATTGAAAAAATCTTTTGAAAGTAATTATAAAAATGTATTTTATGATATAATTTTTAAAAAAATAAAAAATTATATTTAGACGCATCAGGGACGTGTCGTATGCGCGTCAGGCCACGTCGAACACAGGTGAACATGCCCACAACGCGTCGAGACATCACAGTTTGCAACAAACTGTTTAAAAACATATATAAGATGCAATATGCATTGTATGTAATTATGCACAATTTGAGAATAAGATCAATGCAGTGTTTTTTCTGTCAGCAAAGCAGCATTTACAAGAATGCTATGGAGTTGGTATACAATGGTGATAGCATCACCCAAGTCTATGGCATTGAAGGTTCGATCTACAGTTTTCATGTTAGACTGATTGACAGACATTTGATGACAAGGGAATGATTGGTACAAAATTGCGGGATCGTCATGACGGTGATGCTCGATATCATAATTGATGTGGTCTAAAAGACATGGATGTCTATCAACAGTCAACAAGTCCGAGATTATCAGAGCATGTTTTGATATATGTTTAGATTGGGGGGAACAATAATTATAGTGCAAATAAAGCAATGACAAGCGATTTAACGTGGAAAACTTATGAGAAAGAGGAAAAAACCACATAGCTAATAGTAAAAATACTATTAGCCGAATTAATTAATAAAACAGTGAAGTTTACAACGAGTTACAGACTTGAGAAAATGACTAAGGGAACAATGAGAGCCAAAGTGACCGGAGTATATGGTTACATGCGTGAAAAAGGTCCTCTTAAGCTAGCCATTTCAACTTATATTTATAGAAGAAAATCATACGTGGAAAACGCTCTGTAACCGCCTCTGACAACGTCGTTTTCCCTTGACAGAAAACGTGAGGGTGTCCGCTACTCGCTGTAACCGTTTTGGCTCAATCTATAAGATCGGTCCTCGAAGCACCCTAAAGATGTTGCTAGCATGACCTTCGGTCATGCTTATTAGTTAGGCCTTCGTGCTTCCTTAGCTATATGGGTTTTCGGTCTTGTTACCTTAAATAGGTCGGGTTGCTGCCAAGCTTTGGATCTTGGGTCTTGTAGGTTCATCTCTTGTCACATGGGCCGACCCAGATTAGCTTGAGTCTCCATCAGTTCGGGATGCCGGGCTCGGAGCTCTCATCACTAGCCCCTCGAACATTATCGTTATTGCAGAGGTAATACAAGACCGACCACTTGTAGAAAATATATTAGGCATAATGCCTGATCGAGCGTACGAAAGACCGTACCCGAACCAGTCTTGACAAGCGTTTCTATGACCGATCTGTACTTGGTAAACTTGAGATTGAATTCAAATTTGAAAATAGTAACGACTATAAGGCAGAATTATAATTTGAATATTAAAAACAACATAAGCCTTTCCGTATTCCGCTAACCGACAAGCGCTCAGACTGTAACTGCCTGCAGCAGTACACATGTCGATTCATTAGCGGCCAGGGGAAATATAAAAAAGTTGGGGTTTTGGTACTGTTTAACCGTCGTCGCCATTTGCGAAAACTTTCTCAAACCCTTAAACCTATTCGCGATTTTGTTCTTCATAGCTCCAATATCCCTTATTCAGAAAAATCTATATAGTAAATACTCATGGCTCCTCGCAAAGTTAAGTATCCAGCCTTGTGTGAAATCAATACCGTAGAACTTCAGGTCAAATTTTCAATTCCGACTCACTATTCGATTTTGAGGGGAAAAGAAGATCTTCATTGTTTCTTCCTGCGGAAATGATGACTCCTCCTAACTCCATTCCCATTAGTTATGCGTCCCTGAATTGCGGTTTAAGATTTCCACTACATCCTTTTGTAGCAGCCGTGCTTCGGTAGATCCATTGTCTCACCTATGCCTTATTTCCGGGTAGTTATGTGTATATAGTAGTCTTCATCTTCTTTTGCCACAAATATAGCATAGAACCGACTTTAAAGATGTTCTTTAATTTGTTTTTTGTCGGATCACGAAAGGGTAAGAGTTTATTAGGATGTCGTAAGTTATACTACATAGTAGTCCGCACCGCTGAGTGCGCTATAGTGGATAAGTAATTCTCTCTTCATGAGTGAGAGTCATGTTATGTTCCGATAGCAATCCCGAAGGAGGATCTGCTAAATGTGTGGCCAACCATCCAACACATCGCTGATACTTTAGCGATGCTTCCTCCTCCCGAAAAACGCCTTAAACGTATAGATATACTTAGAGAGAATAAGCTAATAGAGATAGGGGTAGTGGGTAGGACCATAGCCCTAGCCTCGAAGGAGATGTTTTCCAACTTGATTCGTCTCAAGGATCAGGTATGGAACATAATTTACCTTGGTTCATATGTCCTGATCTTTATCAAATTTCTTTTGCAGATTCAACATATACCNATTTCTTCTTCACGAATCTATGATGAATCCTTGGCCAGAATCGGTGATGAATTTGCCCATTATTTTTCCTCGGGGAATTTCCTCTTCACAAATCCGCGATGTATTATGCCTTGGCCCGAATCCACGATGAATTTGCTCGTTACTTTTCCACGGTGAATTTCCTCTTCACAAATCCACGATGTATTACGCCTGAGCCAAAATCCGCGCTGAATTTGCTCTTTCCCGGGTTTTTTTCGTGTCATAGTGCTAAATGACCTTCCTTAGGCCATTTTAACATGTATTTATAGGTGTTTTAACTCTCATTAACTACATTCTGACCCCTCCTTCCTAATTTCTTATACTTTTCTCCTATTTAGTGTTCATTTCTTATTTTTCCACTCCCCCATCCAATGTCTACATTAGTTGAAGTATCGTAACTTTCTCCATTGACATTTATCTATGGTACCTTTTTTCGGGTCATCACATCCTTCCCTCCTTAATTTGAGTTTTGTCCCGAAACTCGTGCGTGCCAATCTTTTATTAGCCCCGGTGCTCTTTGGGTTATCTCTCGTTCCGTCTCCCACGTGGCTTCCCGTTCTTCGTAGTTCGACCATTGCACTTTCACCATGGGATCATTTTGTTTTTGAGTTTCCTTTCCTCCATCGCGAGGATCTTTAAGGGAAGTTCGTCGTACATCAAGTTCGGGGTCAGGTCTAATTTCTATTCCCCTACCTGTTTCTGAATTCCCTCTGCCAAGCTTTTTCTCAACTGGGAAACGTGGAATACGTTGTGTATCTCTCCCATTTCTTATGCGATCTTCAATTGATAGGCCAAATTTCCAATTCTCCAATTTATTTCATATGGTCCGATGTATCGGGGGCTCAGTTTCCCCATCCGTGTGGTAAGCAGCACTCCCTACATTGGTGATATTCTTAGATAGGCACGATCCCCCACGTTTAGTTCTATGGGCCTCCTTTTTGCGTCTGCCCAACTCTTATATCAATGTTGCACTATCTTCATAATCTTACAAATCATGGCTACCTTCTCTATGGTAACCTCTACTTGTTCCGTTCCAGTGGCTTTTCTTTCTCCAACTTCATCCCAGCACAGAGGGGTTCTACATTTCCATCCAAATGGGGCCTCGTACGATGCCATGTCAATGCTGCTCTGGAAACTGTTATTGTACGCGAACTCCACCAATCGTAGGAATTGCTCCCAACTTCCCTTGCATTCTAGTACACATGCTCGGAGCATATCTTCCATTATCTGATTCTTCCTCTCAATCTGCCCATCCGTTTGTGGGTGGTAGGCTGTACTCATTGTTAGTTTGGTTCCCAGTGATTTCTGTAGGTTTTGCCAAAACTTTGAAGTGAATCTTGGGTCCCTATCTGACACTATGTTCATTGGAACCCCGTGTAGTTTGGCTATATTATCCACATATATTTTCGCTAGTTGGTCTACTCCATATGTCGTATTTATGGCTAGAAAGTGTGCTGCTTTTGTCAGACGATCAACCACCACCCATATAGCGTCGTTTTTCCGTGGGATTTTGGGTAATCCTACCACAAAGTCCATACATATACTGTCCTACTTCCATTAAGGAATTTCTAAAGGTTATAACTAGCCCCCCGGGCGTTGACTCGTTGACATGTATCGCATCTAGCTACAAAGTTTGCAATTTCATTCCATTCCACCACCAGTTTGTTTTCATATCTCGGTACATCTTGGTACTTCCTGGGTGAACTGAGAATGCCGAACTATGTGCATGTGACATTATTCAATCTCTTAATTCCCGTATATTTGGTACCCATATACGTCCTACATTCTAAGCAGTTCGTTGGTCCCTCGGCTTACAGTCTCATCCTTGGTATGTATTCTCTAGGGCGGATGGCATTTTTGGTCCCCAGAATTTTCAATTTTTGGCAATTTTGATCCCCAAAGTTTCCAATTTGGACAAAATCAGTACCCGAAGTTTGATTGTACGCAAAACCGCCCCCCAAAGTTAATGTGTGTGTGGCATAATTGGTCCCCGAAGTTGTAATTTATGGCAAATAAGGTCCCCGGACAAAAATTACGCATATTTGGTCCTCAAAGTTTTGGGTTTTTGGCAAATGTGGTCCCTAACGCCGTTAATAGTCCCCAAAGTTTGTAAAACTTGGCGATTTCAGTCCCCAAACTTGTGAATGACTAATTTGGTACCCAAAAATTATATAATTTGACAAATTTAGTCTCCAACATAAGAATATGATGTTTTTAAGACGGATATGTGAGAATTTGATTTCCCGATGCATCTTAGTGTTGCTAAACTCAAAAGTTATTACTGACTTATTCGATTTTCAAATTTATAGGGGCAACGAGATGAGTTTGTATTCATCTCACTTACTAAACCTATTTGATTTCCCGATGTATCTTAGTGTTACTAAACTCAAAAACATTAAGCTCACTTACTAAACCTATTACAACGAGACGAATTTGTATTCATAGGGGCAACACTTGAAGTTTATTAATATTTGATGAAATTCGTTTGATTTTTTAAGATGAATTCCGAGAACTAATTGATTCTCGAGACTTGTAATTTATACAGTTTTTGTAAATTCTAATTGTTGTTGTTTATGAATGATTGATGATACTTAATTTTTGGAACTTATAAATTTTCGGAACTTATAAACTTTTGGAACTTGTAAATGTTGGAAATTTATTTGTCGATACTTAAATGCAAATGTTTATGACTTTGAGTTGTATGAATATGAAGCTAACATCACGGAATATTGGGCGCTAACATCTTAAAATTTAACCGAACAACAAAATACAAAATGTTAGTAGTTCAAAATACTCGAAATATTCATAACACAGTGTTTCAAATGAGAATGATTAAAGTAGCAGAATTCATAGTTTCCTTCTTGTGTAATATTTTCTTCTAAAGGGTGCATTTGTCGAAGTAGGGATGTACGTCTTTGCAAATGATGTTATATCCGAAACCGTAAACAGATTTGGAGTCATCTACACAAACAATATCATTAGAAAACGCAATTAGACAATTACACTTACATAATAATGGAAATTTACGAGTTTATGAAAATACTTACAAATAATGGAAACCCTTTCGGCTCGTACACATCCGGTGCCTGTTGTAAAAATCGGAATGCGTAATACAAAACATATATTCCACATTCCGATGCCCCTTTTTGCGCAGGGACATCCGGCCATTGAATGGGTATTTGCCGAACGATGGAGTCCACATCCAACCCATTTTTTATCTCATAAACATTTGTTACGAACCTGTTTATCATGATTAGAAAATATACGTGAATAATGGCTGGAACAAGAAACTAATAATACATGTACACCTCCGGCTCTATGGACGACTGAAGCATTGTACCCATCGAATCTAACATAATCATTGTTCGTTTTGTTTGGTCTCCGATACCACAGAAAACCAACAAAGACCAATGACCCCTATCACGATATACGATCATCATGTGAATGCATGAAATATGTTAAGCAAGTAACACACACACATTACAAACAAGCATACCCTGTGACAATTGGCATGAGCACGTATTCTGTACTGCACAAAACATTCCTATCAACAATACCTGCCTAATGCAATGGATCTTGTCCTCTAACATATGCATCGAAGACAATTGAATCAACAAAATAATAAAACCCTTTTTGTCCGGCACGGGCAACTTTTTTCAGCATACACCTAACACATCGATTTGAAAATAATGTACTCCGATTGAATAATGTACTCCGATTGAATAAACATGCTGAATAATCCAAACAAAAATTTGAAAACTTACATAATAGTGTTATGTACCACATCGTCACTTAATTGGCTCCAAGATGCTAGGGACACTGCATTTTCGGTGGTAGCTAACATCCCATGCATGTTGTAATTGGACCCGTTCACACTTATGTCAATCTTATCGGTGTTACAAAAAGCTACTGGGCCATTCATATTTACATTTGAAAGGCCGGTGGATGAGGGCACAGTACCAGTAGAGGGTACTTGAATGAGAATTTGTGTAGCTCTGTTTTCGCTAATAACCGGCTTCTCCTTATAAAAAAGTGGCGTAAAGTACGTAACATATATGACCAAGGATAATGACACAACTTACTTGTGGCTCCTTTTCACGGTAGGTGTGTGTGATGCATTGCTTTGTGCCGGACTGTAAAAGGATACGTTCTGTCGAAATAAAACACACACATAAGCAATACTAGTAACATGTGTAAAACGAAATAAAAACAGACGCTAGCGTGTGCTGTTTTCGAAGGGCCGCTCCGAGTGCATTGCTCGTTACATTTGGCTTCATGCTTCGTAGCCTTAGCCTGTTTCGAACATGCACACAAATACACAAGCACAACAACAACATACGTAAAGAGCTAAAAAACAGTTTTTACTCACGAATGTACCTGAAATTTTTCTCCTTGCAAAGCACTCGAATTTGGGCATCAACGCTTATTATGGCCACGAACCCCATACAACTGACATCTCATTTTGCGCGG
The DNA here is from genome assembly GCA_009725065.1 of Utricularia reniformis. Taxonomy (NCBI): domain Eukaryota; kingdom Viridiplantae; phylum Streptophyta; class Magnoliopsida; order Lamiales; family Lentibulariaceae; genus Utricularia; species Utricularia reniformis. Next base: position 421,280 of record RWGZ01000155.1, read on the forward strand.
TGGAGTTGTGGTTGAAGTTGCATGTGTTTGCTTATATTTACGTGGTCTCCCTGCCTTCCTTTTTTTGAACATCGAGGGCAGCGGTGGTGCAACATCTACCACAGGCCACTGGTCTTCACCTGGCAAACCGGAAACCCCATACTGATACGTTGCTCTATATCGTTGCACAGTGTACGAACTGTTGACATATCGGTAGCACGATTCCTCCCTTTCTAAAATCACTGCACATGCATGTTTACATGGTATTCCTATGAAGAATCATAACAAATGTTAATAAACAATAAATCGAACAAACTAATTGTTAAAATTTACCTTTCAACACCCACTCACGACAAGTACAACTCCTAATAGCCATGTCAATTGATACTCTTTCCCGACCGTGCTCCCAAGTTGCCTTACAATCGTCCGTGATGCTAACAATACCAACAGCACCTGCTTCGATATTCAATTCTATGAAATCATGAACACGAGGGCAAAACCGTCATCTGCATGTCCCTCGATTTGGTACGCCTATCAAGCATACGTTTCCCAATAAAGTTGCAAATATCATCTAACATCCACATGATCGGACGCTTACGAAAAGGAAGTAAACTGCTATTCAAAGACTATGCATGATTATTAAGTACAATATCTGATTTGCAAATCGTGCGGAAGAATGCTTTACACCAATGCTCCTTTGGAATCAATCTCATGTACTCGTACGCTCCAATGCTGATGCCTCGCAATTCTCCGAAAGATTGATTGAATAATGCCTCCGTTGTTGCCCTTGCGGTACTCAAAATAGCATTCTCAATACATGTTGATGAAAAGCTGGCTTGTGCCACATTTTTGATAATGTGACAAACACAATGTCGCACCTGCAACACAAGTAGTCACCACACAAGAATTGAACATATCAAAACATGTAATACACACGTAGCACAAACCTCTATCCGATGGAATAATGCATCAACCGCGGGTGTTAACCCTTTCCCACGGTCCGACATAATGGTGAACATGTGTTTATTTTCTGTACATATTCCACAATCTCACTTAACCAACTGCAGAAACCACATCCAAGACTCTTTTGTTTCACCACATACAATGGCGTACGCTAATGGGAATACACCGTTATTTCCATCAATGCTTGAAGCCACTAAAATGTGCCCTTGTATTTTTTCCTTTGTGTGAATACCGTCTATGCAAACAATTGGGCGACATCCGTCCCGAAACCCATCGCGACATGCCTGTGACAATAATGAAATCCCATAATACGAACCATGTTGCATAATATATTGGAACATTCAATACAATAACTTACCCCGGGACATATGTAAATCCCCTCGAATCGGGTACTACCAACAAAAGTTTTGGAGTCCTCTCTTTTAACACAACAGATGAACCAGGATTCGAAATAAGGTATTGAGCACAATACCTTCTTATGCTTTTAAAAGACGCCCTAGATCCCGAACGAACTAACCGTATAGCATGCTCCCGAGCACGTCTTGTTTTATGTTTCCCCAACTTTAACTTCAAATCGGTATTCACTTCGGATTGCAAGTCCTTAGAATTTAAATCGGGTTTCTCCAAAAAACGTTGGTAATACTTCTTTGCTATCCAATATGCAGTGACAGATGAATTGACTTTCCTACGATGACAATGGGGGTCATGCGGTATAACGGACTTCACACACCACATGATGTCATTGTCTCTCATCGAAACATTGACATACCATGGACATGGACGGTCACCGTCACCTCTACAACGAACAAACAAACGGTACTTGTCATTCTTAACAAAATAGAATTCTCTACCTTCTTTAACGCATAGATCTTCAAGTGCACTCTTTGCTTGAATTTTACTTGCAAAACAAAGACCTTTCCTAATCAAGTGGTTCCAAATTATTAAAAAAAGAATAAACATAATGTTTATCAATACCTAACGAAATAAGGTAATGTTTTACTAATTGAACTTTTTACCTTATTACCTTATTACCTTATTACCTTACATAATAAGGTATTGAGCACAATACCTTCTTATGCTTTACTAATTGAACTTTTTGTTTTAAACGCATTCGAATGAGGAATTGACATGGGATCCGTAGGGTCATCAATTGGCACGTCATGAAGTTGTTCTTCATCATACTTTGCATTGTGACCTTCATCACAATCCATGTCCATACCATCGAACATTGTGTTGAACACACTTTCATCGGAGGACCAGTCGATGCAACTTGTATCTGAGCTGTTCTTTGATGCGTGAGAATTGTAATCACCTGCACTATCAAGATTGAGAAAATTCAACTATGATGCATTTAAATTCACATAACTACAAATTACATCCACTTCATATTACCAAATTCGGATAATGCGTCCGAGTTGTCACTCCCGCTAGACATTGCTTCGACAAAATAAATTGAATAACCTACAACAATTAAATATGCCACTAAACCAACAACAACAACAATTAATAAAGATAACCAAATTACCTTTCGCGCCTCAAAACCAAAATTCACCAAAATAGCAACGTAGAATACCAAAACACAAAACAATCATAGCACAAAATTTACATATTACAACTAACACAACAAGAACCATAATTCATACTTCATATCGCAACTTCATAAACAAAGCTTCAAAAACAACAATGTAACACTACAATAACAAAAACATCGCTGAAACACAACAATACTAACAATTTGGATGAACAAAAATAACTTAACTACGCAAGCATCGGACGAACAAAAACACAACAATACTAACAACACTAACAAAAACACAAAAATAACTTAACCGAGAAAATGCCCAAATTTCGCGTTTTAGAACACAACAACGCTGAAACTTTGCGCCTGTTTACTACTAACAATTAATCTGCCCAAATTTTGCTTTTCAGAACTTAACAGCGCAAGCATCGACTAACAATCTGCGCCGCTAGGGTCTAAACCCTAAACCGAGAAAATGCTCAAATTTCGTGTTTCATAACACAACGCTGAAACTCCGAGTCTGTTTACGACTAACAAAAAATTCTGCCCAAATTTCGCTGTTAGAACACAACAAGAACTTCAAATTTGCGTCACTTGTGAAAGAAGAAACAACCTTGAGACGATTTTGGGGTTTAAGAACGAAACTGAGTTTGGTCCAGTGCTTATGAATGAAGTCGGTGAATTACGAATTAAGTCACCTAAGTTCCAATAAATTTACCGCAAAGTTAACGCTGTTAGGATTACGTGGGGACTAATTTTGCCTCAATTTCAAAAGTTTGGAGACCAAACTTGTGATTGTGTGTAAAGTTTGGGGACCGGTATTGCCAGCTTAAAAGTTTGGGGGGTGGTATTGCGTCAATGTTTAAACTTTGATGACCAAAGTTGTCAAATTGTTAAAGTTTGGGGATTCAATTTGCCAAATTAATCAAACTCTGGGGATTGATTTTGCCTTTTAAAACGTTGGGGACCAATAATGCCAAATTATTGAAACTTTGGGGACCCAACAAGCCATTTTCTCTATTCTCTCCCTCCCAGTCGCGTGATTTTGGATGTCTATTCCCTTAGCTTCTAATACTTCCTCAAGTATCATGGGTTTCGCCGTAAGCCCCCTAGCATCGCCGTGGTAGACTCTACTACCTCCAGTTGTAAGCCCTCCATTTCTTTTATTAATGCATTTGCTAACACTCACTGGTTCCTACTGCTCAGCGCATCAGCCACCTGGTTTGCTTTTCCCGGGTGGTACTGGATATCCAAGTCGTAGTCTTTGATTAGCTCTAACCATCTCCTATGTCGCATGTTTAGCTCCTTCTGGGTGATTAAGTGCATTAAGCTCTTATGGTCGGTGAATATCTCGCATCTAACCCCATACAGATAGTGTCTCCAAATCTTAAGTGCGAACACCACCGCGGACAGTTCTAGATCGTGGGTCGGGTAATTCACTTCATGTATCTTTAACTTACGGGAAGTGTATGATATGACTTTTTCCTCTAGGATCAATACGCATCCGAGTCCCTTCTTCGAGGCATCACTATAAACGACAAAATCTTGTCGAGGAGTTGGTTGCACTAACACTGGAGCTGACGTTAATTTCATCTTGAGGCATTCAAAACTTTGTTCGCACACGTTGTCCCAAATATACTTCTTTTCCTTCCTGGTCAGGTTTGTCAATGGTTTTTCTATTTTGACGAAGCCCTCTAAAAATTTCATATAGTACCCTACTAGTCCGAGGAAGCTTCTAACTTCACTAGCGTTCGTTAGTCTTGGCCATTTTGGCACGGTCTCAACCTATGTTGGATCCACCATCACTCCGTCTGCTGATATTATGTGCCTTAGAAAACCTATGTTGTTCATCCAGAATTCGCACTTGCTATATTTGGTGTACAACTTCTCCTTTCTCAAAATCTGTAGCACTGCCCTCAAGTGTTGTTCATGTTCTTCTCGATTTCACGAATAAACCAGGATGTCGTCGATGAAAACTACCACAAATTTATCCACATACTGATTGATCACTTGTTTCATCAAATCCATGAATATTGCTGGGGCGTTGGTCAGTCCGAAGGGAACCACTGCGCATTCGTAATGGCCATAGCTCGTTCGAATAGCCTTTAAGTTCATGCATCTCTTGAGGTGTCATCCGGTATGGTGCTTTTGAAATCGGTTGGGTGCCGAGGAGTAGTTCTATTTCCATTTCAATTTCCCACGATGATGGTTGCCCTAGTAGCTCTTCCAGAAACACATCAGCAAACTCGCAAACGACTGGAACTGCCTCTAAGAGTATTCCCTTTTCTTCCGTTGTCACAAATGCCAAAAATCCACTCCATCCATCGAATCCTTCCCCTTCAATCTCAATTGGTTTCCCAAACAAGTCCCTTCTTCCTTCCCGTGGTGTGCTAAAGGTGATCGTGTGTTCCCGACATATTACATGTGCGTCATACTTGGACAACCAATCCATCCCTAATATCGCATCGAACCCCATGCCCCCAAATTCGATTAGGTCGTCTTACGTCCTCACTGAACCGACTTCTAATGTGCATCAATTATAGACCTTAGTTGCCTCTAAGGCATTGGGTCTTGGAGTCTTTATCGTCGGTCCTCCGTCCTCTCATAATAGTTTCTTGGATGCCACAGGTTGTCTTTTCCCTGCGGCCTATAACATTTATCACCTTGACTACCCTATCGGAGAGATTCTGCTCATTTGCCCATCGGATCACTCTGATCGGGCTTTTCTTTCATCATAGCCGCTATTGTCTTCTACATCAGTGAGCACTTGAGAGTCGGGTGTTCATTGTTATTGTAACGACCCTAGACCAGGCCTAGCCGAAATGAGAAAAACATTCTAGATATGAATTGAAGTTTCCAAAACATAGTTCAAAACAAACAAAACAATTTCAATTTCAACAAAGAGAATATAAAGGAGTTCCAAAATACCGGACACTGACAACGGACAACGGACAACCTTCTTCCCATGCCTCTCCTCACATCCCGCTCTCGTTACCTACATAGTCTGTAAAGAGGTCACAATGTATTAAAAGAAACTTCACACTCTTTCCAATTTCTCTTATAACGATAAATTAAGGCATAAAACAACATAACTTCTAGATAAATCCACTTTTCTTTCTTTTACATTCTATATACTTTTTTTCGTATCCTACTTTTTCTTTCTTTTATATTTCATGTTCTTTCCTTCATATTTTCCTTTCATTTCATTCTCATTACGTGGCCGAGTGTCACATGCTCGGTACATGTCTGGCCCAAGCCAACCGTTAGCTGTTGGTTGATTCGACGAGCCGTATGCGTCCCTTCTCTGAATGAGTACTCAGGTGCTACCCCTTTTTTCATCCGGGTCCGTTCAGCCCTCTTCGTACGTATCTCTCCATCTTTGGAACTTATTGTTCCCTTCATCAGGAATGCCCTTCCTTTGACGAATCGTGTGCTCGGCACGATGCCGAGTTCGATCGGACGGTCCATTCTCCCTCACCGCGAGTCTTATTATCATTCATTCTGTTATTCCTATCTNCAATAATCGATTAAAGAAGCATCTTTTAATTTGTAGTTGTTTTTGGGACAACTTTGTGTTTAGGATATTAAACGAACACATGCAATTTAGCGTGGAAAACCCTAAAAGAAATTAAAAAAAATAATAGTGTCAAGGGAAATCCTCCGCCGTTAATTCAATAAGTAATGAGTAGAACATTACATGGGTTACAACCCTCTCGCGGTACCCGGTCTTGGGGTTCCTATCAGTTGTAAACTAAATTACATCGTTGATAGTAGATTAACCAATGGTGGTCTGTTATTTTCTCCAAGTACTCGTTTTCCATGCTGATATTATCCGAGGGTATTTACGTCATTATGATACATTTCGGGGCTCGTCTAGCACAACTATGGTATTTTTGATTTTCTATTATAATTTTGAATAAAGTAACTTTGAGGGTATTCTAGTAATTTGGGCATCCCGGGCCCGTATTTAAGAATTTTAATGGCATTATGGGTAGTTTCGGAATGATTCCAAAGGTATATTCTTAATTTGGCACTCAAAGAGCTCGTCGTTGAGTTTTGTGATATTATGGGCTACCTTTTGAAGTATTTGGAATCACGAACTACTCAACGATATTTTATCGCCATTACATATGATCAGTGCTCGACCGGGATGCACTTCATAAAACCCATGACATTACGATATATATCTCGGAGAAATTGGGCGTTTTTTAGTAACTCGGGCCAAATTGACTAAGATTGGGCTTTTGGACCCTAAGTTGACCTACTAAGCCCAATTTTTCTATAAATACATGCCCTTAGGCACCGGGAAAGGATCCGGACTCTTAGCATGCTTCCCAATGCAAGGTTTTCGCGTGAGCTTGCTTGGGACTCACGTGGATTTGCGCTTCATGTGGTAGTTGCGTGGGCTTGCTTCATGTATTCGCGTGGATCTGTTTCAAACTTGACTCGCGTGTTCGCTCACCCCTGAGTCACGTGGTTTCATATTGTGTTGTTTAGGGTGTTATATCGTGAAAGAATGTTATATCGTGAAAGAGATATCAAATTTATGTTATTTTATTAATCGCCAAATGGTATTCATCCGGAAATATATTTTATGTGACCCCATCTTTCAATTTATTTTATTTTATTTTCTCGCCAAGAACGGTGTTCGTCCAGAAATATATTTTTATGGAACTCATTTTCTTAATTCATCCACGACATTATTGATTGACGAATATCTTGACCCTATCTGCTTTCGAGCATATATCTTTTAGAGAACTATTAAGATTCAGCGATTACATACTAAGTTGGTCTGGTTTAACAACATCGTTGTTGCTCCCGAATGATCTATTTTTCTCCAAGTTACTCTGGGATACCCAGAAATCTCGAGAACTATTTTTGTGGAATTTGTTGTGGTAGATCTCCCTATCCTTCCTTATAATGCTATTCATAGGAGAAGTGTGTTGAATTTATTCGAGGCGATTGTTTCTCAGCCTCATTTGATGATAATGTTTCCTATCCCTTCGAGTGTTAGGAATATGAAAGGGAACCAGAAGCTGACACGTTCGTGCTATAATATCATGCGCCAAAGCGGTATGGATGGCTCAATTGTGAAGAAGCATATTTGTATGGTCGTTTTGACACTAAGAAGGTCAGATTCTGAGATCGGGCAAAAATCTCGTAATTTTTCGACCTGGGGCCTGCCTCTATGAATACCCATGTCCTTCTGCGTAACATTGCCATTTCACGGAAACTCAGCACTCTCTCGCGACTTTTTGAACAAAATCCCGCAACTACTTTCACTGAACAGTGATACTCGAGATTTCTTGAACGAAAACTCGCGACTACGTTGATTCAAAAGTAACTCTCGCATACTCTCATGACACTTAAGGAAAACTCACGACTACGCGGCTTGAACAGTGTCTCTTGTGACTTTTGGTACGAAAACTCAATCAAACACGCGAGTAAAGGCTCTAAAATCTTTTGAGAAACCATACAGCATGCACCTCTGGAAATGGAAATATGTAATAGAGGATTATCATCTTCCTTCCTACTGCGTTTTGTACCAACCTGGTCCCATCGACAGGATTTTACGTCCGCCACTAGGCTCTCAATCTATCTGACTCGAATACTTAGAGTGTGGGCCCGCTTTCCACTTCATCCATTCATTATAAAGCTCATAACTCTTCTAAACATCCACCTCTTCCAACTAAACCCGAATTCAATCTCCCTCGTGGTTGCCTTTATTATTTTCATGGAAACGAATGAGATTTTGATGACTATCAACTATTTCTTCCAAATTTTTCAAATTAGTACGGCTATCCATCACGGTGCTCAGGGCTGTATTTTTATCCGCCAAAGATAGCAAAAAAGCCCCTTTCCATTCTCCAATCCTCAATCGAACCATGATTGGAAGATACACTTCTTCTTTGTCACGTGTGTAGGTTCCACCAGGTTCTCCACACTCAGTCTCCCTTGGCGGTTCTCGGTTGAAGGGGAACCTTTTTTCCCATTGTCTTATTATTCCGTTCCGCGGGAGGTTACTCCCAATCCCTTAGAAATTTTTTTTCTCTTGTTTGCCAGATCGGATGGTCTTGATTGGAGTTCAAGACTTTATTTTTTGCCCCGATCTTGGTTGCCTTGGGGATTCTCCCCATTTTAGTAGGGAATTTTTAGGTAGCTCTCTCATGCATTCACACCTGGACCATCTCGATAGATTTCTCTTTGATAGGGAAACAACTTCTTTATATAAATATAGATTTGTGTTATCACTCTTGTTTTGTATTGCTTATACAACTTGTTTGCTTTGCAGATAAAATAATGGCTTCTGTTGAAGATCTATCCCGACTCGATTATAGGTTGATGTCGCTCCGTGCACTGATCACGGAAACGGATGATCTCATATTTAGGATTTCACCAGGGGTCCGGAATCGACTGTAGCAGCCGAATCGGCACTGAGTCTACAGGTTTCGGCACCGCTAAAGGATGAAGTCTGGACCGCAACTACTCTGCACCCCCTTCCGATAGTGGAGTTTCCAGAACAAGGACAAAATACGCCGGTCCCGAAGGTTCCTAATAATATTGAAGACCCGACTCCCGTTGCTCAACAACTGGAGTTTAACCGCCAAGATCCCCTCGATGGGGAGATGTATGATTTTGTTGAGGTGTTAATTGACATCCTTGGGGCCGACAAGGAGGGTGAAATGAGCAAGGATCAGCCAATAGATCCACCAACGGAAGAAGTACCCCAGGAGGCCAGTCCGCACAATGGAAAACTGTCGGGGGAAGGTCCATCTCTTCTCGAATTACAGGTACCCACTAGAAAAAGTGGGTTGGATGCTGATTTCCTAGACGCCTTCCGGATAAGAGACATCCCCAAACTTACCGTGAAGGATTGGCTCGAGATGGGGCGCCAAGCTTTTTTTATTATGATAAAGGATGGAGTGTCCATTAGGATCCCGCGGTTTGATAAAGTTACCAAAAAGGCAGCCCTGGATTTTTTTCACCGGCACCCGGAGCTGCTGCCACATGATCGAGATGATCACACAACATTCACTGAATATAGCAGGCTGATGAGTTAGGTTTTGGCGATACGCCGTATAGGGGGAGAAGTTTGTAACCAATGTCAATTAAAATTTTACTTGCGCCTGATGCGTATAGACATATGTATTCCTAACTCTTGTTTTTCATTCAGATGGAGCGCGAACATGTGTGGAGCTAGGTGTCACAGCTGCGGTTGTGGAATACTGCATGTTAAGGCACTTTGAGCTCAACTATCCAAATACCATCGAGGAGCAAACCAAGAAGACCACGGAGAAATTAATGTAGAACTAGCGGGAGAAGCATGCACAAGACATAGCGGCGCTCAGAACTGAGCATAATAAAGCGATCGAGGCTTTGACCTGGGATCATCGCAGCGACTTGACGTAAATTGAAGCCCTGTTCGTTGGACAGAAGCATGCTCTCAAACAGTCTGTGAGTACTTTGAAGGTGAATCTCAAATATGCCAAGGACAAGCTGGAAGAAAACCGAGTCGAGACCGAGGCAAAACTGAAGAAAGCCAAAGATGCCAACGCCACGAATATAAAAGCCCTCGAGAAGGGAATGGAGGAGATCGCCGAGCTAAATTTAAAAACTGATTCCCTCCAAACGACGGTCAAACGTCTCAGGGCTCAGGCATCTAGGATGCCACAGTTATTAAACGAATGCTTTACGAAGCTGATATGGAATACACAGTCCATTTTTCGACCTTCCGAAATTTGGCTGCCCTAGTGCGCACGAAAATGTACCTATGGTATTTCTTCAAAGGAAGTATCCAGACTCAGAGAATTCTAGGTATAGCTTTGTTGCCGGAGGAAAAGGAGAGGTTGGATCCTAGCCTCTCGGAAAAATTTGAGCTTGATCTTGCGGCGGAAAAGTTAGATTGCTCCCAAGATCCGTTCGGGGTCCTCCACTTTAACTTGGATGATAATTTGCATAGCAATGTTTCTCGGAAGAAATCGAGACTGAAGAAGGTTTGCCACCAGATGCATATTCTAGGTTGGCCTCACTATTTACGGAACTTGTGGGCCCTCTCATAGCGTACATCCTTAAAGATGAGGAGGTGATAATTGAGCATGATCCTTTCATATACATTCCAACGAATGTGAGGGAAGCCCGGGAGCGCCATTAAGCTGCGATGGTGAATTTTGTTCCGAATAGGCCGACCGTTGCGGAGATTTTGAAGATTTCCTAAATCCTCCTCCTCTAACTATCGTCATAAAGAAGCGCCCAAGGGGACCCGGTGAAAGCTCAAGCACCTGGTAGAAAATGAAATAAGCCTCCGTAATATCTTTGTTTTTATTGTCTCCCCCTTTTATGTATTCCCCATCATAGAAATAACATTGAAATTTATTCTCTTTTTTTTTCTTTCAATTTTCAAATAACGTGCAACTCCATAAAATCCACAATTCTCTCCCGAAGATCTTAAGAATTTATCTTCGGAATAACTTGTTATTCTCTCTATAATCATTTTGATGATAGGGGATGGATAACTGATCGAAGTATCCAGATAAATAACTTCATACTTTCTCACCAACAAATCCAGGCTTCTGATCAACAATGATAGGGAACTTCATATATAATTTAAGTCTTTGTGATAACTTCCGAGTATAAGCCAGTGAGACTCCCCAGTGATAATCAAACTTAGTTAAATCCGTGTTGTCCAATGAACGTATGATTATTACGATCGTTCACCTCAGTGAAATCTATAAACACGATGTATCGTCAAATATATCCATAAGCCAAATGATAAACTTATAGATCATAAATAACGAGTATTGATGCGGTAGGATTATACCTTGGCCATTTTAATCACAAATGAATGTACTCGATCTTTAAATTACTTCATCACTAATGCTCTGCGATTTGTAAGATCCCTCAAGAAGTGATAAATAACCCAATCACGTAATAATGTGGTTTCATAATTTCTCAGATAATAATATACTTCCACTGATCATAAATAACACAATATTCCTTGTCGTTGGGTAGTCGTTTGGCCACTTCTATCATATCTAAGGATACTTAGTCATACATGTGACTTGATTAAATCCATGCAGTAAGGTGATTCATCGAATCTCGTGGTCATAATTAAGAGTGACAGGCTATAAATGATCATTCTTGATAAAAGATATTAGGATAATTTATGCCACATAACCCAACATTCGATCACATAAAATACCATTTGGAACCTTAGTATTGGATCACAACAGGCATCCGGTTAACTTAGGTCTGGCAAAACGNTTTCTACTTCTTCATCAATAACTTTCTCTTTCTCAAGAGAAAACTTCATATTCTTCTGATGAACTGCACTAAAAACTACAAAGGGTGGGGTTATGAAAACCAAGTATATGTACATACGGGTTAATATTGAGTGTATGAGATCAAACTTAGGGATCTACCCCTACATAATCCTGATAAGACCACGCAAAAATATATATATTATTTCACAATAAACAAATTAACTCATTTTCAAAATCTGGCGGCATCTCAGAACCAATTATGACTGTCTTTTCTGAATTATTCAAAATTAAGGCATTGTCTTGATACCTAGAGATTCCATCTTCATCTCGTTCTCTTTATATTTCTCAGAAAATACCATATACCCGAATCAGTAACTTCTTGTGATAAGAATTCCACCATACAAATGAGTTTCTTTGCAGTCAAGCCATCCATATCACTCATGCACATTATATTATAACAAGAACGCGCCAACTCCTGATTCCCTTTAATTTTTTTGACACCTGAAATACAATCTTTTGCAGGGTAACACTCGGTTCCCCAATTACCGTAGTAGGTTATTCTTGGGATTCCCAAACATGATCAGTATCTTCCACCACCACTTCATCATCAACGGGTTGCGGAGCAATATTGTTCCTTCTAGACCTCCTTCTAGCTTCAACTTCTTCCAATTAAGCAATTAAAATACGTCTTCGCTCTTCTAAATCCTCATCATCTTGATTATGATCCGCTGATCTAGCGCGTGCAGGTGGTGAAGAACGAGCATTATTCCAGACTGCAACTCGGCCAATTCTCCCAAATTCAAAACACCTTGACAAACATCGAGGCGGTGGAGGATAAATTTTAGGTGCCTTTCCGAATGAATACCAGCTCTAGAAGGCTTTCAAATAACTTCCTGTACCGGAGGCTCTTCCAGGAGAAATGATTGAGCCTCCGGTAATATAGCACCCTCATTATTTGTTCGAGGGTTTGGCTCCACTTCGATATCTTCGTCAGAATTCCGAATAGTCATGGTAGTAGAAACCCAAACTCAGTAGAAAAGCTCTCAATGGGATAAAATCTCGAATCCCCACGGACGGGCCAAACTCATCTGGTCTAAAAATATTTTAGGGTATGTATTTTTGATCAGTTAATTTCTTTTATAATCTTCAGTTCAATTATTGTGGGAAAACGAGCGATATACGAGGTTGGGCCCACAATGAGTGAGCTTACGTCCTCGGGAGAGTAGATCTCTACCGTGGTTTCCACTATAATAAAAAAAAATACGGTTAAAACCGAGAGATATCAAAAATCCGAATGAAAATATCTCGAATAAAGATCGATTTTAGGCCGTCACACTCGACCAGCCAAAATCTCGCGACTGGCCTAAAGAAACTTGCGAATGGAGCGAATTCTCGCTACTATGCCAAAAGTCGTGACTACCGTGGGTGCACAAAGTCGCGAAAAGGCAAGAACTCGCGAGTCTGCCTCAGTAAAATAAGATTTGAAATTCAATAACCAGCGAAAAGACACGACTCTCGACTTTCTGGGAGAAAAGTCGAGAGACACAAGATTCGCGACTTTCTGGTACAAAAGTCACGAATGAGATGACAAAAACTCGGGAATGGCGAATTCTCGCGAATACCAGGGTAAGTTCGAGTGAAAACCTTGCTTTGGGAAGTGTGACAAGAGCCTGAACCTCTTTTAAGTGTCTAGGGGATTGTATTTATAGAAAAACTCAGCTCAATAAGTCAGTTTTAAGCCCAAAAGCCCAATTTAAATCAACTTAGCCCAAATTACTTAAAAAATATCCAATTCCACCGGGATATGTGTCACAACATCCCGGAAATTCGAAAATGCACCCCGGTCGAACACTAGTCAGATACAACGATGGGAAAATACCAGAAAATACCGTTAACCAGTTCCTTGTCTGTCAATACTAAGTAGATAGCCTAAAATATCGCAGAAACTTACCGGCGAGCTCTTCAGGTGCCAAATTACTAAAATACCCTTGTCCTCTTTCGGTACCAAAACTGCCCGTAACGTCATCAAAATCCTCATTTTGTAGCCCAAGAAGTCCGAATTACGAAAATACTCCAAAAATCACAATTATTCCATAAGTATAATAAGAAACCAAAAATACCATTTAGCCACGTCAGATGAGCTCTCGGGGCATGGTAATGCCAAAAATATCACCTCTGCTTCCCGATAATTCAGAAAACACAGTTGTGATAGGTTTCCCGAATTTGAAAAGTAGGTAATTTATTCTTTGCGAAATAGTATAGATGTTTTTGCTAGGTCTTATCAAGATTATGTCGGGTGGATCCCCAATGTTGTTCACCTAGACTAAATGTTAGCATATATTTGCGACTAGTTCATCATGAAAAGCGCAAGTTCTCCCCTGAAAAAGAGAAGTCCATTGATGAGGAAGTTGAGAGTTTGCTGCATACATGATTCATAGAACCTGTGAGATACACAGATTGCGTCGCGAAGTCGAATAATAGCTTGAGAGATTGTATTTATTTTACCCATTTGAATAATGCATGTCCGAAGGATTCGTACTCATTACCTGTCATTGACATGATGGTGGATGCGGCATGCGATTTTGAATTTCTTAGTATGTTAGATGCTTTTAACGGTTATAACCAAATCTTATGCCTCTTGAGGACAAGTTATAGACTTAGTTTATGACAAATAAATGCATTTTTTGCTACAAATGTATGCCATTCGGTTTTAAGAATGTAGGGGCCACGTATCAACGATTGATGAATTCGATGTTCAAGGATATGATCAGAAAGTATTTAGAAATTTACATCGATGACATACTCAAAAAAGGCTGATGGGGAAACAATCATATCCAGTACCTATGCGATTGTTTCATTATACTAAGGAAGTATCGAATGAAGTTGAATTCACTTAAGTGTGTTTTACTTGTAATAGAGTGGAAATTCCTTAGTTTTATGGTATTTGAAAGAGAAATAGAAATTTATCCTAATAAGATAACAACTATTCAACAAATGACATCTCCAACAATAATCCAAGAGGTCAAGAGATTAACTGGATGTTTAGTATCGTTGAATCATTTTATTTCCCGATCAGTAGAGAAAATTTTGCCATTCTTTCGGCATTGTGTAAGGCAAATCTTTTACAGTGGAATGATGAGTACTGTTTGGCTTTTGAGAAGTTGAAAGAATATTTAAGTAAACCATCATTTATGTTTCCCCTTCTCCCAGGGAACCTTTGGGCTTATATCTAGCAGTGTCTAAAGAGGCAGTCAATACCACTCTGGTCAGAATTAATGATAAGGAACATCGGCTAATATGTTATGTCAGTAAGAAATTGCAAGGTGGGAAATCTCGTTATACGGATTTGGAAAAATTTGTTCTGCTTTGAGAGTTGCTTCTCGAAAGGTAAGGCGTTATTTTTAGGGTCATCACATTAGAGTATTAACATATCAGTCTATCATAAGTGTATTATCAAAAGTTGATGCCTCATACAGGTTGGCCAAGTAGAATATTGAGTTGGGACATTATCCGATTGAATTTATACCGCGACGTGCATTAAAGTCGCATGTGATGATGTATTTCATAGTAAAACTGACACGATCAGAGGAATTGGGTAATGAAGAATATTGGGATTTATTCGTCGATGGATCAGTATATGCTAGGCAATCTGTCCCTGGCGTTTATCACAAAGAAAGAAAGTCTAGAGAAGAACATAAGTATGTTGTGAAGCTCTGTTTTTCCGCAACTAAAAATGTTGCAGAATATGAAGCATTGATTTTTAGTATCAACCTAGCAGTCGAGATTGGGATAGTTCTCTTACATGCTCATTCGGATTCAGAGTTAGTATTGATTCAATTTTAGGAAACTTTATTACAAAATATGAGCATATAATGTTATATTTAGAAAATTTGAGATAGGCCGGGATGAGTCTTAAGACATTCGTTCTCACGTATATTCCGAGAGAGGAGAATACTAGGGCAAACGCACTTGCGAAGTCAGCCACAATTTTAAAACACTCAGATGAGTCAAGGATCACGATTATGATCCATTATCAGCCGTCTATTAATTTGACTGAGAATTCGACATCCGAAGTTGCGAATTGGGAACTTTTGAGTAGTACGTGGTTTTTATTGTATGTCATACCTGACGAGCCGTCATGGAAGGATGTTATTGATAATTATTTAGTCAAAGGCTAGTTGCTACAGATGAAGATGAAGCTCGAAGAATGATGCATAGAGCTATAAATTTTGTGTACGTGGATGAAAAATTATACAAGAAGCATTTTGGCGGACCTTATCCTCAGTGTTTCTCCTAAATTTAGGAAAATGCTATTATGGAAGAATTTCATGCTGGGGACTAGTGTGATCATTCAGCGGGTTGGTCATTGGCGTTAAAAGATAATCGTGCTGGATATTTTTTGCCAACAATGGTAAAAGATTGCATCAGTTTAGTTCAAGCTTGTTCCGTTTGTCAGTTTCATTCAAATTACATTATGTGCTGAGAGCAACCATGAAGCCTCTACTAACAACTTGTCCCTTTGANCCTCCCTTCATGCCTTGGGACCTCTATTTATAGGGAAATGGAGCCCAAAATACAAACCTTGGCCCAAGAGTCCAATTAATCTTAATTAAATTAGATTAAGCCCAAGTCACCCTAATTAATCTCCAATTAAATTAGAACAAAGGCCGCTCCGCAATATAACCTCTGAAATGCATCCCGATCCAGGATTAGGCGGGAATATAGATGAGAAAATAACGGAGGACCCCGTAAAATAACCCACTGCTTCCGGGTAGCGAATACATAATCATATAACTTAATCGTACCTGACCGGTGCACTCCCGGGTGGCAAATGACGAAAATACCCCTGGCCCCGTCCGGGGTCGAAATAACACGAAATGTCCCAAAATGCTTACAGAGATTTTATACGGGGTCCAGCGAGCCAGAATAGCGAGAATACCACTTGAGAAAGCCACCCGGTCAAAATACCGAAAATGCCGAAAATACCGAAAATACCAATAATACCGAAAATACCAATAACTGCGTCGGACGAGTCTCCGGGTATGGTTCCGTTTGTCAGTTTCATTCAAATTACATTATGTGCTGAGAGCAACCATGAAGCCTCTACTAACAACTTGTCCCTTTGATACGTGAGACATCGACTTTTTAGGTCCATTTCGGACTGCTCCTAATCAAAAGAAGTTAGGTATCGCGGCCGTAGAACATTTCTCCTAGTGGATAGAAGACGAAGCTGTATCCCGAGTCCGGGAGCAGGAAGTTCCTTTGGATGTATATTGTTTGTCGTTTCGGAATTCCTAGGATTTTGGTATCGGATAATGGAATACAATTCTATGGAAATCGTTTAAAGACAAAGATAGATCAATCCAAAAGCTCATGGGTGTATTAATTGCAAAACGTGATATAGGCATAATTACATCACCACGACCTACCACAGGATTTAGCCCATTTTGGCTAGTATATGGTTCTTAAGCCGTTTTTCTGGCAGAGGTAACCATTCTATCCGAGAAAGCTATTGCCTATGAGAACTATTGAACGAGGATATGCGGAAAAAAATCTTCGTTGTGTCGAAGATTTTAGAGAGAGAGCGGCTATTCGAATGGAAGTATGCAAGAAACGAATGGCTAAAAGGCATGACAAAGAAGTTCGTCCACTGTTGTTGACAGATGAGGACTTGGTCCTAAAGAAAGTTGAGGTATCGAAGCATGTTGATAAATCGGTTCTTAAGTGGGAAGGTCCATATCAAGTTACGGCAGTGGTGAGAGAATGAACGTATAAGATTGCGAATATGAGCAGAGAGGAGCTGCCACCGACTTGGCATTGCACAAGTATTATGTATAGACGTGACTCTTCAATCTTATTAAAATAAAATCCCCTCTTTTCATCATTTTCAGAATTTTTTATATTATTTTTGACAACAAGAGATCAATCGACTAGGGCACTGGTAAGATAGGAGTGAGATTCATTGCATTTTAGTGTGATAGAAGATGGAAATTAAATAACTTAGGATAGATTAGAAATGCAATGTACCACCTGTCATATAGTCGATCAATCTCAAACTCGTCAAACTGGAAACCGAGTCAAAATACTTTAAAACATGAGGAGTCTTCCTATCTGAGGCAAAATCGTCTATACATACATACTATTGAAATACGTCATGGGGCCCAATTGTTTTATAGCCGATTTTGTACCGAGCATGTTTCCGTAGCAAACATGAACTTTTTTACCCGAATCCTCCATGACACACCGAAAGGGTCACGCCCTCATCGGAGGCAGGTCACATTGGCAAGTTAGAAAGGACATCTGTCTCCTCTGTGGTCCTAAAAAGAGCACTCATTCCAAGGTACTGGATCTGTCTATGCAGGAGTGAAAATTTTATTTTAGTCTAAGGATTGTACCCTTAACCTGATGCTACTTCCGCAAAGGCAGTGAATGCTCTCTCTGGCTCGAGGTACCCGATCTATCCACGTGGGAGTGAAAACTTTATGTCAGTTTAAGGATTGTACCCTGAACCTGACTCTACTGTCACCTGGATTGTAAAGGCTTCCTACGCATATGTTTGGAGGAGAACGGGAAAGGTCCGACTTATAATGATGGTGGAGTGTGCTAGCATGTATAAAGCACAGTGACATCCACCTCTCCCGATAGTTATGGGGGTAAAACCTCGTGACGCGAGAGACTCGATCTATCTAGGTGGAAGTGAAATATTTACTTCAGTCTAATAATTGTACCTTGAAACTAACGATACTTCAACCTAGACAGTGAGATCCCCAAACGTCTTTCGGTAGACGCGGGAAAGGTCCAAATAAGTTGATGTGAAGTATTGTGTGAGAATGTGAGAGGCAAAAAGGGATCCGTCTCCTCCATAGTTCCACAAGGACCACACAGTCCAGGGTACCACATCTATCTATGCGGATGTGAAAAATTTACGTCGGTCTAAGGATTCTACCCTGAATCTGACCCTACTTCTACCTAGATGAAGAAAGCTCTCTGGCACAGGGCACCCAAGCTACCCGAGTGGGAGTGGAATATTTACACCAGTCTAAGGATTGTACCATGAACCTGTCGCTACTTTTCCTCGGGCATTAAAGGTTTCCTACGCTTATTCAGCGAAGGAGAATGGGAAATGTGGGGCCTGGAAAGGTTGAGATGAGATTACCGGCGCCTCTTGAGGCCCTATGAGGATGAGATGAATACGGGTGTGAGTTTATACCCAAAAAACGTACGACATGCGCTACTTAAGCCCCATGGGTGCTGGTTCAATCCAGAAGTCTAGATTGGTCAAGGTGCTTGGTTTGGCCCGCAACTAGTGAGTGCATGTTAAGGCCCAGAAGTGGAAGTGATATCAGATGCTCGCTGAGATCCGTAGAAAAGAAATCAACATCCTCAGTGCCCATACTAGCCAAATGCTAAGTGGGCAATACCTTTTAGCGTGTGGAGTTGGATCCACTAGATTGAAAGTGAAATATTTACAATAGTCTAAGGATTGTACCTTGAACCTTGTGCTACACTCACTCGGGAAGTGAAGGTTCCTCCACTTACACTACGGAGGAGAGCAAGAAAGATCCAAAAGAAGGTTTGGAGTTATGTGTCGGACGCTTGGTGAGGTCCATGGAAAGACATATGTCTCCTCCGTGACTCGAGAGAGTCACCACTTAAATGAATAAAATCATTTAATGCGAAAATATGTTTCTATGCAGTTGGGAGTGAAAAATTTACACTAATTCAAGTATTGTACCCTGAACCTGGCGCTACTTTCATCCGTATAGCGGTATACTCATTATCGGAAGATAACTGGACACGTAAGGGATGTTGGGCGCTTGTTGAGGCCCAACACCGGGATTTCAGGAATTTTATTTATGGTCGGATATTTTCTTTTACAACCATAGTGACCAATTGATGGTCTTATTGGAGGGATTATTTTGTTATCTTTCATCAAGGAATTGTATGTATGGCCGATCACTCGGAATTACGATTGAAGTGGTCAAATATTTGCCTTATTGTGTGGATTTCATTATACTTTATTTATGACGATAAAATTGCATGTTTGGTCCCAAATGTTTGTTGAGTTTTGCAAATTTGGTTCCCAAACTTTTATTTAGTATTTATATTCCCAATACTTTGATAGTTTTGGTAAAATTTATACCCATAATTTCCAAAATTTGACAAATTTGGTCCCCATGTGGCAAACTTGGTCTCCCAAATTTGAGGACCAATTTCTCCACATATATTAAACTAAGAGGATTAGATTTACCAAAATTTACAAAGTATAAGGGTTAACTATGCTAATGATACAAAGTTTGTGGACAAGTTTTATCTCTAAAAACTTTGAATACTAAATTTTCCAAAATAAAGAAACTTTGAGAACCAAATTTACAAAATTATATAAACTTTGGGGATATTAAATGACATTCGCCCACTTATGACTGGGGACTCTCAATTATGATCGAAGCTATCATAAGAGTGTCCAACGATAATGAATATTTTATTATTAGTGATTAGAGAGTTGACTTATTTGATGAAAAAGTATGAAGCTACTTATCTGGGTGTATTGAAAGATTATTATATGTTAGGGATACACTGAGAACGTGCCTATAACTCTTTGAATTTGGTTGACATCGTAACCAATGGGCTATATAAGTTTGAACTAACATGTGGTATGGTGATAGACCTTATTCATAGGATCGTTTTCTTTTTGAGAAATTACAAGTTATTCATTTCTCATCATTGGAGATTATAGAGAAAGCCATAAATTATTCCGAAGTTATTTTATTTATCGAAGTCACGGATTATTCAGAGTTGTATTATATTTGGGAAATAAAAAATATTCACTATTAGTTCTCAAAAGATGTGGAATTACAAAAGGGGAAAAAATTACAAATATAGAGGAAATGCACTATTTTTCTTCATCTTCTTAGAGCCCAAGCATTCACCAGCCCCACTAAAGCGCTTCCTGATACCGACTATGGGAGGATCTGGCCTTGAAAGTTGTTCTATTGCGGCCCTCGCATCCTCCATGGTAGGCAGGTTCGGATCAAAATTCGACAAGCGATCTTGATGATGCTCCCAAGTTTCTATCACTATGGTGGGAATGTATATTGGAGGCTCACGCTCGGTTATCACAGTTTCCTCTTTGAGTATCTATGCCAAAAGAGGACCCACCGACTCCGGGAATAATGGGGGAATTTTGGAATAAGAGCTCAGGGGGACCTTCTTTAGTCTCAATCTCTTATGGGAAGCACTTTTTATGCAAATCCTCCTCGAGATTGAATTGGAGCTCCCAAAATGGATTTTGAGAGCAGTCTAGCTTCTCTATTGCAAGGTCGGCCTTAAATTTCCCAGAGAGGTTAGGATCTGACCTCTCTATTCTGGTGTCAATGCCACTCCATAATTCTTTGAGTCTGGGTGCTTCCCTTAAAGAAATACAATAGGTACATTTTTGCACTCACCAAGGCCGCCAAGTTCCAAAGGTAGGGGAGTGCACGCTGAATTCTCATATCGTCTTCTGGAGGCACTGATTTAGCTATAGTGGCCACCTGGACGCTCTCTCCCTAAGTTTGTCAACCGTTGATTGGAGAGATCGTGTTTTCAGCTTCAGTTCTGCATTCTCCTCCCGCTCCATTTCTAAGGCCTTTATTTTTGCGACATTTGAGTCCTTAGCTTTTTGAATTTTTGCTTCAGCCTAAGTGCGGGTTTTCTCCAAAAGTATCTGTGCTATACTTGAGATTTTCTTTGAGAATGCTCACGGACTGTTGGAGAGCATGCCCTTTTCAGACAAAAGGCGCTTGAGTTTCCTTTAATTCACTTCTGTGAGCCCGGGTCAAAGCTTCTATTGCCTGATTATGTTCGACCTTCAGTGCATCCATTTCTTGTGCATGCTTTTCTCGATGATTCAACATCAGTTTCTCAGTAGCCATCTTAATCTGCACCCCTCTTAAGCCCGGATGATTGAAGATGGAATGCCTCGGCATGCAATATTCTCCACAGCAGCTGCAACACCCAAGTCCTCACACATTTGCTCCATCTGGTTTTCAACAAGAGAGAAATTATATATGTTAGAGATCTGAAATTGATTATTATTATCTCAAAAGATTAAGCAGTGCCAAACCTCTCCTCCATGTGACGTAATGTTCCCGCATGAAACATTAACCGAAAAAGTACGTAAAGACCGTATGGTTGTCCAGGTCACGTAGCCACAGGCTCAGGTTTCATCTGAAGTAATTGAGTGATGGTCGCTTGGATACTCGATCTGACACTGGAATTTGGCTATCAACCCGGTCCTTCACTATCGTAAAGTCGGCTCCACGACCTAACTGGATCCATTCCTTGACGACAAACTTCTTGTCATTACGTATGATCAGTGTTCGATCGAGATGCACTTCGGAAAAATTGGGACAATACGACGCATATTTCGGTGAAATTAGGTGTTTTTGAGCCACTCGGGCCAAATTAGGTCAAATTATCTAATACTGGGCTTTTGGACCCAAAGTTGACCTACTAGGCCTAATTTTTCTATAAAAACATGTCCTTAGGCACCGGAAAAGGGTTCGACTCTTGACACGCTTCACAAGACAATGTTTTCTCGTGAACTTGCTTGGGACTCGCGTGGATTTGTGCCTCAGGCCGTAGTCGCGTGGACTTGCTTCATGTAGTTGCGTGGATCTGTTTCACACCTGAGTCGCATGTTCTTGCTCCCTTGAGTCACGTGGTTTCATAAAGTATTGTTACTTGTGGACTTTCGTATCTTATTTCGCAGACACCGGATCGGAGCTCACGTTGATTTGACACCTGAATCCACTCGTGTGTTTTTGTACTGGTCACTCACGTGGAATTGGTAGATCAGGGGTAGATTGTGTGAAATCGATCATCTTTCGAAATGTATTCATTCTGAATCATGATTCTCTTGATTGTATTTGTAATCATTGATCAATTATAGTGAAAACCANCGCTACTTTTCCTCGGGCATTAAAGGTTTCCTACGCTTATTCAGCGAAGGAGAATGGGAAATGTGGGGCCTGGAAAGGTTGAGATGAGATTACCGGCGCCTCTTGAGGCCCTATGAGGATGAGATGAATACGGGTGTGAGTTTATACCCAAAAAACGTACGACATGCGCTACTTAAGCCCCATGGGTGCTGGTTCAATCCAGAAGTCTAGATTGGTCAAGGTGCTTGGTTTGGCCCGCAACTAGTGAGTGCATGTTAAGGCCCAGAAGTGGAAGTGATATCAGATGCTAGCTGAGATCCGTAGAAAAGAAATCAACATCCTCAGTGCCCATACTAGCCAAATGCTAAGTGGGCCATACCTTTTAGCGTGTGGAGTTGGATCCACTAGATTGAAAGTGAAATATTTACAATAGTCTAAGGATTGTACCTTGAACCTTGTGCTACACTCACTCGGGAAGTGAAGGTTCCTCCACTTACACTACGGAGGAGAGCAATAAAGATCCAAAAGAAGGTTTGGAGTTATGTGTCGGACGCTTGGTGAGGTCCATGGAAAGACATATGTCTCCTCCGTGACTCGAGAGAGTCACCACTTAAATGAATAAAATCATTTAATGCGAAAATATGTTTCTGTGCAGTTGGGAGTGAAAAATTTACACTAGTTCAAGTATTATACCTTGAACCTGGCGCTACTTTCATCCGTATAGCGGTATACTCATTATCGGAAGATAACTGGACACGTAAGGGATGTTGGGCGCTTGTTGAGGCCCAACACCGGGATTTCAGGAATTTTATTTATGGTCGGATATTTTCTTTTACAACGATAGTGACCAATTGATGGTCTTATTGGAGGGATTATTTTGTTATCTTTCATCAAGGAATAGTATGTATGGCCGATCACTCGGAATTACGATTGAAGTGGTCAAATATTTGCCTTATTGTGTGGATTTCATTAAACTTTATTTATGACAATAAAATTGCATGTTTGGTCCCCAATGTTTGTTGAATTTTGCAAATTTGGTCCCCAAACTTTTATTTGGTATTTATATTCCCAATACTTTGATAGTTTTGGTAAAATTCATACCCATAATTTCCAAAATTTGACAAAT
This sequence comes from Utricularia reniformis, assembly GCA_009725065.1. NCBI lineage: Eukaryota > Viridiplantae > Streptophyta > Magnoliopsida > Lamiales > Lentibulariaceae > Utricularia > Utricularia reniformis. The sequence goes on from RWGZ01000155.1 coordinate 445,049, forward strand.
TTGGTCCCCATATGGCAAACTTGGTCTCCCAAATTTGAGGACCAATTTCTCCACATATATTAAACTAAGAGGATTAGATTTTCCAAAATTTACAAAGTATAAGGGTTAACTATGCTAATGATACAAAGTTTGTGGACAAGTTTTATCTCTAAAAACTTTGAATACTAAATTTTCCAAAATAAAGAAAATTTGAGAACCAAATTTACCAAGTTATATAAACTTTGGGGATATTAAATGACATTCGCCCACTTATGACTAGGGACTCTCAATTATGATCGAAGCTATCATAAGAGTGTCCAACGATAATGAATATTTTATTATTAGTGATTAGAGAGTTGACTTATTTGATGAAAAAGTATGAAGCTACTTATCTGGGTGTATTGAAAGATTATTATATGTTAGGGATACACTGAGAACGTGCCTATAACTCTTTGAATTTGGTTGACATCGTAACAAAGGGGCTATATAAGTTTGAACTAACATGTGGTCTGGTGATAGACCTTATTCATAGGATCGTTTTCTTTTTGAGAAATTACAAGTTATTCATTTCTCATCATTGGAGATTATAGAGAAAGCCATAAATTATTCCGAAGTTATTTTTTTTATCGAAGTCACGGATTATTCAGAGTTGTATTATATTTGGGAAATAAAAAATATTCACTATTAGTTCTCAAAAGATGTGGAATTACAAAAGGGGAAAAAATTACAAATATAGAGGAAATGCACTATTTTTCTTCATCTTCTTAGAGCCCAAGCATTCACCAGCCCCACTAGGGCGCTTCCTGATACCGACTATGGGAGGATCGGGCCTTGAAAGTTCTTCTATTGCGGCCCTCGCATCTTCCATGGTAGGCAGGTTTGGATCAAAATTCGACAAGTGATCTTGATGATGCTCCCGAGTTTCTATCACTATGGTGGGAATGTATATTGGAGGCTCACACTTGGTTATCACAGTTTCCTCTTTGAGTATCTAGGCCAAAAGAGGACCTACCGACTCAGGGAATAATGGGGGAATTTTGGAATAAGAGCTCAGGGGGACCTTCTTTAGTCTCAATCTCTTTTGGGAAGCACTTTTTATGCAAATCCTCCTCGAGATTGAATTGGAGCTCCCAAAATGGATTTTGAGAGCAGTCTAGCTTCTCTATTGCAAGGTCGGCCTTAAATTTCCCAGAGAGGTTAGGATCTGACCTCTCTATTCCGGTGTCAATGCAACTCCATAATTCTTTGAGTCTGGGTGCTTCCCTTAAAGAAATACAATAGGTACATTTTTGCACTCACCAAGGCCGTCAAGTTCCAAAGGTAGGGGAGTGCACGCTGAATTCTCATATTGTCTTCTGGAGGCACTGATTTAGCTATAGTGGCCACCTGGACGCTCTCTCCCTAAGTTTGTCAACCGTTGATTGGAGAGATCGTGTCTTCAGCTTCAGTTCTGCATTCTCCTCCCGCTCCATTTCTAAGGCCTTTATTTTTGCGACATTTGAGTCCTTAGCTTTTTGAATTTTTGCTTCAGCCTAAGTGCGGGTTTTCTCCAAAAGTATCTGTGCTATACTTGAGATTTTCTTTGAGAATGCTCACGGACTGTTGGAGAGCATGCCCTTTTCAGACAAAAGGCGCTTGAGTTTCCTTTAATTCACTTCTGTGAGCCCGGGTCAAAGCTTCTATTGCCTGATTATGTTCGACCTTCAGTGCATCCATTTCTTGTGCATGCTTTTCTCGATGATTCAACATCAGTTTCTCAGTAGCCATCTTAAAATGCACCCCTCTTAAGCCCGGATGATTGAAGATGGAATGCCTCGGCATGCAATATTCTCCGACAGCAGCTGCAACACCCAAGTCCTCACACATTTGCTCCATCTGGTTTTCAACAAGAGAGAAATTATATATGTTAGAGATCTGAAATTGATTATTATTAACTCAAAAGATTAAGCAGTGCCAAACCTCTCCTCCCATGTGACGTAATGTTGTCGCATGAAACATTAACCGAAAAAAGTACGTAAAGACCGTATGGTTGTCCAGGTCACGTAGCCACAGGCTCAGGTTTCATCTGAAGTAATTGAATGATGGTCGCTTGGATACTCGATCTTACGCTGGAATTTGGCTATCAACCCCGTCCTTCACTATCGTAAAGCCTGCTCCACGACCTAACTGGATCCATTCCTTGACGACAAACTTCTTGTCATTACGTATGATCAGTGTTCGATCGAGATGCACTTCGGAAAAATTGGGACAATACGATGCATATTTCGGTGAAATTAGGTGTTTTTGAGCCACTCGGGCCAAATTAGGTCAAATTATCTAATATTGGGCTTTTGGACCCAAAGTTGACCTACTAGGCCTAGTTTTTCTATAAAAACATGTCCTTAGGCACCGGAAAAGGGTTCGACTCTTGACACGCTTCACAAGACAAGGTTTTCTCGTGAACTTGCTTGGGACTCGCGTGGATTTGTGCCTGAGGCCGTAGTCGCGTGGACTTGCTTCATGTAGTTGCGTGGATCTGTTTCACACCTGAGTCGCATGTTCTTGCTCCCTTGAGTCACGTGGTTTCATAAAGTATTGTTACTTGTGGACTTTCGTATCTTATTTCGCGGACACCGGATCGGAGCTCACGTTGATTTGACACCTGAATCCACTCGCGTGTTTTTGTACTGGTCACTCACGTGGAATTGGTAGATCAGGGGTAGATTGTGTGAAATCGATCATCTTTCGAAATGTATTCATTCTGAATCATGATTCTCTTGATTGTATTTGTAATCATTGATCAATTATAGTGAAAACCAAGATAGAGTTCTGCTCTCTCGAGTACGTAAGCTCACATATTGTGCATTCAACCTCGTATATCGCTCGTGTCTCCATATTAATTGAACCTAATATAATAAAAGGAAGACCAAGAAATATTTTTAGACAATATTACACATAAAATTTTATGTGTGTTTTATTCTCATTTTCGTATCTATTTTTGAAAATTGTAGTCAGTAAACGAAACGGAATAGTCCATTTTAAGCTAACATATCTAGTGAACTCTTTCATCTTAGATAGCTTTAGAGCAACTTAAACCTGAAACAAAGTGGTATAGTTTTTTCAAGAGAAAGTGAAGGGAGATTTATAGAACTAGGCTGCGGAGAAAGGGCTTCTTGATAGTTTCTCCTAGTATTGCTCGATAATCCTATGTAGCAAGATTTCAAAACTTGTGTTAATGCAATTTATGAAAACGATCTCTAGCTTGCTCGGTTAAGAGCTCCATTCAACCATCTCCCAGCAAAATTATAATACTCTAGTTTTGTTGTCTAAACAATTAGTTTTAGGAATTCATTTTTTGGTTATTTTCCTAACTACAAAGTTTTCCTTAGATCGATTATAAAAGTACATATGTATGAATTTACATAAATATAATTTATGCTATAAAATAAATTCGAGTTCAAAACAATTATATACTTGTAATTAGTAATTGATGACTTTTTAACATTTTTCTTTAAATTGGTTGTTTTAGTGTTTTGTTAATTCCTATAACCAATACCAAACTTATGAGATTTTTGAGAAACATTATTTTTATCCAACAAATATAATGAAGTGTTTGTTGGGAAATTGCTTTCTTAAGAGGATTTATTTACTAAATATCTTATGATTGTTAATTCTAGAATTTTTATTAGTTTTTTTCATAATTACTCTTACAATTATTTTAAGATACATAAGAGTCATTTCCAGAACTCTTAATAGATTTTATAAAAGGTTTTTTATTATGAAATTTTTCAGTTTCAACAAATCAAAGTCCGGTTTTATTATCTATCTGTTTTTGGCATCTAAATATAGTATTTAATTTTCTATACTATCACACACAATGGATTCATGTTCAGTATTTAAGGAAGATATAAATTTTCAATCCATCTTTTTTAAACAATTCATGCATATTTATAAATTTAGTATATTTTACCTCTACATTTTATATTTGAACTTATTAACAGAAAAGAACTAGCAACATCGACTAAAAAAATTATCACTTGAATATGAAGAATAATGGCTTACCATACAGTTGGACATCTTATTGATCTATGCCCATGAGAGTCTCAAAGAAGACGGTTTTCTTTTTTTGAAAATTTTCATAACCCTATAACATAGGGTTTGTTTTGCAATAATGACCTTTTTTTACAATAATGACAAGTGATCTCGTTGTACCATTTTTTATTTTCACCTTCAATTTTTTCAGATTTACATAATTAACTTTTATTTTTATTTCTCTATGATTTTAAAAACTTTGTAAATTTCTAAGTTAATAATTTTATTTTTTGATCCTCACATTCATTTTTTTCATTTGTCTCACATATAGGAAGTAATACTTTATTTTGCTTCTTATTAAATTTATATTTGTTTTGCTTTATCCTCAGTAGTTTTTTACTTTGAGTTTTAATGAACTCATAATCATTTCCTCATAAATTAACACACCAACAAGTTCATTTACATTACATATAGAGTCTCTAAATCTCTAGTCTCTTCGAATATAGTGANATTGGTCGTGAACTAACTATCACATGAAGAATAGAGTATAATATGATACGCTATTGATTGATTGATACAATTGTATTCATGATGCTCCCTATTTATAGATTCTAAACTAAGATCTAATATAAGAAATATTCTACAATATTCTTTTTTCCATATCATTGACCGCAACTTCCATATATCTAGTTAACAAGATATATTTGCATATCTTCTTCTATATATATCACCGGCAGAATATATCTTCATATCTTCTTCTATATATATGTAACCAACAAAATATATATCAATATATTCTTCCATATATGCAACCAACAAGATATATCTCAATATCTTATTCCATATATTTCATGAGTTAATTAAGGAAAGATATTTCCCCTTCGATACTCTTGAATTCTGATCCAAGTCTAGTCCGACCGCTATCAAATAGACTTATCACAATCGTTCGATCGGTATCCTTGATCGGTCAACGGGATCGATCAAGCAGATCAACATCACCGCACCGCTTCATGTTAGGTTTCCCCCGTTCGGTCGTCCACGCCGATCAAACCCTTCGACTATCACCCGACCTCCATTCATAACAATCTTTCACTTGGAGTTGGGTGATCCTTCATTCTTCTTAGATAGTCTGTCCAAAACTTATGCATCGACATGATGCTCTTTTGAGAGTTGAACAACTCTCTCCTCCGACTTTCGAGGTTAGTATCCACCCTCGAAAGTAGTAGTTCACCAAATTACCTAGTGAATCAAGTTAGGGCATGTCCGAGCCCTAACCGCAATGGACAATACATCATCTTTCAGGACAAACTCCCACTCCTCAGAAGCTTTCATTGCCCTCCATTGCCTAACCGCAGAAGCTAGCAGTTCCCTTGTATTCTGATTTGCCGTCTGATCGACCATACCCGGATTCGTTTCAGACCGATCAGCCCTACTATCACCGATCTCTTCATCGATTGAATTTCCCGAAGGCCTCTTCGACCGATCCACCTTAGCTAGTGTTCCACTCCCACTCGACAATATCGGTTTCACCGCATCTTCAACCTTGTGTCGATTTTGAACATGTACTTGTTTAGTCTTGCGTTGTGATGATACCCGGTCTGTTCGTCATGGTACCGATCCCCACATACACACTTCCAGACATAACTCCCCTAGACACGATCATCGATCCCTTCGACACTTTGCAACATCCTCCTCAAAAAGTCGTTCGATACCCCATTGCGTCAAGTTGCCCATATACATTACGTCCTCTAAAGTAGTTCGTTCGAAATCATATATCTCCTCAAAACATCAAATTCTTCACTAACTGTGACCTCCTCTAAAGTTGTCCTCATAACGACTTTACCAGTAGTCCTCATCAAGTTCGTTCGTTCGAAATCATATACCTCCTCTAAAGATGGCCATGTACATTAACTCCTCAAAACATCAAATTCTTCACTAACTGTGACCTCCTCTAAAGATGTCCTCATAACGACTTTACCGGTAGTCCTCATCAAGTTTGTTCGTTCGAAATCATATACCTCCTCTAAAGTTGGCCATGTACATTAACTCCTCAAAACATCAAATTCTTCACTAACTGTGACCTCCTCTAAAGTTGTCCTCATAACGACTTTACCAGTAGTCCTCATCAAGTTCGTTCGTTCGAAATCATATACCTCCTCTAAAGTTGTTCGTGTACATATATCTCCTCAAAACATCAAATTCTTCACTAACTGTGACCTCCTCTAAAGTTGTCCTCATAACGACTTTACCAGTAGTCCTCATCAAGTTCGTTCGTTCGAAATCATATACCTCCTCTAAAGTTGGCCATGTACATTAACTCCTCAAAACATCAAATTCTTCACTAACTGTGACCTCCTCTAAAGTTGTCCTCATAACGACTTTACCGGTAGTCCTCATCAAGTTTGTTCGTTCGAAATCATATACCTCCTCTAAAGTTGGCCATGTACATTATTACCTCCTCAAAACATCAAATTCTTCGTAAGACCAGGAATGTACATTACGTCCTCTAACAACAACTGTGACCGTTAGAAGTGATCGGTATGTCTCCCCAACCGGTAATTTTCAATGCTTTCCCATCCGCCAAGTAGACTTTACCATGATTTCCGCCAGCAAAATTAACATATATACTTTTATGCGATGAAATGTGAAACGATGCTCCCAATTCAAAAACCCATGACTCGATCGAACTCTAAATGCACATAACTAATACATCGTCCATCTCGGCAACCGTCACCGATCTATCCATTCTTTTCTCCTTGCGCTCTCGCTTCAAGTGTCATCTCTTTACGCAATTACAACACTCCAGTGACTTATACTTCACCCGAGTCTTTCCCTTCGACCAATCATCCCGATCGTCATCGTCATCACTTCCTCCCTTACCGCATTGGTTATTATATTGATTCGACTCTATTGGCAAATCAGCAAGGTCATTGCAATCCCGATTGGATCTCCGCACTTCCTAACTAATCAACCGATCTCGCACGTCGATAAACTTTAACATACTGGTTGGCTACTGATCACGTCGACCTTGGTCCCCCAACTGTCTGGCAATGTTCCAGGTAAAAGGACTGGTAGTTGATCATCCATGATTTCATGCTCCATCGATGCAAGCTGTCCATCAAGATTATTGAATTCGTTCAAGTGTTTGGAAACTGAACCACTTTGGGACATCTTCAAGGTGTAATGTTTCTTTGCAAGGTGCACTAAATTTGTTGATATCGGCTTTGGGTACATATCCTGAATCGCTTTCACCAACCCGTACGTAGTAGTTTTATCGAAAACGTTGAAGGCAACGTTTCTCGTTAAAGTTTCCACCAAGAACCCGAGAGTCTTTTAGTCGATTCTCGACCACTTGGTTTATCCTTCTTTAGAGCCGCTCCGAGATCATGTCATCGTAGAGTTCCTTCAATCTGCATCTTCCAATACCGATAGTCATCGCCATAAAAAATCTTCAAGATCGTTCGATATTCCCCCATCGCCACGTTCCGTCACCACCCCACCGCCACCACGAGTTGTTGGGAAAATTCTCTCATCTGGAGAAGAAAAGAATTCCCGTTATTCGGGGTCGGATCGAATTATTGAGATGAGAACCAAACGTAAATGAAGAAAAGTAGAAGACACTAGATTTAGAGTAGAAACCCAAAACCCGGAAAAACCACGTGACCAATAAACCTTGATCATGAACTAACTATTACAAGAAGAATATGGTACAATATGCTACGCTATTGATTGATTGGTATAATTGTGTTCATGATGTTCACTATTTATCAAGTCTAGACTAGGATCTAATCTAGGAAATATTCTACTGAATATTCTACAATATTCTCTTTACATATCTTTGACCGCATCTTCCATATATCTAGTTAACATGTGGCATCTTCTTCTACGTTTTTCATCTGCCATATCTTTGACCATATCTTTGGGCTCGTAGGGAGACTCATCGTTTATATAACTTAGATGTTAGGTTTTTGAGGTGGTCTTATAGCCATTTCTCAAGCACCAAGACCCCATAACGCAACGAAAATATAAACTTTAAAGCTGAAGAAAATGTGAAGAGGAAGGTAGCGGTTGTTTTTCTTCAAACTAAGAATTACAACTTCAAACCCTACAACACTACATATATTTAAATACATCAAGTAGCCCTAAAGCCCATTACAATTGCAGAAGCGTAGCCAAAACTTTGTCCCATCAGCAATTGTAAGAATCGTCACCAAGACGGATAACTCTCTCTTCATCTTCACTCTCCAATGAAAGATATGATAGGTAGGCATTTGTACGATAGGGGAAATACCTATATACTATGGTACGTGATAAGACGAGGTAACTCCATGGGCATATTGAAACTGACAACGAGTGAAGGTGTCAATTGCATGGAATGATAGGAGCTTCACATCATCGACATCTGCTTAAGTGTCAGTGGTGGCGGACTTGGAGCGGGAGCTTGTTGGGGACTTGACAATAATACGAAGGAGTGCTGTAAGGCCAAGAAACAATATATATCTTTAATAAGGTAAATAAATTAAATACACACAATTCAACAAGTTTCAATATTATGATCATTGGAAGATGTGGTAGTGTTGTAATGATTTTAATACCTATTGGAAACTTAGATAGGGGTGACATCAATAAATTTATATTATGACATAAATTGTAGGACATTAACACTACTCAAAGGGCATAATTAATATTTTACTCATTTAATATTAAGATAAATATGAAAGGGGGTCAAAGCTTGAATACTTATCAAATTAGAAAGATAAACTTGGAGTTTTTGAAGGGAGATTTCGACGAAACTAGAGGAGAAACATCATTCCTATGAAATTGAACTTAGGAGCTGAAATTTTAAGAGAGAAAGTTAAAGGTTATTTGTATGATTGAGATTTAAAAGTTAAAATACATTTTCTGCGTTTTCTATTTTGTTGCTGATGTTCATGAATTGACTGTTACTTATTGGATGCGAATTATGTGATGAAATTTGCATGATTTTGTTCCTTGTTGAGTCTAGTTTCTATATATATAGAGTTTACAGGTAGAGGAACACAGGTTAAGAAGTTATGATATGTTTTCCAAACCCTCCAGAATTGTTCCTCTATTTACATATCTTCTGTTAATGACTTTTTACGAAACGTTTGAGTGCTCTGATGAAGTTACGTCCTCTTAGGATGTTTTCTTTCAAATGATTACTTTTACATTAAATTTAAAGTTCAATTAAGCCCTCAAATTGTGTCTGGTGTTTTGTTTCGCCTGACTACACCTAAAAATCAGAAAGTAATTTTTATGTGTAAATTGTACTGTTTTGTGAAAATTCGATGAGGGGTTGACGCATACTCCTGGAAACATGGTTTTACCATGAATTAGCCACAAAACAAGCTAGATTGCGGAAATATGAAAGTGGACATGGCTAAAATTATGATATAGGAGATACGAAGCATATATGTTTGGCATATTCATGTGTTATGAAGAGGGGTGACTCCTTCTTATCAATACTTGAGTATTGCTTCTTATGTTTTCTTGATCTTTGGTGGTGCCTAGCCAAGGGTTAAGACCGGTTACCTGGCTCGACATGCTAGCAATGCAAGATAATGAAAAAGTGCAGTCTATACATATTTACATTTCTTATGTTGATGTTTTGATTTTTTTGCTACTATATGTTTGTCGTTTCTGTATTTTATCTTGTTACAGTCTCATGACCACTCATCCCTCCCCAGTTAAAGAAGACAAGGATATTTAAATAGGTCGATCAGTTTTCCACAAGATATGAAAGAGTAAAGGGTTTCGGGTAGCTTTTGTTTCATTGTTTGTTATGTCGTAGTCTTCCGGTGCTATGTTGTTGTTTTGTAAATAGTAAGCTTGTGATGTTTTGAAGTCTAGGAAATGGTTTGACGTTTGTAATTTCCATGATATGTAGATGTATTGATGTTTTGGTGTTATGTATATATAAATATTTTAAAGTTGTAAGATATGTGTAGTATTGTTTACTTATAATTGTACAAATGCATTTGAATAGATAATAAGAACATGTATGACATTGTACTCTAATTTATATAGTACGGCGTCATGTCTCACCTTTGATAATATATATAAGATAGGGCATGATAGAGTGGTACCGAAGCAAAGTTAAGTCTTGGATCTGACAGCTGATCATTAGGATTAGATAAGTAAATTTCATAGGGGTATGAGAGTTTAGTTATGTTTGTAAAATTATCTTTAATATTTGGTCATTATATTTGTGTGATTTATAGGAATTAAGATTTCTTCGGGAAAATCAAGAGAAATTACGCGTAGTGAGAGTACTGATAATTTAACTTCACCTCCAGAACTTGATAGAATGCAAGAGATGATGAATCTTATGGAAAATGCTGTGAATTAGATGATAAATGTTGTGATTAAGAAAAGAGTAGTTGAGTAGAATGCATCTCATTCGAATATTTCTCACCCTGATGTCAAGGTTTGGAAGTTCAATTATTGCTAAGTGAGTTGTTTACTTTTGTTAAGAGATGGAGAGGAAATAAATGGAGAATTAGTATACCATTGGTAGAAAACTTACGCCTAGAAAATTGTTTTGAGACTGCAAAATAATAATAGATCATCATCAATACATTATACATTTAAGAGAGCTAAACATGACTGAATTTGATGTAATTCTTACATATTAAAATGGAACTCTAATTTCTTTTTGTTAAAATGAAATGTCAACAATTTCTAGTAAATTTCAATCACTTATTTTAATGTAACAATTATTATAAAGTTGTATCTCCCAAACAAATGGAATCATCAGATTCTATAGATGATCAATTTGGTAAGATGTTTGATTGACCTTCTAATCTACTAAACAAAAGCAATGTGATAGTTTTTTTAAATAACTAAATGTATCAAGTTTATTATAGCTAATAAATAATAATAGTTTTATAATTATAAAAATATCAAATCAATTTGGGTATTTTGGTGATTTTAGTTTATGTCAATCTTGTTAACAAATCCATATTTAAAACATTAAAGTACTACAAAAATTGAGATAAGAAAGATCTTATGAGTGTGAGTATGAGTATGAGTATAGAAAAACATGATAACCGTCACCCCTTAGGATGAAGAACAGGGGCGATTGAAATGGATTAAAAAACAGTTTCAATATCAATTGAATATGTAGTTCATGCATGAGATATATACAGAAATAAGCATTCTAAATGATTTAAATACCCTCTATATTTACGTATATTTTACAATTGCAATATTGAACAACCCTCGTCAAGACGAAACGTCTTGAAGATATGTAGATGAAGAGCCAATCGTGTGGAGATTCATGTGATTAAGTAGGCGTCCGAAAGACGGGAAGGAGAAACTTGGTAAATAAATCGGCAACTTGATCACGTGTTGACACATGTGTGGGTCTAAGAAATTCACTCTGATCTAGTCTTAAAATATTTTTGGTATTTTTGATCTGTTAATTCAATTTTTTTTTGATGTTGTTAAGACACATAGAATTACGAGTTCGACCTACAATGTGTGAGCTTACTTCCTCGGGAGAACGAAGCTCTACCTGGGTGTTTCACTATAATAAAGTACAACATTAGAAAATGTTGTTTATTCAATCAAATAAATGATATGGATTCGATCTAGGGGAAGAAATGAGCTCGATAATAACGATCGGACGAAATCGTTGAATCATTATTCGTTGCAGATTTATTGTTCATGTTGGAGTCACTATTCATCCTGAGTTACTATTCATCGCCGGATTTCTATTCATCGCCGGAGTTACTATTTTTATCACGGGTTACTATTCACCGTCGGAGTTACTGTTTTCTCGCAAATTTACTATTCATCACGGAATTTCACTATTCATCCGGAGTTACTGTTTTATCGCGAATTTACTATTCATCACGGATTTACTATTCGATACCGGAGTTACTGTTTTATCGCGGATTTACTATTCATCGCGGATTTTATGACTTGGCTGATTTCTTAACTCACCTATGGGTTAAAAGCCAATCTTATCCAGTCTAGCCCGATTTGACCCAATTTGCACAAAAACACCCGGTTTCAATCGGATATCTATCGTAATGTCCCCGATTACTCGCAATGTCTCTCGATCGGCTTGTAACTTGCGGAAATAAGCCAAAATACACTCAGCAGAGATCTATCTCAACAATACTCATCAGATATCCAAACTATCACATAATATTTGCCTTAACGTCTTCTGGACACCAAATTACGAAAATACCCCTAGCGCCACTCCAACTCGTAATTATGCAATAATACTCGTGACTCCTCCGGAAACTTTCAATGCGGCCTCTGGATGCCCAAAGCAAATAAAAATACCTCACATTACAGAAAATACCGTAATGGGCGTACGGATCGGACCCGGTACGTCCAAATTACGAAAATACATCCGTCGTCATTTCAACCACAAATCACCTCAGAATACCGAAAATACCATATTGATCGTACCGATCGGACCCGGGGTGTCCAAATTACGAAAATACCATTGACATCATTTCCGACCGAAATTATCCAAAACTGCTCCAAACACCATGAGAATCCTCATACAAGGGCGAGACATGACCAAATTACGAGACTACCCCCGATATCACACTGCTCAATAAACGTAACAGAAAACCGAAGATAACTTTTAATCACGTCAGACGAGCCTAGGGGTATCATAATTACCTAAATAACCCCGGGCAATATCACACTCTTATAATGATCACGAACGAGATGACAGTCGATATCCAAGTGCCTAGTCTCCTCATGAAAAACGATGTTTTCTGAAATTTGAATAGATGTTTTGCTATTGCACCACCGTGTGATCAGTAGAGGCACGTATACTTGTAAATCACAGAATATAAAAGTTAGTCACTTTAATTCACATATTGTGGTAGTCATGCTTATGTATTCTGCTTATGCGAAACTCTGGGCCACTGTTTTTTCTTCTTGGTTTTCCAAGAAATTTGAGAATTCCAAGAAAATACAATAGCATGTGAGCGAGCTCCTTGTATCGGCACAAGAGCTCCAATCCGCATCACAAAATCCACNTGGATAGTGAAGTAAATCAAATAGATGAATCATTCATGATTGATTCAGAATATTCCAAACGAATACCATTTCCGATAGCTAAGAAAGACTATTAGATGCCATCTTCGAGATAGGCTCTGTGTTATCAATAACTCGATTATAGAGTAGAGGTATGATTTCAACTATTCAAGTTTAATAATTCTCATTAATTCCAAATCTTTAACTATATTCTCAGTGTTTCGCAACTCTTCGAGAACTTTCATTAACGCAGACCCACATGATCCGAACAGGGAATACTAATTGATGAAACCCTATTCAATTTTCGAAAAATAATTAATAACCAATGAAAACCAAGGGATCTCACAACTCTACAATCATCCTCAAATCTATTGAAAGATGAGTAAGAGATCCGGATAGTTCATATAACCATTTAGGAGGTCTTGATTATTGAATAAGAATGCCGAGATACAAGTATACGTTCAAATTATGAGGAGACGAGACCTTCTTTCAATGATAGACTTCACGCCATAATTTCATTTTGTTATTTACGGGTAACTTCACCCATTCCACTGTAATTCGTTGACAAATATCTTGTCGTTTTCACCATTTCTTCACCATGCATATTTGTAGTTTCTCCCTATACCACGATAATTACTCGCTCAGTCACGAATACTTTCTCTTCCACACACTAGCTTCGTATTTTGCCATAATAATTTCTCGATGTGGTATACTTCTAAAAGGCATACTCTTCAACTCCTCAATTCGAATATTAAGATATTCACTTCTATATTGTAGGACATGTATGATCTATATACTAATAATTAATTCCCCGAGTTGCCAAAAACTTCCTTAGCCTCTGAGGCTTAACCTTAATGCATCAAAGTCATCGATATAACGTATGGAATATATATGAAAGCTACATAACTTCATGAAGGATGTCCGTAAATATATATAAATATTTCACTATCTCAAAATATTCTAATCGACAATTAGAAAACTCTCTTAATAACTCAAAATTGGATAACCCACATTATTAATTTCGATTTCTCACACGTTCTATGATTTCGAATAGACTGTGTACATACTGAGTAAGTTCCTCCATAATAATTACGTCTTGCCTCATGTCATGGTAAATTAGTCTTAGGGAGAGTCACTGGGTTCTCGGGTTGAATAATCTAATTACCTTCCACTGTACTAATTAGCTCATCAAAATAGCCAAACTTCAATAACCTCTCAACATCGGACAATCAATAACTTATCCGGGCATCAGTAACTTGTCTGAAATGATACTGGAAGATGACAAAATACTTGTGATTCGTAAGTCCACAGTGTCAGTACTTATAATGGAGGGAGATATATAAGGGATCCTCCTTTCAATTGTTATCATGGTGAGAATATGCTTGTAATTGAGTGCCGAAAAAGTCCGCATCTCAGTTTTCCATAGCTTCATTACCACATACTACTTCATCTTCATCAATATACTAGGTACATCTTAGAGCAATCTCTTACATTTCTTCCGACGATCCTTGTTTAAGAATTGCGTAGAGGGTGGCCAGCCAAAATAAGCTGAAATACTCCGACTTTCTTACTAACAATAATTCGAGGGCACTCCTGCATTGCTCCTCAAATCGGGTTACAACACCCAACAATGTCTCCTTAGGATCATTCCGCAAAGTGATTAAAGATGTAGTTGACTCCACCGATACATTGAAATGCACACATGCCGAATAAAATTGATGCATGAATCTGATATGAAATGATAGAAAACCTCACCAAAATGTTGAATAACCGGAAGATAGTCTCATTCAAAGAAGATGCCGAAACTCTAATACTGTGGGAGATCCTTCGCCCACCATTGACTTTGCAGAACATCCATCGATGCCATGGTTTTTCTTCTTCTATTGAAGAGCTTAATTATACGTTCTCTTACAAACCATAATCACCATCATTAACGGAGCTGAGATGGATATGCCGGTATGTTAACCATATATCTATCTTCTTTCATAACCGATTCCCAGATTGACTTCCAGTATACTCATTCAAGTATCATTCTGCTCCTCGTTACCAACAATCCTTCAAAACTTAGACTCTACCCTCATATGATGAATGAGGTTCGAGCTTTTGGTTGAGTCCACTACGTTTTAATCATCAAACTCTTATACAATATTTACTTAAGATATTGTTCGCGCCTCTAATTATCAAGCGAAAACAAACCGTTTATCTAATACTCTTTTGACTTTCATCACATTAACCTCGGAAAAACTTGTTTCACACATAAATCCTTATTTACTCAAGATATCAACCAACATCCAACTCTTCACATGCTCTCTCTAATCTCATTCTTTCTTATAAAACTCTACCTCATATATTATCCACTCCTCTATTGTGAAATAGTTGAAATCACCACTAACGAAGTCCGGCTATATCATGGCACACACAGATGCAATGCGTTCATAATAGGTACCATCTGGATGAAATCCCACTCCAGAGGTTTGTTAGATGTTCCCACTACCGAAAACTCTTCCGACGGCACTTATTGAGTCCCAAGTAAAATATCTAACGATTTCTATCGAATGAGGGTACACTCCGTCACAATATCTTCATCTACATCGTTCTCATATAAAAAATCCCAAATCATCATAATAGATAACAAAATCCAAGTTCAGCACAAGAGCTCTCAACGGGACTAAGTCTCGAGCCCCACAAACGACGCCAAACTGATCTAATCTTAAAATATTTTTGGTATTTTTGATCATTCAATTCAATTTTTTTTGTTGATGTTGTTAAGGCACAAAGAATTACGATATTGGACCCACAATGTGTGAGCTTACGTCCTCGGGAGAGCGAAGCTCTACCTAGGTGTTTCATTATAATAAAGTACAACATTACAAAATATGATATATTCAATCAAATAAATGATATAGACTCGATCTGGGGGAAGAAATGAGCTCAATAATAACGATCTGGACGAAATCGTTGAATCATTATTCATTGCAGATTTACTGTTCATGGTGGAGTCACTATTCATCCGGAGTTACTATTCATCGACGGAGTTGTTGTTTATCGTCGAAGTTACTATTCATCGCGGATTTCACTATTCATCCCGGAGTTACTATTTTATCACGGATTAGTATTCACTGCCGGATTTCACTATTTATCCCGGAGTTACTATTTATCGAGGATTTCATTTTTCATCCCGGAGTTACTTTTTATCGCGGATTTACTATTCATCGCAGATTTCACTATTCACCACCGGAATTACTATTTTACCGTGTTTACTATTCACCGCCGGAGTTACTATTCATCGCGGATTTTAGGACTTGGCTAATTTCAGGAATTCCAACTCCGAGTTTTTTCTAAATTCATCTCCCATTCCGACCCCTTTTCAATTGATCATAGGTTTGTATTTATAAATAATTCAAGTCAATAACTCACCTATGGGTTAAAAGTCCAATCTTATCCTGTCTGGCCCAATTTGCACAAAAACACCCGGTTTCAACCGGATATCTATCGTAATGTCTCCGATTACTCACAATACCTCTCGATCGGCTCATAACTTGCGGAAATAAGCCAAAATACACTCAACATATATCTATCTCAACAATACTCATCAGATATCCAAACTATCACATAATATTTGCCATAACGTCTTCTGGACACCAAATTACGAAAATACCCCTAGCGCCACTCCAACTCGTAATTATGCAATAATACTCGTGACTCCTCCGGAAACTTTCAATGCGGCCTCTGGATGCCCAAAGTAAATAAAAATACCTCACATTACAGAAAATACCGTAGTGGGCGTACGGATTGGACCCGATGCGTCCAAATTACGAAAATACATCCGTCGCCATTTCAACCACAAATCACCTCAGAATACCCAATACCATAGTGATCGTACCAATCGGATCCGGGGTGTCCAAATTACGAAAATACCATTGGCATCATTTTCGACCGAAATCATCCAAAATTGCTCCAAACACCATCAGAATCCTCATACGTGGGCCAAACATGACCAAATTACGAGACTACCCCCGATATCACATTGCTCAATAAACGTAATAGAAAACCGAAGATAACTTTTAGTCACGTCAGACGAGCCTAGGGGTATCATAATTACCTAAATAACCCCGGGCAATATCACACTCTTATAAGGATCACGAACGAGATGACAGTCGATATCCAAGTGCATAGTCTCCTCATGAAAAACGATGTTTTCTGAAATTTGAATAGTTGTTTTGCTATTGCACCACCGTGTGATCAGTAGAGGCACGTATACTTGTAAATCACAGAATATAAAAGTTAGTCACTTTAATTCACATATTGTGGTAGTCATGCTTATGTATTCTGCTTATGCGAAACTCTGTGCCACTGTTTTTTCTTCTTGGTTTTCCAAGAAATTTGAGAATTCCAAGAAAATACAATAGCATGTGAGCGAGCTCCTTGTATCGGCACAAGAGCTACAATCCGCATCACAAAATCCACAAAAAGTGGGTGTTGATATAGAAGAATATACTATATCTATAATGAAGTCCCCTTTAAATAGCAAACAAGATGAATAACGACATCCCAATGAGTATGTATAGGAGATCCAATTACTAAGTTGTTGAGTAGAAAATGTGACATAGGGTCTAGTGTATGATAAATAAAGTAATCTCTCGACAAGTCGTCAATAGAGGGTTGTGGATCAGTCAAAAGAGTATCATTCTCTTCGGTACATACATGTTTCATACCAGGAGGAAAGGGAGTAACCACCAAGGAGAGATGATCTTGAGCAATATCATAAAAAATGTCCATAATATATTTACATTGATTCAAATACATGCCGATAGAGTCTCGATATATCTCTAGTCCTAGAAAATACCTAACAGCTCTCAAATCTTTGATAGTAAATTTTTTGTGAAGAAAATTGTTGACCATAAGAATACCATGAGAATCGTCCCTAGTAATGAGAATGTCGTCCACATAAGTGAGTAAAAAAACTGTACCTAAAATAGTAATTCGACTAAAAAAAATACGGATCATGGGATGATGGTATGAATCCATTATCAGATAAGGTAGAGGTCAATTCGATGTTCCATTGCCAAGAGGTTTACTTCATACCATATAATGACATATTGGTTTGCATACCTTGGATTTATTAGTGCAAGAATACCAGAGCGGTTGCATCATATAGACTTCATCATCTAGAAAACCATGAAGAAAGGTAGTATTGATATCTATTTGATCAAGAGTCCAATATTTGGTGGCCGCTATAGCAAAAAATATATGAATAGTAATGATTTTTGCGACATGAGAGAATACATCATGATAATCGACTCCCTCCTCATGAGTATAGCCCTTAGCGACCAATCCAGCAGCCAAGTGTCGTATTGCCCAATGGTAAATCACATAATTCCCATATGCTATTTGCTTCAAGGGCAGCCAACTCGTTATCCATAGCTTCCTTCCAACATAAATTTTCAGCAGCTTCTCGAAAAGATGAGGCTACTTGATTATTTTTATATTTGCTAAAAATACTTGATAATCAGTGGATGGTATGTAAGGCATAGTGAGTCCTTCTGTATTATTATGAAATACCAAGGAGACATAATCAACGAGCCAAAACAGACGTTTTCGCATTCTGGTTGATCATTGAAGAGATAAGGCATTGGAATCTGATTTTTTAGATAGAAGCTGAAAATGTTTAGAAACGGCAGCCCCCATGTATTCTGGGGAAATAATTTGTTCACCAGGATAATAAATGTTAAGTAGTGGAAGATTCCGGGAAGGATTCAAGTGATTCCATAAAAGGCTCAACATCTGCAACAGGCAGTGAAAAATATGTTGAATTAGTTTCAGCAGAGTGATGAGCTTCATCCATTAAAGGGAGCGACAGATTTATCGCATGCTCCCGGTTACAGAAAGGAAAAACATTTTCAATAAATGTAGCATCTTTTGAAACTAGAGTTTTCTTATTAGTCATATTGTAATATATCCCACTTCCAGAAGTATAACCGATAATATGCATGGTCATCCACGTGAATCAAATTTATCTCGATGAGGGACAATGTTGGCAATATATGCCAAAACACCAAAAACTCACAAATTATCCTACCTTGGCTGCTTACCAAAGAGAACTTCATAAGGAGATTTCCAATGCAACAAAGGTGAGGGAAATTAATTGATTAGATAAGTAGGCGATTAAATAGCTCCCCTCAAAAGTGTTTAGGCAAGTTACTCTGAAACATTAATTATCTCACAACATTAAGCAAATGACAATGTGTATGCTCAACTACACCATTTGAGTATGGAGAGAAAGGACATCTCCTCTCATGGATATAGTCGTACTCCTTAAATAAGGACTTAGAAGTAGCTCTCGTAAATTCTCCGTCATTATTAGAGCTAATATTTTTTATTGAAATTCCAAACTGTGTATGAACCATTTTAGAAAAAGAAACGAGGACTCTACTAGCCATATATTTAGTAATCATAAAAAAGGTCCAAGTGCACCTAGTGAAGTCATTTACCACAAAAAATAACGAAAATCTTGTGTTGTTGGAACATTATAAGGACCCCAAACTTCGATATGAATCAATTCAAAAGGGGCAATCGATCAATAATTAACTAACGAAAATGGACTATGATGTTGATTCGAAAGAAAACATGTATAAATGAGAATGAGAATGAGAATGAGAATGAGAATGAGAATGAGAATGAGAATGAGAATGAGAATGAGAATGAGAATGTGGTGGGAACTATGAGACTAAGTATCACGTAAAGGCCGTTGCCCATGCATACAAACTAGCTCAAAGTCGAAAAACATGCTTGATTGGATGAATTTTAGATCAAAGCCCAAGTGAATCGGGATGAGTCAGATCAGGCCCATAAAGGAATCACAATCACCGAAATTCCTAAATGTTGAATCGATCCCCTCCACCTTGGACCGATCCTACCACGTGGATGTTGACTAAGATTCTAAGAAAATAAATGTGTTCAAGACAATTACGTGTATTAATGAAACTTGATGATTTTAAGGAGATATGATAACAGAATTAGTGTAATAACCCGAAAATTTAGAGATACTACGAAAAATATGAGTTTAATATATTAACGGCGAGTTTCGAGGACGAAACTCATTTTAAGATGGGTGAAATGTTAGAACACGAAATTTAGGAGAATTATATTTCTAATAAATATTAGTGAATATATTGAAAGTATATTGTAGTTTAAAGGTAATTGTGTTTAATAATGAAAAGATGATAGATAATTATAAGTTGCGGATGAACATGAAACGATGCGACGATGAAAATTGTATAGTCAATAATATATATGGATTATGATAAATTAATATAGAATATGCTGAATATATTGTGAAGTAAAAGATAAGATAATATTAATATAATGATATAACAATTAATTATTAAAATAAACTAGAGAAACTATTTAATATGCAAATTAATAATATTAATGTTATGGTCCCTTTTTAGGGGGTACCAACAGTCGTCCGGTTCGCTCAACAAACGAACTCGGTTCTGATTTCTTTTAAGTGTGGAAGACGATCAAAAGCTAAAAACAAAGTAAGTGCACGGTGATATATAGTGGAAACCCCAAGAATTGGGGTGAAAACCACTCGACTAAGAGATGATTATGCTCTTAGCCTGCTCACTAATGAAATAACTCAAAGTTTATACAAGAAAGGCTAATNGATTATGATAAATTAATATAGAATATGCTGAATATATTGTGAAGTAAAAGATAAGATAATATTAATATAATGATATAACAATTAATTATTAAAATAAACTAGAGAAACTATTTAATATGCAAATTAATAATATTAATATATAATATATTATATTAAAATATTTTAGTAGCTATTAAAATGATTAATAGAGTTTATAATATATTATAAAGGATAGAACAATATAATTTTTGTAGATAATGATAATATTAAGGTACAATACATTATAATTTTTTATTTTATTAGTAAATCAAATAATCAAGCGAAGTTACGATATATTATAATTTTGGAATATGAGAAGTTAGAGAGTTTCGTAAAAATCATGAATGATAATTTAATAATTAACTCAATGCTATAATAGAACCAAACAATATATTATTCGAATATACGAGATATAGTGTGATGACCTGGAAATTCGAATAAGTTGAGATATCATTATATTAGTAAAAGTTGTATTGTTTCTTGTAAAAAACTACATAAATTGCATTATGATTAAGAACAAAATTTTGGGCCGCTAGGGTTGGCCGACTGGACCATTTTGCATTTTTAAAATGCCCAAATCTCTATTCAAGAGCCCTAAATATGCAACTTGTAAACAGCCCCATCCCTACAAGAATTCCTTCATTGTTGACCATTCCTTCTTCTATTGGTTCAATCCTTCAAAAAGACGAGTAACAAGCCCCTTTCATTCATATGCATTCTGATGATATGCCCAAACCAAAGGAGACAGATTTTAAGGCATACAATGCAGCGCTCCTTGTCACACTCCTTTACATCGTAAGTTTTCGGATTTGATGCTCCCCCTAGATCTATTTCTTTGTCAATGTTAATCGGACTTTCGAATCAGCATTAGAAGATCTATTAGTTAATTGGAAGACTAGTATTGAAGAAAGGGCTCGGTTGATTTGGGGGAAAAAGGGGTCATGTTCAAGATTTGAGTTGTTGGGAATATTTGAAGAATTGGGAACACCAGTAAATGCTCTTTGTTTGAAAAATTTGGTTAGGAAAAGAAACATCAGCAGGGATACAATAATGTAATGGTGATTTGTTATCTCATCGAAAGTGCTTCTTATATGCTTCGGTTATTAGCCAGATCTTGTTCTTGGTCTCGTATTGACATGCGGAAAGAGGGAAATGATTTAGCAAATACGACTAGTGAGCAAAGTACGAACTAAAGTTACATGAGATGATCAATCAAATAATAGAAGGTTTATGCTAATTTAATTTTTGTACGATGAAATGTTTAAATTAAAATGTTTTGGGATGCGTTGTCTGTGCAGGGGTAAACGCCCATTGGGGGAGGGTGTCATTATATTTTATCTTTATGAAATGTTATGAAAGAATAAGATTTAGGGGATGAAGGATGGATCGTCCGATCGAACCCTAGGGGTGAGCAAAAATTTTGGAATATCAAATGCCGTACCGAAATTTTGTTATTTGGTATTTGGTATTTGGTATTTGGTATTCGGTACTTGGTATTCAGTTTGGTATTTAATTTTATGAAATTTTGAAACTTGGTTTGGAATTCAATAAAAAGAATAAAAATTTGGTATATACCTGTTATGGTCTCTTTTTAGGGGTACCAACAGTCGTCCGGTTCGTCAGTAGACGAACTCGATTTTGATTTGTTTTATATGTGGAATACGATTAGAACTGGAAACAATAAATGGACACGACGATTTATAGTGGAAACCCCATGAATTGGGGAGAAAACCACTTGACTAAGAGCGAATTACGCTCATATCCTGTTCACTAATCAAATAGTTCATACAAAATACAGCAGATGTTTAATGAAAATGACAAGGGAATAGAAAGCAGTAAGAACTCCGGCAGGGTAACGGCATGTTCTTACGCGTCCAAAATGTCCTGTTATTTCCGTCGTCGTACTCTGTATTTATAGAGTTAGTGGCGTGTGTAAATCACGCTCTGTAACCGCCTCTGACAGGTTTGTTAGAGGTTGTTGTCGCGCGATGTAAAACGAGGTTGGGACCGAGGCGTGGTCTGCGTGATCGGGCCTGAGGCGTGGTAAACGTGTGAAGGCCCGAAGCGTGGAAAACATGGGTTTGTAACCGTTCTGATCGAACCATGGAGCCAGTTACCAGAAAATGATTTATTTTGCCAAGGTTATCTTCGGTCCTCTCGTGGAACATCGGACCGTTCTTCGTTAAGTATACAAGTGGGCTGCAAGGGTTCGTTTCTACCATTTGAATCGGCCCAATTGTTAATGGGCCTTATCCGTCACATGGTGCCTGGTCCTAGAGTTCTCATTACTAGCCCCTCGGGCTTGATTGTCATCGTAGAGGTGATACAAGGCCGATCACATGATGTTTGCATATTCGTGAGAACACGGGACTGTACCTGTAGGTAGAGAGCGTCCAGGGGACCGATCTTTCCCTTAGTGTAGGAATTACTTGCATTTAAAACCTAATAACGTATATTTATGTTATATTTTTATCTTTGTTATTTTTTAAATATTAATATCCCGATTTGCGCCTCTTCACATTCGATAGTTCAAGAGGTGTGATGAGTGAGCTTGTACTGCCATTGTCTGGGGCAATATTACGTGGCGGCTCACCGTTAGCTGGGAGATAAATATTTAAATCGGGGTTTTGGGCACTGTTTCCCCTCATCGTCATTTTCACGAAGGAAGAACTGCAAAATCGAACTCTCTCTGCCCTCAATCCATTTTACGTTCAATCCATTTCACTCCGACTTTCTTTAAGGTATACACTATGGCTCCTCATAAAATGAGATACCCAGCCATGTCTGAGTTAGATATTGAGGAGTTTAGGTCTAGGTTTTCGATTCCGGCACATTATTCCATCTGCAAGGGACGGGAAGATATTCCCTGTTTCCTTCCGGCGGAAATGAATGTGCCGCCATCCGCTATTCCGGTCAGTTACACTTCTTTAAAGTGCGGGCTTCGTTTTCCGCTGCATCCCTTTGTAGCGGCCGTTCTTAAAGAAATTCATTGCCCCACTTTTGCGTTATTCCTGGGTAGTTATGTGTATATAGTAGCGTTTATATTTTACTGCCACCAACAGAATTGGTCCCCGACCTTAGAACATTTTTTTAACCTGTTCTTGGTAGGATCCCGAAAGGGGAAAGGTCTATTAGGATGCCGCAAATTATATTATATAGCGGTGTGCACTAAAGAGTGCGCTATTGTAGATAAAGAAGAGTCTCTCCATGCGTGGGAGTCTTGTTATGTGTGGATAACAGTCCCAAAAGAGGACATGTTGAAAGTGTGGCCACGCATAACTCACCCACGCATAGGTCAGTTGGACCGAATTAGGTTCAATCTTTCTCGTCCGGACACCGCAAATATGCTTGCAATGTTCCCCCCTCCCGAAGCGCGCCTTAAGCGAATAGATTTGCTTCGGGAGAAAAGATTGATAGAAATAGGTGTCGCGGGTAGGACCCGAGCCCCAGCCCCGAAGGGGATGTTTTCTAGCTCAGATCCATTAGAAGGATCGGGTATGAAGTAATGTTTTTATTTTATCCTTTCATGATCCTTATGTATTTGTTTTTGCATATTCGACTGAGACAATGCCTAGCTCACGTTTCAAACGTATGGCAGCTACTTCGGTCCGTCCTTCTTAGGGACAACGCGAAGCATCGGGCAGCGCAGATGGAAGTGAATCAGCAACGGGGGGTACGCTGGTTCCATCGGGGTCCGGGAACCCCCCGATCCAAACTACCGGCGCGGGCACATTGACCCTTTGCTGTACAGGGCAGCCTTCGACCGGGGAAGGGCCTACGTTTCGGGTATTTATAGTGGTATAGGAGGTGATAAAGGCTCGGATTCGTTCTTTGAGCTTATCCAGCCTCTATCAGATCAGAAATAACTCCTTCATTGATGCTAATACTATTGCTTTATTGCTGCAGGGAGCCGTTCCCGTGGAGAAGGTTCTCACCGGTCCTCACCTTAATGCGAACGTCTCCCTTCCGCCGATTCCCTTAGGAAAAGGGAAAAGGGCGATCGAAGCGGAAGCTCCGAAGGATCCAAAAAGGCTGAAGAAAGGGGAGAGCGCTTCGGTCCCTACTAAGGGGATCGTTTTGAAGGAGTCTACATCGGGCGCAAAGACTAACTCCGACTGGGGAGTTGCTTTGGGCCTGCTAGACAGGTTCAGTAAGGGGAGGAAGTTAACCTCCTGGAGGAATGCTTTCCTAAAGGACTTCCGCCTTTATGGAGAGTAAAACCCAGACAACGTCCAAGCGTACATGTCTGGGGAAGAGATTATTGAAGGTTTCCTTGACCTCACCACCAAGGTAATTTTATTTAACATGAAGGCCCGAAGTTTCATCTTTTTAAACGTGTTATCTTATGCAGATGTTGAGGAAAACCTTCACAACTGCCATCATCGTGGAGAAGAACCAGGGTGACAGCGTTGTGTCCTAGAAAGTCCAAGATCAACTTGACCTTGCGAAAAAACAAGTTGAAATCAAGCATGGTGAGTTGGTCACGGTACGGGAGGACCGGGACCGGTTGGACAATGAGTTGCTAAGAGCTGAGACGGAGGTTTCGCTCTTAGCAGATAAAGTCTCTGAGCTGGAGAAGATAGGACAAACAGCTCATGGGCGAATTTCTGACCTAGAGGCCAAGCTGCGGGCCAAGGAGGAAGAAATCAACGAAGTCCAAGGTCAGGCCCAGGAGAAAAGGAATAAATTGAACGAACTTCTCTTTCTGGCCCAAGAAGACAAGACGACCTTGGAAGAGGAGTTGACAAGAGCCCGCACTTCGACTGAAGGTTCGGTCCGGGAGGCAGTTCTGGGTTTCGCTCGGTCCCCCTTGTTATTCGCTTTAGCGGATAACATACATGGGGTATATAATGCTAAGTATTTGGATAACATGCGAGAGCAAGTTATACAGCAGTTCGGGCTATCCCCTTCGGACGAGCGATGGAAGGCGATCGAGCCACTTGAGAGAGATGGTAAGTTTCAGGTTATTCCAACTTTGGAAGAACATGTTCTCAAAGAATGCCCTTTCTTCTATCTCTTTGAAGAGATAGAGAGAGCGGTCAACCAAAAGGTAGCCGATCAGGAAGAAGAACTGAAGCAGCTTGCGGCCCGGACCGAACCGCAGGAGCAGGAGATTGAAGATAAAGAAGATGGGCATGATAACTAGATTTCGTTTATACTTTGTATATGCATTGCTTCTTATTTTCAATATATAACTCTTTTCTTTCAGTTCTTATTCTTTTAATTGCCAGAACGAAACATTATAACCAACTTTTAAGTAAACTAATATGTTTCATATTAATGAAATTGTTTTAACTACCAAGTGTAAGATCTGGGACGCTTATAGGATGTTAATCTATCGATCCCAGATATTATGTTTGGCTTATTTGTATCAATTCTGATTGGATCGGTCGTTTTATATTGTATGTGAGTCACTCTTATTCCGTCCTTGGAGTCAATACTTGATTGGAGAGGCGTGGTCTACGTTCAATATGAGTTTTTATGAGCTTCGGCCGAACCTTGGTTCTAATAAAGTCCCGTAGGTTATATTGGCTAAGTTTTGCTCATAACACGTCCTATATTAGGACCGATCTTATGTTTCGATATGTTGACTACCATTCATTTTATCATGGCAGATTTCATAAGTACAAAGGGTCATTTCTAAAGACTGAATGCCGTTGAATGGAGTGTTTTAGTTCGTAATGAATTCTGGGAGAATCACGACTCATCCATGGGGTTAGGCAAGTGTAGGAGCATCTGACTCGTCAGAGCAATCACTACAACTTGGGAGTCTTGCGGATAAGAAGCTTCGGTCACCAGTCCAGATTCGTCCTAAGTCACCCAACTTCAAGATCGGTCCATCATTCCATTAGAAATAGTTTGTTTTGTACTTACTTGTTTTATACTTACGTTTAAAGGAATGTATTTTATTGAGTCAAAAATATTAATCGAAGATTCACAAGAAATATCACCTTAAGTTCATGACGTTCCAAGTTCGGGGGACTTCTATACCATCCAATGTCTCAAGTTTATACGCACCTGATTCCAATTTCTTTGATATTCGATACGGTCCTTCCCAATTTCTGTCTAGCTTTCCAACGTTCCTCTGCACTTTGATGCTTCTGAGGACGAGATCGTCTTCAAAGAATTCTCTTGGGAGGACTCGCTTATTATGAGCCCGTTCCATAGTTCGCTGATAAGCACGCATCCGCGCATAAATTGCATCTCTCTTTTCTTCGATCATCTCGAGGTCCAATAATCTCCTTTCACCATTCATATGTTCATCATATTGAGATATCTGAGGTGATCGGATGGCAACCTCCACCGGGCTAACAGCTTCGGTCCCATATACCAATGAGAAAGGTGATTCATGGGTTGTTGAGTGAGGTGTAATTCGGTATGCCCATAGGACCTCATAAATGTGTTCGGGCCATTTACCTCCAAAATCTTCTAACTTGGTCTTCAATCCTTTGAGGATAACCTTGTTAGATACCTCCGTAAGTCCATTGGTTTGAGGGTGGGCTACTGATGAGAAATGTTGGATAATGTCCAACTTGGTGCATAGATCTCGTATGCTCTTTCCACGGAAATAAGTCTCATTATCTGATATGAGCGCTCGGGGGACTCCGAAGCGGCTCACGATATTTCTCCATAAGAAGTGATTGACCACCTTCTCTTAGATGATGGCTACTGCTTCTGCTTCAATCCATTTCGAGTAATATTCCACCGCTACAATACAAAATTTTCTTTGCTGTATTGACCGAGGAAAAAGTCCGAGGATATCAATTCCCCATCTGTCAAACGGACAAGGCAGTGGGGTAACCGATAAGGGAGCCCCAGTCAATTGCTGAATCGGAGCATGGTATTGACATATGGCACAACGTTTAGTGTATTTCTTGGCATCTACAAGCAACGTTGGCAAAAAATATCCAGCTCTAATGATGCGATGGTATAAAGATCGAGCCCCTGAATGAATGCCGCATATCCCTTCATGAACATAAATCATGACGGCTTCAGCCTCAATAGGGGATAAACAGCGCAGAAGCGGGCCCTCAAAACTATTTTTAAACAAACGTCCATCAACTAAGATAAATCTCTTGGCCCGGACTTCTATTTTTCTGGCTTCAGACTTGCCTTCAGGGAGATAACCGTTTGAGATGTATTTAATAAAGGAGTCCATCCAATTGGGTTCCCCCGGAGACTCAGTAGCGTTAATATTCAAGCTCTAGAGTTCATGGTATAGAGCCCCAATCTCTTCAATAGACTGTTCGGTCACTAATATCTCGACCGAAGGTCGGTCCTGAATATGGACCGAAATAGTGCTTGGCTCTATGTCAAGTATGTCTGAGGCCAATCTGGCGAGTGCGTCAGCAACCTTATTTTGCTCTCGTGACACGTGGTCAAGAGAGAACTCACTGAATTTTTTGGATAATTCCATAACTTTGTCGCAATATAACCTCATCATTGGGTCATGAGTTTCAAATCTCCATGCGAACTGTTCTACTACTTACTTCGAGTCTGAGAACATTCGTACTCTACTAACTCCCATTTTTCGAGCCAGGGTCATTCCCGATAATATAGCCTCGTATTCTACCACATTATTTGTTCCAGCGAAGGAAAATTTGACTGCGGAATGAATAAGGTCACCTTGTACCATTGTTAGGGTAATGCCCGCACCTCTTCCTTCGAATGTCAACCCATCTAAGTGGATCGTCCATCGATCATCCTCTTGATTAAGATATATGGCCGATCGGGTCATTTCAACCACAAAATCGGCTAGGACCTGAGCTTTGATCGCCCTTCGGGGCAAGAATTCCAGATACATAGCGCTGAGTTTGATAGCCCATTTTGTCAATTTCTCATTCAAATCCTTCTGTTTAAGGACTACCTTCAGAGGTTGATCCGTATAAACATAGATCGTTCGGCCTTCAAAATAATGTTTCAACTTGGATACAGCTTTTTTCAAAGCTAGCATGAATTTCTCCAAGGTGGAATATCTGGTTTCAGCAGATACCAGAGAATGACTGACATAATAAACAGGTCTATGAATGTCGTCTCATATGGTTACCAGAGCTGCGCTGACGGCAACTTTTGATACTGCAAGATATAACCCCAAAGGTTCATCACAAGTTGGACTTACCATCACCGGGGGAGTGCTTAAATAAGTCTTCGGTCCAATCTAGATG
The DNA here is from genome assembly GCA_009725065.1 of Utricularia reniformis. NCBI lineage: Eukaryota > Viridiplantae > Streptophyta > Magnoliopsida > Lamiales > Lentibulariaceae > Utricularia > Utricularia reniformis. The sequence goes on from RWGZ01000155.1 coordinate 473,918, forward strand.
GCTTGCTTTTCTTAGCACTCTGAAAAAAGGTAAGGCCCGGTCTGTGGATTTCGAAATAAACTTGTTTAGTGCGGCGAGTGGGCCAGTAAGCCTTTGAAACTCTCTTTTGTTTCTTGGAGGTTGCATATCAATGATAGCATGCACCTTTTCGGGGTTAATATCTATGTCTTTCTCTGAAACGTAATATCCTAGAAATTTTCCACTTCGGATTCCGAAGCAGCATTTGTTTGGATTTAGTTTAAGCTTATATTTTCGGCATACTTCGAAACAACGAGACAAATAAGAAAGGTGGTTTTCATCATTCATAGATTTAACAATCATATCGTCAACATACACTTTCATCATATAGTCGATCAATTCTCTACAGATTTTGTTGACCAACATTTGATATGTTGCTCCATCATTTTTGAGACTGAATGACATAACTACATAACAGTAAACTCCATCTTCGGTCATGAATGATGATTTTTTCTGATCTTCTTCAGCTAGGAAGATCTGATGGTATCCAGAATAAGCATCCATGGTACTCATCATGGTGCTACCAGACACATTTACCAGTCGGTCGATATGCGGCAAGGGGAAAGGGTCCAACTCACAGCTTTTGTTAACATCGGTAAAGTCAATGCACATTCACCATTTCTCTTCCGGTTTGGAAACCACTACTGGGTTTGCAACTCATTCAGTATAGTGGATTTCTCTGATGAATCCCGACCGCGGCAATTTATTCACCTCAGTCAGGATAATCTCTATTTTTTCGGGAGAATAGCGTCTCATTTTCTGCCTAACAGCCTTCGTTCCAGGCTCGGTGTTGATCCGATGTTCACTATCGGATTAGTCAATCCCCGGAATATCGTCCGGGGTCCATGCGAATATATCCACGTGACTTCTCAGCAAGTGGATCAGTTCTTTTTCAAAGTCACAGGCTAAATGTGCCCCGATGCGAGTTGTTTTGATTGAGTCATCCTCAACAAGGTTAATAAACTTGAACCCTACGGGTTCCATTGCTTGCCTCGGGTGCGGCAGCTCTTCCAGCAGATCCACCCGAGCCTTTTTGATAGGTGTCAATGTTCGACACGAGCTCATGTAGCATTGCCTAACTACTTTATGATCCCTTTAACAGAAATAACTCCATGAATGGAAGGGAATTTGAGCATCATATGATAAGTAGATGGGACCGCCTCGAACTTACTAAGGTCGGTCCGTCCGATAATGGCGTTGTAAGCCAAGTCGACTTCAACGACAATGAATTCCAGATCCTCCGATCGGTCCTTGGATGGTTCTCCAAGGGTGATTGGGAATAAAATCTTCCCGCATGGAATGACGTTTCTTTGGTCGAACGACCAAAGAGTTATATTAGCGATCGGGAGGTCATGAGCAGCAGCTCCCAACATTTCGGCGACCTCACGCTTCATTAGATTGCACGAAGCCCCGGTGTCCACTAAGATCATGTGGACACGTCGATTCCCGATTATTCCAGTGATGTAAGGGGATCATCGCATGGATCGATAATCCCTTCCCGATCGGCCATAGTGAAAGTAATCTCCTCCCCGAAGGGAGGGGACCGCTCAGCTGGATCATATTTAACCAGCGTCACAGATTCAGAGCTCTCAGTGGAGTCTCCGCGCGCGGTTCTCTTTCGGTCCCGGACCGATTCATTTATCCTCAAACCACCGGAGATAACATAAATATCTCCGGCTATTTCTCGGGGTGCCGCCTCATTTTGAGGAGGTTGGGCACTTGTTTCAGCGGGTGGAGGAGCAACCTGCTCCTGTCTTCCACCCTCGTTTTGCGGGGTTCTGCTACCACGGCCCTGCCATCTTCTTCTTCGGCCCTGACCACGGTTCTCTCGACCGTGCTTGCCTCTGTCTTGTTCTGGAGGAGGAGGCCGTCGGTCCTCCGTCCGATCATTCTAATTTCGGGGTTGTCCCCGATTATCCCTTCCCCGCGGCCTGTGACGATCGTCACCTTGGTGGCCCTTTCGGGGGATTCTGCTCGCTTGCCCTTCTGACCATTCCGGTCGGGCTTTTCTTTATTCATTGCGGCTACTGTCTCTTTCAACAGCAGGCACTTCAGGGTCGGGTGATCGCGATTATGATGCAGCTCGCAATACACCCGGTTGTCCTCCTGCTTCGGGGGACGTCTTTTTCGCTTACAGCCCCTACTTCTCGCGACTGCTTCTTAGGGTATGAAACCCTATGATCACCTGCAGGCTCAAAGTTCCCGCTAGGTTTCCGATAGTCTAGCCCCAATGCTTCATCCACCTTAATATACTTGTTGATTTTCTGAAGAAGTTTTCCCAAGGTGGATGGTGGGCTCTTTACCAAACTGGCCGAAAGGCTGCACGATCCCAAGACCTGCTGTAGAATATCAATCTTATCCCTGAGCTCAAGCTTGATGCCCCGGGCGGTCCTATTGAATTTCTCCATGAAGGACCGAAGACTCATTTTTGTCGGGATATATTTCAACTGATATAGTTCCTGCCTGCTTCGGGGCAGTCCTACATTTGGNTCATTTGTCGAAGTTCCAGTCGCCATGCCTTTGATTGTCCTATCCCTGGTAGAAAACTCAAATGGGATTAGAGAATCGTCCCCACGGACGGCGCCAAACTGTTATGGTCCCTTTTTAGGGGGTACCAACAGTCGTCCGGTTCGTCAGCAGACGAACTCGGTTTTGATTTGTTTTTTATGTGGAATACGATTAGAACTATAAACAATAAATGGACACGGCGATTTATAGTGGAAACCCCAAGAATTGGGGAGAAAACTACTTGACTAAGAGCGAATTACGCTCATAGCCTGTTCACTAATCAAATAATTCATACAAAATACAGCAGAGGCTTAATGAAAATGACAAGGGAATAGAAAGCAGTAAGAACTCCGACAGGGTAACGGTATGTTCTTACGCGTCCAAAAGGTCCTGCTATTTCCGTCGTCGCACTCTGTATTTATAGAGTTAGTGGCGTGTGTAAATCACGCTCTGTAACCGCCTCTGACAGGTTTGTTAGAGGTTGTTGTCACGCGATGTAAAACGAGGTTGGGACCGAGGCATTGTCTGCGTGATCAGCCCGAGGCGTGGTAAACGTGTGAAGGCCCGAAGCGTGGAAAACGTAAGTTTGTAACCGTTCTGACCGAACCATGGAGCCAGTTACCAGAAAACGCTTTATTTCGCCAAGGTTATCTTCAGTCCTCACGTGGAACATCGGGCCGCTCTTCGTTAAGTGTACAAGTTGGCTGCAAGGGTTCGTTTCTACCATTTGAATCGGCCCAATTGTTAATGGGTCTTATCCGTCACAGGGTGTCTGGTCCTAGAGTTCTCATCAATACCGAATATCAAACTATTTAATATAATATTTATATATTTTATAAAATTTAAATGAATCATGGTCATTGTGTTATTGACATCGGAATTTTGTATATTAACATATTGTAAAGTTATTAGTATGAGCTTTCTCATACTTGCTCAAATGACTCGTGATATTCTCGTCAAGTCAATATTCAAAGTCACGTCTGAATTTGTATTTATCACTGATAGATATTTTAAATATTTTTATTTAACAGTTATTTTGGTTGTACGATCATATATTTGACTATTTGTTTGATACTTTGATATCTAATAGGTGAACGAGTAATTGATTATTATATAAGTTTTTTGAGTTTGAAAAGTGTGGAAACACTTATATGCATTCAAGATTGAGTTCATGAGATACATTTTGATGTACTTGAATAACATCAATATGAGCAATATAAGGTTTTCCTTGTACTTGATTTAACACATGCATGAGATGTTCGTGATTATTTTTTTTATGTGCTTTTAATTTTGGTACCAATAAGGAAATACCAAAATTATTTCGGTAATTTGGTTCGGTACTAAAAAAATATTGGATTGGAATCGATATTCGATTTTATTGATAATTTGGTATTCGGTATTTCAATATTTTTTTTTGTTTGGTAGTTGACCTTTCCTTGGAGTCTTCATTGCGTGCATAGCACACGATTCGCCAAAGGAATGACATGTCTAATGAAGGGAACAATAAGTTCCAAAATGGTTAGATATGTACGGAATGGGCAGAACGGACCCAAGTGAGAAAATGGATAGCGCCTGAGTACTCACTCGAGGAAGGGAAGCATACGACTCGTCGAGTCAACCAACAGCTAACGGTTGGCTTGGGCGAGACATGTCACTGGCATGTAAAACAGAGCCGGCAAGATAAATAAAAGACACATGAGAAAAGAATAAATAATGTTTCAATATAAGTTTTTACGAGTTTTATAAATTTATTTAAATGAGCTTAAAAAAGAGATAAGTTTTCAAGTAGGACTTTTATAACAATGTTTTACGACGAGTTTTAAAAGAAGTTTTTAAAGCAAGACGAGTTTTCAAAAAAAAAGATATTTATAGAAATAAAGTTATGATTTTAAAGAGTTTTAACCGAAGTTTATATTATTCGATTATGATCGCTCTACAATTTTGTAGGAAATGAAGAGGTTAATGAAAGCGTGGGAAGAGTTAGTCGTTGGCTGATACCGAGAGTGGTTATGAAGTCGAGAGTAAAGTGAGTTCGTTAATTTGTTAACGAGATGAAGAGTTGAAAAGAATTAGATAAATTTGTATAAGTTTATTTAGAAAAAAATATTTTGATGTTGTAAGTTTTAATTATATTATAATATGAAAAATCGTCTTGTATTCCAAAAAAGAGTGGAGCACAGCGTGTCATGCATCGAGAACGGCTAGGCCCGATTTCGCGGCATGACAATTAGGAAGGAAAGTTGGCATTCCACCTCTATATAAATGATAAGATTTGGATATGAGAGACAGTTTTATTAATCATCCCATACTACCCTTTGACCAATCCCAACGGTTGTTCATTGATTTTGATATCACATTTCCCTATTGTTTATCAGTGTTTGACTGATCCCAGTTACATTGTATTGCTGCTTCATTCATCTTTTATTGAATTAGTTGAAGATGATTAGCTCTCGACATTGTGGTTTTTTTCTCTTTATTTTAGAGTTTCCACGTTAAAATCGTCTATATTCTTTACATTTTCTATATATCAAGTTATCTCTACAAACGACAAATCTAAAATCGGACCTTAATCATCAATTGTGGTTAAGATTTGGTGAATGTTGATACCCCTAAAAATAAACAATTCGTTTGTATGTTTATAGCACAATTCTGTTGTATGATGAGGTCTCTAAAATTCGCAATTTCGAAAATATCATAAGTTTTCCCAATGGTTTTTTCTTTAATATATATCCAATACATACCACACAACTCGAATTATCTACGAAACTTCGAATGTCATAATGTTGTTGGACCATTATAGAACAACTTTTGTATCATTACTAAATCAATGACGAGTTGGCGATAAATGCTGTAAAATTTAAAAAATATTGATAAAATAAATTATAGATTTTTAAAATTTACTACTTTGTAATCATTATTCCTTTAAAATTAGATTCATACCCAATGCACAAATTTTTGGATCCTATAAATAAATAAATAAGATTAAATTCATATTGTAGACTAAGTTTCATATCCTTTGAGCGAATTTCAACTGATGATCTCACTTCATTTATTAGGAGAGTTTGCACTAGTGAAAACAGTATAGGAAAATCATGTTAAATATTAATTATTAACATACTATTATGATGTGTACCTCCAACGACTCACTCTTGACTTAAAATTGAGTCCAATATGAAAAAACAAATAGTACAGGGACTGTAGAGTAAAATAAACTTGTACCTAACTTCCTAATAATAGGTAGGTCAATGCCTTCGCCTAGGAGATGACTTACTTGTTCACTATTAGAGACTTAGTAGACCAAATATGTGTTTTCTTATTTATTTGGAATCAAATAAGGTAAGGCTGAAATATTAGGATTATAATAAAAAATAAGGTTGAGTGCTATAATTCATTGTTTTATGTCTAAATATTCTAATTATCAAAATAAGAAGTATTGTAGACCAATTTTGGCATATACAATAAGTTTGAAATACTGATTTTGTCAAATATACAAAGATTAACATTGATTTTTTAACATAATTTGGGATCAAAATTGATGTAATAAAAAATTAGAAGATATAAAATGCATATTTTATCAAAATGAGGGGAACAATTGAGGAAAATAATTTAAATGATAATTAATAAGGATGTTATATTCAATAAGCGACTAATAATTCATTAGACATTAATGAAAACGATTGATGGTTTAATAAAGGTATTATTCTTCTAATAAATTATTAAAGAGTAAACGATAATAATATATAGACAAATATGAAGGAATCTTTGGCTGTCTAGTTCCATTCTTTACTTACCATCATGGTTACGACCTGCATCATTAAAACAAACGACATGTTGATTAAGACGAAGAAACAATTGACAAGAGATGGTTTATTACAAATTTACCCGTTCGGTCGACAAGCCTGCTGAAGAAGGAGATGAACACGATGAGCACAGTCACTCCGGCAATAAGCCCGATTAATATTGCTAGATCTCTTTGCACTTCCTCTTGTTGGTTTGCTATATCACCAAAATGAAAAGCATAAACAAGAATCTTTAATTGGATAAAGATAAAAAGAAAAGATGCATATCTTTATTCATTTTATATATATTGTGTGGTTTTGTAGTTGGCTATTAAACTTTTAAATACACAAAAACGATTCCCAAACTTTCAAAATTATAAAAAAATACATCGAGTTGTATTAAATTTGATGAGAGATCATGTCATCTAAATTAAATAGTTTAATATACATTAATATTTTAATTTATTTCTAATAGAGTGATATTTGTATAAATTATGACTTTAAAAGATAAAAACTATACACCAACCTTTAAAATTGTAAAAGTAATAAATTAAGTTGTCATTGTTAAAAACAAAAAAATATTATAATAAAAAAATATTGATTGTACTTTAATGATTACTTTGAAATAGTTTTAAAACCTTGGATATGAATTCATTATTTTTAAACTTTGATAATATATTTTACCTTATGTTAAATTTAACATTCTAATTTGTCTATATATATTTAATGAAATTAAAATATGGATAAGAAGTTACCGTTGGGGGAAGAGTTGGAGGTGTAGCCACGCGGAGAGTAGCGCGCGTAGCATTTAGAAAGGAACATATCTCCCCAAGCGGAGGATCCACACTCACTTCTGAGCCGTTGGATAGCATCAGACAAGCAATCTTGACACTCGCCCACGCTCAAGTCCTGGACGCACTGCGCGACTCCGTTAACGCGCCCCGACGCCGCCGAAAAGAAAAACTGCCCTCCGCCTCCGCCGCCATCTCCGGCTATAAGATTCGACAGTACGGAATCCTTATCCCTGAGAAAATCAGCGCCACCCACCTCCGGCCCACATCTATCAACGACCACAGTCTTCTCCTCCAAACCAACGAACGACACATTATCATACCTCACGTAACACCCTTCCAACTGCAACGCACCACCGCACGCGCCGACACAAGTGCTACCCAGTCGAGACGTGGCGGTGCTAACGCAGGCAAAACATGCTGTGTTGCTGATGTCTCCCCGGCACTGGAAAAAACCATACAAAACCGTCGATCCAGGGACAGAGATATTGAAGGTATTGTAAGTGGAAACGGAAGCTGAGTTAACGAGGGAACTGATCATTGAGTTAACGTTCGATTCGTAGGCTGATCCAGCGGTGTATTTTAACGGCGAACATCCCACGTATATGAAGCTGCTGACGTCCATAGCAGAAAGAATAGATTGGGGAAGAGAAGTTGCTAGTAATACAAGAAGAAGACATGGAGAAGAGCAGAATGAAGAAGCTTTGGATTGCATGGCGACCGCGGAAATCTTTTCTGTAACTAGAAAAGAAGAAGATGGCGTGGTAGTGGTATATATCTTATTAGGAAATAATATTAATAAAAAAATTGGTTAGTATTTTTAAATATTTCCAGTCTAAGTAGAAGACTCAATTATTATAATTAACCCATAATGCGTGGGGGGGACTGGTGATCAATTATATGTGTTTGGCAATGACATTTTTACATACTAAAATGGATAATATAGGTTAATGATTGGCTAGTTAAATATCAAAATTTTCATACCAAACTAATTTTTGAATGGTATGGTTAGACAACTAAACGATATCTTGAACGAATGGATCGATGATATATATAATTAATGATTAGTTCATATTTAATCTTAATCCCAAACTCTAACAATTATGTATATTCATTATACGATATTTAACTTTACGTATAAGACGAGGAGGGGAATCGGAGTCAAATTATTTTTATTTTTATTTGACATAAAGTGGGACGTTGACAATGCCAAAACGAAAATATTCTTTATCAAACTTTGCATATAAAAAAGTTGAATAAAAGCAAATAAAAGAAAACAAAGCAAGATGTAAAGAAAGTTATCTTTATTTGGCTTTGCATGTTGAAGATTGCTGTGGTTTACAACAAATAATTTATAACTTGTTGTCCCACATCGAAACGTACATTTTGGGATGCCAATTTAACATAAATAATTCCAATGTTCTAATGGCATAATCAACTAGTGTAATAAGAGTACAAGTTAGTCCGAAAAATCAACCCATAACAAAACACGGGTAGACCCGATCTAAATGGATAGAACCGAGTGTTTTAGCATTCCAAGTTTGAAATAATCAAGGCTTGATTCATACCATGGAATAGGAAGGAAGGATTTCGAATGCTAATACAAAATAATGTTATATCATTTGTGTAAGCTGGAAAGTTGCTGTTGCTGCTTCACTCTCCTGTTAAATTCCCTCATGGCATCAACGAGAAGGACTTTTTTCTGCAATCTGTATCTTATAGCTAATTCAGAGCCTGGAGAAAGTTTTCCCTGCAGGAGCACTTCATCTTCCTTTATACTCGTCGGAAAACCATGAATCGCAAACATACACAAAGAGATAAGAACCCGAAACACTTTCTCGTCACCCGGTTGAGATGCTGATTCTAAGGATTTGAGTGCATCAAGATCAAGCTTTGCAGTTGTTCCTTCTTCTTCATCATTCGTATAGTTTAACAGGATTCTTAAAGCTGCCAAAAATCTGCCTTCCACCAATTCTGATCCTCCTAGCCTCACCTTTAAGAGATTGTCGAAAATGTATTATCATCGCAGTCTCAATGAAACGGTTAACGTTAGGGAGTGTAAGTACCTTAAGATCAGCATTTTCACCAGCAAGATTTAGTTTTGAAAGATAATGGTTCTTCCATGTTGAACTTGAAAACTGGATACATTTCTCATCTGTTGAGGTATAAATCATCGCAGCTTGAAGAAGATCAATGTCGTATTGGAGTTCTATGCAGTCATATGTGTTTGAGGGAATAACAAATCCGTAATCCAGAAGAAAAAGATCATTGTTCAAGCATCCGTAATTAAGTTCCAAGGGATCATCTCGTGTGATCGATGCTCCTGCAATAACCTGTTGAAATGGAAATGTTGTTTTATTTGATACAAATTTTAAACTCAGAAACAAACTTACCTTTACAAGCATGTCACCTTCAGTTTCTTGCACAATTTTAGCATTCGGTGTGAAGCTATGGTTACACATATCAATCAAAGGGAGCAACATGGGAATGTTGGCAAGTGTTCTATTTGGACGTTTAGTGTCGTATAAACGAAATGCACGGGATGAAACGGCTGACATTGCCCACCCAAGTGATGAAGCATCAATATCTTGACCACAAAAAGGGTGATTTTGTTCATCAACGTTCTGGAGTTCATTTTTTACCACTTTCCCAAATTCATGAAGAAACTTGCACCTCTTGTTCACCTTACACAAATTGAAACCTTAAGTCATTGAAGTAATGTATCTCAATAGTAAGGAAATCCATTTCTTTAATGTAAAAGAAACCTGATGAACAAGAGGAGCATACTGCAAATTCTTGATATCTTCTCCATTGAAGAAAATGGGTAACGTAAATGTTTCTGGNAGATCTCTTATACTCAGTAGGTCTCAAGTGAGGAATCTACGATAACAATGAATGAAAATGGTGAATATCAATAACATTATTCAGATTAACAAATCTACTGTAAAAATCAAGTGTTCCACAATTCCCATTCTGAAACAAGAATTCCTAAGAAATACTACAATTTGTGCTCACAATATCAGGTTAAGGTCGATGGGAATGAAACACAGATCATGATTCTACCAGTAAAAAAAATTAGGAAACAATAAATCAATATAATTCAATGCACGACTCAGAAAAAAATCAGCATTTCAAAAATTCAATCATACATACCCCTTGAATTCTCTTTCCAGTAACGGGGCACTTTGGACCGCTAGCTCTCTTCTTCGTAGTTTGATAAACAAGCTTCCCACCTACGTTTTAACAATTACATAACACAACGAGAAATCCACACCAAAACAATAAACCAAACAAAGGAGAAAAGGACGAGTTTTCTAGGCACTTACCAGGAGTTTTAACAATGCGGTGCTGATTGGATTTCGTCGCATAGCTATGCCGTCTCCTATATGTCAATCGTTGCACCATTTTCTCGCCCTAATCTCTCTGTCGCCTACAATTTCTTGAGCTTACGGCGGTTGTGCAACAGCCTTGAAGATAGAGTATCTGAGTATATATTATAGGTTTGCCCTAATCTTAATGGGCTCAATTCATAAGCCTAAAATGATATGATGGGCTTTGTTTACCTTAGCCCAGATTAATAAAAAAACATATCATTTAGGAGGAAGCTTGTAAATTTGATATATTGTGGCAGAAGTATCATTATGGACGAAGTCAAATTGCCAATGTAAACGAAGTCATTTGGGCGTCTTGTGCCTTAGGACTCTTATACAATCGGAAAAAAATCGAGTATGACTCATTCATATTCGTTTATATTATAATTTAAATAAAAACATTTCTTCCAATATTGTTTATATTTCAAAAACTTTGTTTATGTTCGTCTCTATTTTCAAGTTCTTATTTACGCTCATTTGTGTTTGGATATGTTCGTTTTGTATTTGTGTTCGGATCCGTTTGTTTGTTTTCGTACATAAATAATATACAAAATATCCAAATTGGAAAGTTCGCGAACATATTAATGTTAAACAGAAAAAATCTACGAAATTGTTTATCTGTCAAAAACTTTGTTCATGCTTGTGCCCATTTCGTTTTCAAGTTTGTATTTGCATTCATATCCATTTGTATTTGGATATGTTCGTTTTGTGTTCTTGTTCAGATCTGTTGGTTTGTGTTTGTACAGAAATAGTATAATAAATACTCAAATTTGAACGTTCGTGAACATATTGAGTTTGTTTGGTTTAGCTTTTCAAAATTGCGGTGTGGTGAGATGTGGTGCGATATCATGATCGTGAAATTTTAAATATGTTTGGTAAAATTGTGATATTATGATCGTGATTTATGTAAAAATACTAATATACTTTTATATATAAATAATAATAAATATAATAATATTATAATGATTAAAAGTAAGAGTAAATTTGTCTTTTCCAAAATCACGATGAGGTCACAGTTGGTTTTAACAACTGTGGTGAAATCATGATTTTTTAATGATTATCACATCGCAATTAAGATTATGTTTTGCATACCATACAAAAATCACGATCTTGAGATCACATCGCACCTCAACGCACTTTTCATTGGAGTTCCAAACAAGCCCATTAATGTTTGTTCAAATTTTTATTTGAATTAGTTTTATTCTATTTGTTGATCTTCAATAGAATTTTTCAAATATAGATGATAATATAATTATTTTTAAATAAAATTAAACACATTTACTTTATATAAATGCATATTGTGTTTGTTAGGGTGTGATAACACTGATGTTTATCTATTCACCCACACTAATATTATTTTTCGTTGAAAAAAAATACATTTTCCTTAAATCGTTCAATTGGGTCTAGACTTGATCCTCAGTATTAGAAAACGATCTAGATTACAACTTAATTTCATTGTTAACATTCTCCCGAACCCCATCATAGTTTTCCACAAGGAGATGAATATATGTAATGTAATATAGCATGATGTCATGGGAATCTAATTCCAATAGCTTACAAGTTCACGTGTTCAATAATATAATATATATTATATTTTAAAATTCATTTTCATCATACATATTCGTTCATGTTTTATTAATGTTTTTTTAAATCTCATGTGTTATTGTTGTGTCATAATAAATACTTTAGGATAATCATATCCCGATCTATATTAAACAGACTCTTCACCCGGGAAGCCGAATCCGAGTCGGACTTTTCTAGGACACCGACTTTTCTCGGACACTTGTTGGACACGAGTCCGTTTTTTATATTTAAATTTATTATTATTTATTTTGAAATTGTCATTATTTAAATTTGTTTTTATTTATATATATTAATATAATTCGTTAATGTTTAAAAAATTAGTTGTATATCAGTATTATTAGAATATAATATAGTTTATACCAATTATTTTGACATTTTACAGGTTTTAAACATTAATTATCATATATATTTGTGGTAGTAATTTATTATTTTGTATAATATAATTAGATAAACATAATTTTATTTATTATTAATTATGAACCATGTTAACAACAAATGTCTTTTTAAAATTTTATATTTTAATTAAAAAAATAATTGATATTAACGAGTCGGACTCTTTAACAAATCTGAGTCCCCGAGTCCGAGTCCGCGAATTCCCGTGGCGGTGTCCATTTAATATCGATTCATGGTCCATATAATTATTCATTAGGCAGAAAAAAAGAAGTGACCATGTCAACATACGATCACGGAAGAATAAAATGTGGTAAAGATTGATCCCTTCAATTTATCATCATGAAATCGATTTTAGTTTTTTTCATTAAAAGAATTTATAGTAAATCTTCAAATTTTATATATTATCAATTTTCATCTAAAATTTCTAAAACATAATCTTAAATGATTATAATAAATATGATTAAATTATTTTTAGGTGAAACAATAATTTATATAAACTTATTATTTTGGCGGGGCATTGTATTGATCCGAAAGATGGCCCATATTATAAAGGCCTGACATACTAGGGCTTTCTTCAAAACAATCCTTCAGAATAAATTCCTCAGTCTACATTTTGGATAACGGATGATGTTGTGCAAGATAAAAAATGTGTTAGCGTTCTCTAAATTGCTCGAATATCATTCGGCTTCTTCACTCTTACGGGATAGAGAAACAGTAAGGAAGTAGAAGCTTTGTTTTCATCTGGGTGGTTTCTAGATGGCAACAAAACCAGTTTTTCTGTTGGTTTTGGCGTTTTTGATTTCTGCTTGCAATGGCCAATCGGATGATGCGACGGTAATGCAGTCGTTGAAGAAGAGCATCAACATTCCCAGTGAGCTTGGGTGGTCCGACACAAACCCCTGTCTGTGGGAGTATGTTGGGTGCAACAGAGGCCGTGTGACCCGGATCCAAATAGGGCATCATAAATTGATGGGTACTCTGCCACCGAACATGAACGAGCTTTCTGCTTTAGAAGTATTCGAAGTGCAGGGAAACCAGCTTTCTGGTCCTCTGCCGAGTTTCTCAGGAATGAGCTCGCTTCAGTCTTTAATTCTTAGTAATAACAATTTCAGCTTTATACCAACGGATTTCTTCGATGGTTTGAATTCCTTGCAAGAAGTTTACTTGGATAAAAACCCCTTTTCTGCTTGGATGATTTCGATTGGTCTTACAAGTGCTTCTACTCTGCGTTTGTTTTCTGCAAATTCAGCCAATGTTTCTGGACCTTTTCCTGAATTTTTAGGGGCTGAAACTTTTCCTAGCTTGACAGATCTGCATTTAGCTTTTAATATTCTTGAAGGCCCACTACCTTCTAGTCTCGCAGGGTGTTCAATACGTTCTTTGTGGCTTAATGGCCAAACCAGCAGCTCGAGATTGAATGGTTCTCTTGATATTTTGCAAAATATGACTCAGTTAACTGAAGTTTGGTTACATGGTAATTCCTTTTCTGGGCCGCTACCAGATTTTAGTGCCTTGGTTCAATTGCAGAACTTGAGTTTAAGAGATAACAGTTTGACAGGTCCACTACCCAGCTCTTTGGTGGGATTGAAATCCCTTGTTGTAGTGAACTTAACGAACAATCTTTTACAAGGGGAAACTCCTAAGTTCATTGATTCAGTGCAGGTGGATATGTTAAATAACACCAACAGTTTTTGTTCACCTGCTCCTGGGATGGAATGTGACTCACGTGTTAATATTTTGCTCAATGTATTGTCTGGTTTTGGTTATCCTTCTTCATTTGCTCAGAATTGGAAGGGAAATGATCCTTGTGCTTCGTGGATCGGTATAACTTGTAGCAATGGGAATATAACTGTAATAAACTTTCATGGTATGGAGCTTAATGGGATTATCTCCGCTAGCTTTTCGCAGATCGCATCACTTCAGAGGTTGGTTTTGTCAAACAATAACCTGACAGGAACAATTCCTAGTGAGCTTACAAGTCTAAAACACCTTGTTCAGTTGGATGTTTCGAATAATCAAATTTATGGGAAGGTTCCGAATTTCAAAAACGGTGTTGTTCTGAACACAAATGGAAATGCGAATGTTGGCAAGAACATTGAACCTCCGAATACTTCCCATAGTGGAAATTTACCTGGATCATCTTCTGGTGATACTTTATCAGTAAATATAATCGAGAAAAGGTCATCAACAGGGAAGATAATAGGTCCAGTTTTGGGTGGTGTTTGTGCTTTTCTTTTTATCGGGGCGATGGTTTTCTGCTTTGTAAGAACGAAAAAAAAGCGGAGTACCCGAGTTCAGTCCCCATTCACAACAGTTATACATCCAAATTATTCCGGTTCGGATGATGCAGTTAAGATTACAGTTGCTGGTTCAGCTATTAACGGTGTGTCAAGTGAAACTCAAAGTCAAGTTAGCAATGTCCAAAATGATCTTCACTTTGTTGAGACTGGAAACATGGTGATTTCAATCCAAGTGCTTAGAAATGTAACACACAATTTCAGTGAAAAAGATGTACTTGGAAGAGGTGGTTTCGGAACTGTTTATAAGGGAGAGTTACACGATGGGATGAAGATTGCTGTCAAGAGAATGGAAGCTGGTGTTATAAGTGAAAAAGGGTTGAATGAATTCAAATCCGAGATTGCTGTACTTACGAAAGTTCGACATAGAAATCTAGTTGCTCTTCTTGGTTATTGCTTAGATGGAAATGAGAGGCTTCTTGTTTATGAATACATGCCTCAAGGAGCATTAAGCAGGTTTTTATTCAACTGGAAAGAAGAAGGATTGAAGCCTCTCGAGTGGACGAAACGCCTGAAAATCACACTTGACGTCGCTAGAGGCGTCGAATATCTTCATGATTTAGCTCATCAAAGCTTCATCCACAGAGATCTTAAACCTTCCAATATCCTTCTTGGAGATGATATGAGAGCTAAAGTCGCTGATTTCGGACTTGTTCGTCTTGCTCCTGATGGTAAAGCTTCAGTTGCGACTAAATTAGCCGGAACTTTTGGCTATTTAGCCCCTGAATATGCAGGTATCTTTTCTTATCATTTCCTTGTTAATGAATACTTGTATCAAAATGATTAATGATTTTGGATAATGAAACAGTAACCGGACGAGTAAGCACTAAAATTGATGTGTTCAGCTTCGGAGTTATTCTAATGGAGATGATAACTGGAAGAAAAGCTCTAGATGAGAGTTTGGATGAAGAGTTACAACATCTTGTGCCATGGTTTCGTCGAATGCTCGTAAAAAACGAGACACTCTATAAGGCGATTGATCCAACAATACAAGTGAATGAAGAAACATTGGCTAGTATTAGTGCAGTAGCTGAGCTTGCTGGGCACTGCTCAGCACGGGAGCCTCATCAAAGACCAGATATGGGCCATGTTGTTAATGTTTTGTCGTCTCTTGCTGAGATATGGAAACCTACGGAGCCTGTCGATCTAGAAGATGTATTTGGAATTGATTATGATATGACATTGCCTCAAGCACTTAAGAAATGGCAAGCACTTGAAGGAAATTGTGGTGTGAATGCTTCGTCTTCGTCATCATCGTCGTATTTTGGAAGCAGTGACAACACTCAAACAAGTATACCCACCCGGCCCTCTGGATTCGCAGATTCTTTTACTTCAGTTGATGGACGATAAGGTTAGGTAGCTTTATTAAATTTGTCTGAATTCAACCTGTGATCTTGTTTCTTAACTTGGTAAGAAAGCTACGTTGCAATATTCGTGGTGCTTGTCTTTCAAGTTTCAACGAATTGGGTGCAGGGTGAGTAGGGTGATACAAATTGGATTATGGTTGGGTTTCTTTGATCGGTTTCCTTTTCTCAATGTTTCAATTAAATATCTCATTTATATAAATTATTATGATTTTATTTCATATTCATAAAATAAATTTCTTATGTTTATTTAATACATAAAAGACATATATTCTACAATCGTCCATTAGTGGATATAGATGTATTAAATATATGTATACTCAATGTTTTTAAACCGGACGATACCGTTTGGTACGTCAAATTTTGTTCAGTATTGATATTTTTCGTACCACCCGATATCGAGTATTGGAGTCGATTTTTGGGGTTTTAGTTTCTAGCCCTAAAAAATTTATTAAATATTAATTTTTTAAAAAATAAAATAAAATTTGGTACCGATTGATATACTGTTCGGTATATTGGTTGTACCGCTTATACCAATCCGGATCGGTAAGTGATTCTAGACCGGTATGAAAACATTGCTTCAAACCTCTCTCAAACTTAAATTTAAAGAAAAAATAAAGTAATTGTTATGGTCCCTTTTTAGGGGGTACCAACAGTCGTCCGGTTCGTTCAACAAACGAACTCGGTTCTGATTTTTTTAAAATGGGGAAGACGATTAAAAGCTAAAAACCAAAGTAAATACACGGCAATATATAGTGGAAACCCCGTGAATTGGGGTGAAAACCACTCGATTAAGAGCTGATTATGCTCTTAGCCTGCTCACTAAAGAAATGAATCAAAGTTCATACACAGCAGGCTAATGAAAATGACGAGGCAAAGAAAGCAAGAAGAATCCGGCAGCGTAACAGCCTGTTCTTCTGCATCCAAAAGGTCCTGTCTTTTCCTTCGTCTTGCCCTGTATTTATAGAGTTGCCGGCGAGTGTAATCCACGTCCTGTAACCGCCTCTGACAAGTTTGTTAGAGGTTGTTGTCGCAGGATGTAAAACGAGGCTGGGACCGATGCGTGGTCTGCGTGATCGGGCCCGAAGCATGATAAACCTGACAGAGCCCGAAGCGTGGAACGCGTGAGCCTGTAACCGTTTTATAACTGTTCGGACCGAACCCCGGAGCCAGCTTGCAGATAACGCTATTTTTACTAAGGTTATCTTTGGTCCTCTGTCTTGAACATCGGGCCGCTCTTCCTAAAGGTGTAAGTGGGCTGTAAGTGTTCGTTTTGATTATTTAAGTTGGCCCAACTGTTATCGCGCCTCACCCATTACAGGGTACCCGGTCCCAGAGTTCTCATCAGTAATACTAATAACTATTTATTAATTTGTAAATGTTTAATTTTATATTTTAATATATATTTTATTAAATTATATTAACGTATTTCCACAAATCCGTACCTTCTATTCCTGCACCCGTGCCATAGTAAGAAAGATTAGATTTAGGGGTGAGCGTTTAGTACCAAACCAAACTAAATATTGAAATATCGAATACCAAATTATCAACAAAATCGAATACCAATTTTAATCCAATGATTTTTTGGTATCGAACCGAAATACCGAAATAATTTCGGTATTGATACCAAAATACCAAAGTTAAATCACCTAAAAAAATAATAAAAAATATCTAATTGTTGTGGTCAAAAGATCAGGGGTACAACAGTCGTCCGGCTCGTAATAAAATGAACTCGGTTTGAATTTGTTTGAAATGGGGGAAACGATTAGAAATGAAAGGAGCACACGACACAACAATTTTAGAGTGGAAAACCCCTCGAAAAAGCGAAAAAACCACCTGACTAAGAGAAGAAAACACTCTTAGCCAATTCATTAATGAAACAGTTCATGTTACAAACAATGAATTCTTATGAAAATGACAATGGAAAATAAGAAAGCGCAAGAGGGGTTACCGGCAGAGTAACCACCTGTTTTGCACGTCCAAAAAGGTCCCCTTGAGCTTATAATATTGTTGTGGTTCAAAAATCGGGGGTGTCAACAGTCGTCCGGTTCGTTGCAAGACGAACTCGGTTGTAATTTATTTAATGTGTTGATGACGATTATAAATCAAGTATAAAAGAGACAAAGCAGTTTTAGAGTGGAAAACCTCAAAACTGAGGAAAAAACCACTTGACTAAGAGCGGGAAATGCCCTTAGTCTATTCAATAAACAAGGTGCTAACCACAAATACTATGTTTTTTATTTAGACAACAAGGGGAAGAAAGCTTATCGAAAATAAATCGATCGATGGCTAAGTAAGAGAACTCGCAAGGAGAATCGGAAGAGGGTCCTTTTCTTCGCATCCCAAGTGTCATTTTTATACGCCTACTGTGCTGCGTGAATAGTAAGGTGTCATTTTGTGTTTGTCCTCTGCGGCTAGGTCGGCTCCTGTAAGGCGGGACAGCCGTCGGGCATGACTTCATAGGGTTGCACGACGCTAGGCCTTTCGGCGTTACTAGCTGGCTATCTCCAGACTAAAGGATGCTCGTATGACTCAGCCGGACCACGCCTCTCACAGAATTGTCGGAGGTTGTCGTCGCATGTTGAGAAATGTGGATGGCCTAAAGTAGGGCCTGTAAAGTGTGGACTGTGATCGGTCCTGGTGAGCGGAAGAAAGCTGGGCTCTATCGATCGGGCCGATCGATATGAACGGGCTGTCGGGCCCGACTGGCCTGGTTGGGCAGTTCATTCACGTGAGCTGGATCTGGGCCTCCAAGTTCGACTTATGTTACTTGGGCTGATCTGATTAAGTTTGGCACTGATCAGGTTCGGGGTACCGGTTCCTAGGATCTCATCACATATAGCTATATATTTATAGAGGGGAAACCGTGTGTGAATCACATCATGTAATCGCGTATGACATAGTAGTTTTCCCATGCTGGAAAACGTGGAGAGACCCGAAGTGCAAATAGCGTGAGTAGGCCCGTAGCGTAGAACACATAGATGTGCCTGGAGCGCAGAACATGTGAGTTGTAACTGTATGGACCGATCCAAAGGGTCGGTCCCCGAGTGTCTTGGTTATGCACAACTCTATCTTCGGTCCTACGACAAAAATGGGCCTTCGGGCCGGTTATTTCAAATGGGCCAAGTTAAAGATCTTGGGCCGCACAGATTCGTCTCTTATCATATGGGCTGGCCCAATATGACTGGATTCCATCCATATGGGGTACTCCGTCTCGGAGACCTCATCACTAGCCCCAAGGGCATGATTGCTATCGCAGAGGTGATACAAATCCGACCATATGACAATGAATGTGTTTGACATGATAATCGGTAGGGCATCCCAGGGATCGTTATGACTAGCGTCCCTAGGACCGACCCTATATTTGACGAATTTTGAAACGTTAATTTTGAATTTCAATAAGTACATCTGTTATTTCGCCTTGTTTTTTTTTGAATTTTAAAATCTAGACCTACGCCTTTCCGTATTCTGTTAACTGACAGGCATGATGTTTGCGTACAGACCAAGGAAGTCATATCGGTCGGTACCGCTCATATCGGCCGTGACCGGTACGAGTGATTTTTACGATTTATCGTTGGTATACCGGTGATTTATCAGAATACCGGTGTATCGGTCACAACCGATATTTACCGATATGACCGGTATAACGACCGGTATGACTTCCCTCGTACAGACTGCAACTACCTTTGGCAGGGGTACGTGCCGGTTTGCGATTAGTCAGGAAATTACTATTTAAATCAGGGTTCTGAGGTCTGTTCATCCCCACCGTCATTTGTGAAAAATCTATTGCAGCGAGAAAGGCTTTGCGATTTTTGCTCTTACTCACATCCTAACCTTCGTTCTACGTTTTTCTAAGGTAATAACTATGGCTCCTCGCAAAATTAGGTACCCAGCTCTGTCCGAACTAGATATCGAAGAGCTTATGTTTAAGTTTTCGATTACCGCTCACTATTCGATCTGGAAGAGAAAAGAGGATGTCTCTTGTTTCCTTCCAGCGGAAATGAACGTTCCGGCGAGTGTCATCCCTGTTAGTTATGCCTCCCTGAAGTATGGGTTACGTTTCTCGTTACACTCGTTTGTGGTCGTCGTACTTATGGAGATTCATTGCCCGACCTATGCCCTGTTCTCGGGTAGTTATGTTATATATAGTGGCGCTCATTTTCTATTGCCAAAATCAAGGCATAACCCCGACTTTAGAACGTCTTTTCAATTTGTTCTTAGTCGGGTCCTGAAGGGGTAGGAGGCTATTAGGGGTTCGTAGGTTATACTATATATGAATTCGCACCGCATAGTGCGCTAGAGTGCATAAGGAGGACTCTCTTCACGAATGAGAGTCTTGTTTGTATGGATGACAGTCCCGAAGGAGGACATGCTGAGGGTGTAGCCGATCATCACGCACCCTCATATCGGTGAGTTGGACCGAACTCGGATCAACCCTTCATGTTCGGACACCGCCAACACTTTGGCGATGTTTCCCCCTCCCGAAGAGCGCCCTAGGCGAATAGATATCCTTCAGGAGAATAGTTTAACAGAGATTGGGGTAGCCGGTAGGACCGGAGCCTCATCCCCGAGAGGGGTATTTTCCTGTACGGATTCGTCTGAATGATCGAGTATGGAGTGAGTCTTGGTTAAGTTCTCATCCCCTGATCCTTATGAATTTCTTATGCAGGTTTGACAAAGACAATGCCTAGCTCACGGTTCAAGCGCATGGCAGCAGCCTCGGCCCATCCTACTAAAGACCAACAGGGGGCGACAAGCAACGTGGGGCCTTCGAAATTAGCAACCAGAGGCACGCTGGTCCCTTCCGGGTCATCGTCAGCAGGGAATCCCCCGATCAGCACCACCTGTGCAGGCACGCTAACTTTGCGCTGCACAGGGGAGCCCTTTAGTGGCAAGGGGCCCGCTCTGCGGGTGATAGGAGTGGTGGATGACGTGATAATGGCTAGGATTTGCTCTATGAGCTTAGCCAGTCTATACCAAATTGGAATTGCTCTCCCATCTATCATAATGTGATTAGTTTGCTGCTACAAGAGCCGTTCCAGTCGAGAAGGTTCTCGCGGGCCCAAATCTTGAGGCGAACATCTTCCTACCGCCGATCCCCTTGGGCAAAGGGAAAAGGGTGGCCGAACCTAAAGCCCCGAAGAGTCTGAAAAGACTTAAAAAGGTAGGGAAGCTCCGGTCCCAACCCAGATTAAGGGGATAATTTTGAAGGACCATGTCTCGGGCCCCAATACGAACTCCGATTGGGAGATTGCCTTGGACATGCTGGACAGGGTCAAGAAGGAGAAGAGGATGGCCTCCTAGAGGAGTGCCTTTTTGGAGGACTTCCGCCTTTATGGGGAGCAGAACCCGGACAATGTTCAACCAAACATGTCCGGGGAAGAAATGATTGAAGCCTTCCCCTACCTCACAACAAAGGTAGATTTCTCATTTCAGAAGGTCCGAAGGTTTAGATTTTAAAATTACCTTTGTGTGCAGATGTTGAGGAAGAGTTTCACGGCCGCGGTCACCGTCCACAAGAATCAGGGTGACCAGTCGGTCTCCCAAACAGTCCAAGACCAACTTGACTTGGCTAAAAGGCAAGTTAAAATAAAACATGGAGAGCTGATGCGATTCGGGAGGAGCGGGATCGGCTAAACAACGAACAGCTAGGAGCGGGGACACAAGTCTCCCTTTTAGAAAGCTAAATCTCTGAGTTGGACAAGAAGTATGAAGCCGCGCATGAGGAACCCGATTCCACCAAATCTCGGGTTGCGGAATTGGAAGACAGGTTGCGGGAGAAGGATGAGGAGATGGGTCAAGTCCAAGCTCGAGCCTAGGAGAAGAGAAACAAACTAAACGAACTTCTCCTTCGGGCCCAAGAAGACAAAGCTAGTTTGGAAGAAAGCCTCGCTCAGGCCCGCACCACGGTAGAGAGTTCGGTTCGGGAATCCGTTCTAGGGTTCGCTCGGTCCCCGTTGTTATTTGCTTTGACAGATAACATCCACGGGACATATATTGCTAAGTACAAGGGCAATATGCGAGATCAGGTTACGAAGCAGTTCGGGTTAATCCCCGATGATGAGATATGGAAGCTGATCGATCCTTTGGAGAAGGATGGAGATTTCTAGGCAATTCCTTCTTTGAATAGCCTGTTTTGGAGGACGATCTATTCTTCCCCATTTTCGATGAAATGGAAAGGGTAGTCAACCGGAAGGTTGCTGAGCAGGAAGAAGAGTTGAAACAACTTGCGGCCCGCACCGGAAGGAAGGAAAAAAGGGCGAGGATAAGGAAGAGGGGCATATAGATTAGGAAAATTTCTGTACTTGTACCCCTGTTTTTGTTCCTCATTCTCAATGAAATAACCAGTTCTTCCTTCTTCGTTTCCTCTTTTTAGAGTTAGAATAGGATTAACAAAACTAAACTTGGATTTTTATAGGTGATTAAGCTTGTTTGGTGTAAGCTCTTTCATTCTTAATTTTTGTTAAGTATAAGATTGGGGTTGTTCGATAAGCGTAGGCCCCTCGGTCCCCGATCTTACCTTAGGTTTAGATTTGACTAGGGTCAATTGTATTGGATTTTCAGATGCATGTGAAAACCGCTCTTAATCCGTCCTTGAGATTATGATCATATTGGAACGGCGTGGCCCCGGTCATTATGAGTCCCATGACAAGCTTCGGCCCAGTCCTGGTTCTATACAAGTCCCGTGGCCAGCTTCGATCAAGCTTTGGTTTTGCATATGTCCCAAGTCGGGCTTGAACTCATGCTTTGACTTACTAATCCCAACCATTATTCGTGCTTTCTACAACAGATTACAGGGGTATAAGGGTTGTTTCTGAAGGGTGAAGGCCGTCGAAGCTGATGTTTAATTCGTAGTGAGTTCTGGGAGTTTCGTAATTCATCCTCGGTAATCAGCAAGTGCTAGAGCATTTGACTTGTCAAAGCGGTCACTGCCACTTGGGAGCCATACGGATGAATGGCTACGGTCACCAGTCCAGACTCGTCCCAAATATCCAACTTCAAGATCGGTCAATCATCTAATTAGAAACAGTTTATGTTATATCTATGTGTATCATGTCTACGTTTAGAAGAATACATTTTTGGATTGGAATTGTCATTAATAATCTAATATTTACAAGGAATACCGCCTTAGATTCATGATGTTCCAAGTTAAGGGGATCTCGTCACCATCCAATGTTTCGAATTATAAGCCCCAACTTTCAATTTCTTCAGGACTCGATAGGGTCTGATCTCGTCTACAAATATTTTAGAGCGTTTGTTTATGATCAGTCAATTTTTTATATAATTTTGAATTCAATTATTGTGGGAACACGAGCGATATACGAGGTTGGGCCCACAATGTGTGGGCTTACGTCCTCGGGAGAGCAAAGCTCTACCTTGTTTTTCACTATAATAATCTTGAAGTACATGTACAATCGAGATATAATGATGATCCGCCTGAAAACGGTACGAAAAACGATCGAAAACACTTCGTCGTACCGTGAAACAAGTTGGTCGCGAGTTTTTGCCAAAATCTCGCGAGTACTCACACAATGTCGCGACTACATGCGTAATCTCGTGGAAGGGATGCTGGTCGCGAGTTCCCGACACAATGTCGCGACCACATGCACAATGTCGCGAGTGGTGAATCAAGTCTCCACTCGACTACATACGAAATGTCGCGAGCATGTGCAAAATCTCGCGGATGGGGCACAATATCGCTAGTAAGGGTGCAAAAAGTCGCGAGTCTAGCAAGGGCTCTCGCGACATTGTGACAAAATGTCGCGACTGGGTCATAAACTCGCGAAAACGGGAACTTTGGGAAGCATGCTAAAAGTCTGAGCTCTTTTTTGGGGTCTGGATTCTTGTATTTATAGAAAAACTCGGCTATTAAGTCAACTTAAGGTCCAAAAGCCCAATATTAGTCAAATTAGCCCAACTCACTTAGGAAATATCTAATTAATCTGTAATAAGTGTCACAGCGCTCCGGAACTTCGAGAATGCACCCTGGTCGAACACTAGTAGCACGTAATGTCGAGAAAATATCCGGGAATATTCTTTACTAGTTCATTGTCTCCAAATGCTTAGGATATAGCCAAAAATATCGCCTTAGGTCGCCAACGAGCTTTCCAAGTGCCAAATTACGAAAATACTTCTGCCATCATTTCCGACCGAAATCATCCAAAACAGCTCAAAACACCATCAGAATCCCCATACGTGGGCCCGGAAAGCCCAAATTATGAGACTACCCTCGAAATTACGTTACTCAATAAATATAATAAAAGATCAAAAATATCATTTAGCCACGTCAGACGAGTCCCGGGGGTATCATAATTACATAAATAACCCCGAGCAATATCAATAGTCCCCTGGCTTGCAGATTCAGATTTAGAGTCATAAACCACATTATATCGGCTCATCTAGAAGTCCAGTTTCATACAATTTTTAAGAAACCCATGAATAAGGCCGAAATCGTCTCGCTGACATTAAGTGTATCAGATTCCGAGTTCAATCGAAAATTTCAAATTGGAGGGTATGTTTTTATACATATCACTCTTTACTTTGCGTACCTACACGTTTCATTATACACTGAAACTCTAATGCACCGCTTCGATTCGTTAATAATACGCAATCGAACTTAATAAATATTTTTTAACCGTCTATCAAGAGGCTTCAATTTCATCCACTTAACATAGATTCATCATGTTCATTGTTGACATAACCAAGCGCCCAACAATAACTTGATTCTATCTCTTTGACTTATCTACTTGACATCCGGAGAACGGGCGAAGGACACAACGTTGTTCAAGACAAAGATACCTCTTCATGTGAGGCAGTTTTCACAACTTATCAAATGACTATTTTGTGCTATGGACGAGAGAAACGTCTTTCTCTACATCTGTCAGATACAAATCCACTTCGTATGCCGCTTTACAATCTTTCTCGAGAATTTTTTTGTATAGATTTGCTCATTCACCACTAAGCAAAGTGTCGTGTCGTAAGCTATCAAAGCTACCAAAAATGAGACTTCTTAATCATCAAATGGGCAAATATCGGTGTCATTAAATGTCCTTATACGACAAACATTTTATCCAGAATATTCTTTGTTGTAGGATACTTCCTCGATCACTTTGATCATAACTGTGAGTCCACAGTCGTAGAAGAATTAAGTTGAATTCATACCATAGGGTGAATATTTGGCTACTCTAATCATTTCTCTGAATGAAATCAATGAACACGATCCATCGGCAAGTAAATCTATGTGCAAATGATTAAGCCTAAATGATGGATTTTCGAGTCAATAGTCCCTTTTGTAGGGGTATCACTTTACAGTTTCTGTAATATCTGAGAGTGTCCGATCATAACTAACGAGAATTGATACCATAAAAACATCACTTGCTCAATTTGACGGTCAATGAAAATACGCCTTCACAAATAATGAAGTCCATGCTATAGGACCGTACTAGGTTGGTTTAGCGAATGAAGCCATGTCGTAACGTGGCTTCATAACTTCTCTGATAATGCACTCTTCTCTTGATAGTAAATAACTTAGTATTCCTCGTCATATAATGAAACTTCTTTCATTTCTCTTCAATTTCTCCGATCGCCTTAAGAAAAATCTAACATCGAATAATCTGAATCAAGAAGTTAACCTCCAAAATAATAATAGCTTCTCATATGATTAGTTCACCGATTCAGAATAAACACTTCTTCGGCGTGATTTGGCGAAGAGATATTTCACGAATGTGACAGGGGTTCCAGATAATCACATAAAGTTTATACGATAATTCCAATCCTGGGTACGAGCCACAGTAATCATAATGTTTGTTGAATGCAAACCATAAAGCGAGTATTTTCCCGTTTCAATCGTTTATTCAAATGAAAACCATGAATACGATCACAAAACTCATACCGGCCATTCCAATCAAAATAGAAAATGTGTGATATTTTAGCAGAATGTATCCCTCGGCAATGATAGGTAAACCAATCATGTAACAATGTACTTTCATAAATTCTTTCTCCGACAATAAATAACAAGATTTCTCTGACAATAATCTGCCATTAATTTCGTAAACAATGATATCTCTATCTCACAAACGACATTTAGTATTTCTCATAATAATATGTTATCGACGAACTTGCATTCTCACTGAGTATAAATTTGCACTCGAGATCAGTTTAACGAAGAACTTGCATATATGCTTGCACGTTCTCTTCTGGCATAAACCTACACAATGACTATCACGCTTTCCCATCAGCATTGCACCATGGTCATCACATTGTCCCATCGGTATAAACTTGCACCGTGGCATCACGGTATAAACTTGCACCGCGGCATCACACTGTCCCATCGGCATTTCACCGTGGTCATCACGGTATAAACTTGCACCGCGGCATCACACTGTNTTCAAATAATTATCTTTTCATTTTCACAAGAGAATATCCACTTCTTTCGATGAATTCATTTTCATTCTTAAAAAATCCCCTTAATAATAGATGTTCTATCTTTAAACCATTTTCTCTTTTTCTTCTAGAACAAAACAATATCATGTTAATACACTCAATCTTCCGTTTAGAAAGCCAGCATATAGATGCATTTCTTTGCACTAGACACTTCATACCGCTTCGGAACATAACACTAGGAAGATATTTACTCCAATGTATGGAATTTCACCATCAAAATGGGGTGGAGATATGATAGCTCCGATTAGATTTAAAGCACTCCCAGCAAGGGCATAGTTGTAAAAGAGGATAGGAAGATCCACCACTACGAATTCCGTTAATAAAGGCATTGATATTTCCTAATATCCCAATGTGACTAGGAGAATTACAAATCGTTCGAGAGCAACAAAACTGTTGTTAAACCAGATCAACTGAACATGTTGTTCATTAGTTCTATGCCAAGAACTAAACCCTAAAATACATATACGGTCAAGATACTCGTCAGCTCGATAATATCACATGTGAATTAAGAAAGCATGCTTAGTAATCATATATTTCAAGATGAATACCATTCCGAGCGATCAATAAAATAACACAAATTTGTCATTCCTATCGTGAACTCCAATTGACATAGTATGATAGTGGTTGAAGTTGTTTTGAATACCCAACAACCATAATTCTCGGGATCTCATTAAATGACACAAACATGTAACGCTGATAGATAACTTAATAAAGGTATTTGGAAAGATCAATTAATCACTAATGGCAGATACGGTGATGCCACGACTATCAACCATAATTCTGGATAGCGTAGTAAATCGAACAGATGAACCCTTCACGATAGAATAAGAATAATCCGAACATATCTCGAATAACATAGGGTTCATGTTATCAATAACTTGATCATCGAGTAAAGATTTGACTTCAACCATTGAAGCTCAATCATTTTCTTAATTCATAATCCTCAACCATGATCCATTGAAGCTCAACCATTGAAGAGTTGCGAGACTATTCAAAGACTTTCGTTAATGTAGACCCACACATGATCCAAATAGAGAATATGTATCGATGAAGATATGTTTAACCACTCAAACAACAAGGAAGCCACGGTGATCCGATTACTTCATCAAATGCTCGAATATTCTTGAATGATAGATAGAACACATGCACAATTCGTATAACCATTTAGGAAGTTCTAATTACTTAATGTGTGCCGACACATAAATATACGCCCCATAGATCTTTCAATAACACAGCTCAACGCCTGAGTTTCATTTTGTGATTCTATGATAACTAACGCGTTCCATAGTAATTCATCGATGACTATCTTGTAATTTCAACCGCTTGTTCAGTATCCATATTTGTAATTTCTCCATCTATCACGACAAATACTTGTTCTTTCCCCAATGCTTCGTCTTGCAGACTGGATTCGTCTCTTACCATAATAACCTTTCGATGTCGTATGAGTTCCCCAAGTTCGTACTCTTCAACTCCTCAATTTGAATATCAAGATATTAAATTCCATATTCTTGTATATGTACAATCTCTTGAACACCAAATAGTTCACCAAGTTGCCATAAACTTCCTTGGCCTCTTAACCTTAAACCTTAAACCACCAATGTAACCGATATAACGTATGGAACATGCACGATAGCTATATAGATTCTTCATGAATGGATAACCAGAAAACCCCATTGATAACTCAAAACTAGAAAAAACCCACATCATTAATTTATCTCTTTGACACTGATCTAGACTCCCGAACAAACTGAGTACAAATTGAGTAAGCTCCTCCATACTCATGGCGTCTTTCTTCAGGTCATGTTAAATAGTTATTAGGAAGAGTGGATGTGTTCTCGGGTTGAATATTCAAGTCAACTCCCTTGACCTCGGTCTCGTGCATTCCTTCCACCATACTACCCAGCTCATCAAACTAATCGTGCTTCGAAACCAATTAACATCGGACACCGATTTTCGACAACCACATTAGCATGTCCGAAACTGTGATGAAAAAACGACAAAATACTTGGAACTTAAGAGTCCCCGGTGTCGGTTCTTATAATAAAGGATCCTTATCTCTTGTGTTAAACCATGGGGAGAAATATACTTGGAACTGAATAAATACACTTGCAATTGAATACCAACAAGATTTGCGTGTTGAACTTCGGCAGCGATACATTCGATCGATCACACAAATTGCAACAATGTCAAGTAACTCATAAGTATACGTTCTTTCATTTACTGAATATACGGTGTACTCGTTAGGCCAAGCTTCTCCATATTCTACGGTGGATCCTCCAAATATTGCAACAATCAACTCTTCTCGTGTCCTCCATAACCTCTTATTTTACTACGAACCTTACTTCTTACATTATCGCTGTCGAAACGTAGTATAAAAATTGTCATAATCCTTAAAAAATTCACAAATCGGATCCAATGGATGAACTTGGATCGGACGTAAGGTCATAGTATCACTATTGATCGGTGAGACAATGATGATGTAGTAAGATGACACAATCACATATTCAACTTATCATTTCTTTGGAAACCATGCATGCCCTCGCATAGCATTGAACACTTCCACAGGACGATGCGCTTGTACACATGTAATCTCTTATCTTTCACTGTAATGAGTAACTCGCGTTGACTTGGCACCTCCAACTTTTAACGGCTATCATTCTCACCTACCATTCTGTGCACACATATACAATTAAACAACACATAGCCAAATTCCCCCAATGCAACTATGCATCAACTCATTTTTCATGCGAGGTTCACATTTCTCACGAGGGCCAATCAACCGCCACTCCATGCAATACTCACAATCGCCACAAAACTGATTAGAAAAACATACGACCTCTCTGAAGGGTCGTTATGCCATGCCGAATACTCATACTTGAATCCCGATATGAAATGGTAGAAAAAGTTCGGAAACCAATTGAATTATCGGAGAACAGAGTCTTCCAAAGAATCGGCAAAAGTACAGGGTCATGTCATTGAAGTTCATCAAATTGACATGGATCTGCATATTCGATACCGTGAACATAAAACAATCCGGGTTATGTTTGCCATATACTCGTCTTCTTTGTAAATGAGGTCCATATTGACCCCTAATATATCCCTTCTACATAGTAAAATCATTTCAATCATTCAGAATATCCCAACTTTTCGTTAAATGGGACAAAATGGAATAGTAAAACGCAACCGAAATCTGATTCGGAAAATATTACACCGTCACATCACCATGTGATTGTAGACATAAAATGGAGCCTCCCATGAAATTTTTGAAATGCCGAAAATCGGCTTTTTCCAGACTTTTTTTTGCAACCCTTTCATCCCTTGGGCATGTCTTCGGCACATATTCATGCCATATGATAATATTTCAATGCACTCATAAAAAGATCCCCTCCGGATGAAATCCCGCTCCGGAGGTTGGTTAGATGTTCCCACTACTGAGGACTCTTTCGGTGTCACTTATTGAGTCCCTGGTAAAATATCATTCCTTTCGTCTTCTACTACATAAGGGTTGAAATCCGATACACTTTCTTCATCTATATCACTCACATGCTAGGAATCCTGTATCCTTACAATACATAACAAGCTCCAAGCTCAGCACAAGAGCTCTCAATGGGATTAAGTCTCGGGTCCCCACGGACGGCGCCAAACTGATCTCGTCTACAAATATTTTAGAGCGTTTTTTTATGATCAGTCAATTTCTTATATAATTTTGAATTCAATTATTGTGGGGACACGAGCGATATACGAGGTTGGGCCCACAATGTGTGGGCTTACGTCCTCGGGAGACCGAAGCTCTATCTTGGTTTTCACTAAATAATCTTGAAGTACATGTGCAATCGAGATATAATGATGATCCGTCTGAAAATGGTACGAAAACGATCGAAAACACTCCGTGAAACAATCTGGTCGCGAGTTTTTCCAAAATCGAGCAAGTACTCACACAATGTCGCGACCACATGCGTAATCTCGCGGAAGGGAAGTTGGTCGCGAGTTCCCGACACAATGTCGCGACCACATGCACAATGTCGCGAGTGGTGAATCAAGTCTCCGCGCGGCTACATACGAAATGTCGCGAGTATGTGCAAAATCTCGTGGATGGGGCACAATATCGCGAGTAAGGGTGCAAAAAGTTGCGAGTCGGGTTTAGCAAGGACTCTCGTGACATTGTGACAAATGTCGCGACTGGGTCATAAACTCGTGAAAACGAAACTTTGAGAAGCGTGCCAAAAGTCTGAACCCTTTTTTGGGGCCTCGGGTCTTGTATTTAAAAAAAAACTCGGCCCAATAAGTCAACTTAAGGTCCCAAAGCCCAGTATTAGTCAAATTAGCCCAACTCACTTAGGAAATATCCAATTAATCCGGAATAAGTGTCACAGCACTCCGGAACTTCGAGAATGCACCCCGGTCGAACACTAGTAGCACGTAATGTCGAGAAAATATCTGGGAATATTCTTTACCAGTTCATTGTCTCCAAATGCTTAGGATATAGCCAAAAATATCGCCTTAGGTCGCCAACGAACTTTCCAAGTGCCAAATTACGAAAATACCCCTAGCATCAAATCCAACCGAAATCATCCAAAATAGCTCAAAACACCATTAGAATCCCCATACGTTGTCCCGCAATTCAATTTTTTTAGCCTCCGACGTGTCCTCAATAAGATAACGAATAGTCAGATATTTGATAAGAGGTCCATCCACGTGGATTCCCCAGGAGACTGAGTAGCATCAATGTTTAAGCTCTGAACTTCATGGCATAAAGGCTCGATTTCTTTGACTGATTGTTCGGTCACCGATATCTCGACTAAAGGTCGGTCGGTCTTGGATATGGACCGATATAGTGCCTCGGTCCTATATTAGTCATGCTCACAGCTAATCTGGCAACTGCGTCGGCGATCTTATTTTTTTCTCGTGGCACATGATCAAGAGACAACTCGCTGAACTTCTTAGATAGTTCCAGGATATTTGCATAATACAGTTTCATCATGGGCTCATGTGTCTCAAATCTTCATGCGAATTGTTCAACCACCAACTTGGAATATGAAAACATTCGCACTTTGGCAACTTCCATCTTCAGGGCTGGGGTCATTCTCGATAATACAGCTTCATATTCTACCATGTTATTTGTTCCTGAAATTAAGAACTTAACTACAGAATGAATAACATCACTTTATAGCGTAGTTAGGGTAATGGCTGCCCACTTTCCTTCGAAGGTTGATCCATCAACATAAATGATTCACCGATCATCCTCTTGGTTTAAAAATATAGTTGATGGGGTCATTTCGACCAAGAAGTCAGCGAGAACCTAAGTCTTGATCGCCCTTCGGGGCAATAATTCCAGATACATGGAGCTGATCTTGATTGCCCACTTGGATAGTCTCTCATTCAGACCTTCCTGATTCAGAATTGCTTTCAAATGCTGCTCAATATAAACATAAACCATCCGGCCTTCAAAATAATGCTTCAGCTTAGATATAACATTCTTTAACTCCATCATGAACTTTTTCAGAGTAGTGTATCTAGTTTCGACCGATACTAGGGAGTGACGTACGTAATAAACATGTATGTGAACGTCATCTCTAATAGTAACTAGAGATGCGCTTATTGAGGCCTCTTACACAGCTAGATATAATCCCAAAGGTTCATCGCATGTTGGACTCACCATCACAGGTGGAGTGCTCAAATAAGTTTTCAAATCTGAGAAAGCCCGATCACATTCTTCGGTCCAGTCTAAATGACTCGCTTTTCTCAATACTCTGAAGAAGGGCAAGGCCCGATCCGTGGTTCTAGAGATAAATATGCTTAACGTAGCAAGACGGCCATAAGCCTTTGGAATTCCCTTTTGTTTCTTGGAGGTTACATATCAATGATAGCGTGAACTTTCTCAGTGTTAACATCTATGCCTTTTTTAGAAACATAATATCCTAGGAACTTACCACTTGGAATCCCAAAGCATCAATTGTTTGGATTTAGTTTGAGCTTATATTTGCGGCATGCTTCGAAGAAGCGAGACAAATAAGAAATATGGCCTTCATCATTCATATACTTGACAATCATATCATCAACATACACTTCCATCATATGGCCTATTAGATCTCTAAAGATTTTGTTGATCAACCTTTGGTATGTTGCTCCGGCGTTTTTCAAGCCAAATGGCATAACCACATAACAATAAATGTCATCTTCGGTCATGAAGGACGATTTCTTCTAATCTTCTTCAACAAGGAATATCTGATGGTACCCGGAGTAAACATCTATAGTACTCATCATTGTGCGCCAGCCACAGCGTCCACCAAACGGTCAATGTGTGGCAAGGAGAATGGATTCGACTCACAGCTCTTGTTGACGTCGGTGAAATCAATGTACATCATCCACTTCCCATCTGCCTTAGAGACCACCACCGGGTTTGCAACCCATTAAGTATAGTGAATCTCTCAGATAAATCAGGACAGCAACAATTTATTCACCTCTGCCAGGATGACATCAATTTTTTCAAGAGAATAACGTCTCCTCTTTTGCCTAATAGGCTTCGTTCCAGGCTATGTGTTGATCCGATGCTCACTCTCGGATCGATAAATCCTCGGAAAATCGTTCGAGGTCCAAGCAAATATGTCCACATGGCTTCTCAGAAAGCAGACTAGTTCTTCTTCTAAAGCCCGGGCCAGATGTGCTCCGATGCGAGTAGTCTTGATGGAATTACCTTCAACCAAGTTGATTAATTTGAACCCGATGGGTTCCATAGCCTACCTCGGGTGCGGTGGCTCTTCAAGAAAATCCACCCTGGCCATCTTGATAGGTGCCATAGTTCGGCACCAACTCATGTATCACTGTCTTGCTAGTGTTTGGTCCTCTTTTTCAGAAATATCTCCATGAGAGGAGGGGAACTTGAGCATCATATGATAAGTGGAAGGGGACCGCCTCAAACTTACTGAGGCCGGTCCGTCCGATGATGGCGTTATAAGCCAGATCGACTTCCACAACAATGAATTCCAAAGTTTCAATTCAGTCCTTAACCTGATCACCCAAGGTGATCGGGAACATAATCTTCCCCCACATAATGACACTTCTATGGTCGAATGCCAGAGGGTTATATTAGCGATAGGGATATCATAATCAGCGGCTCCCAACATCTTGGCTACTTCGCGCTTCATCAGGTTGCACGAAGCCCGGTATCCACCAGAATCCTGTGGACCCGACGATTAGCAATAATCCCGGTGATGAAAAAGAGGATCATCACACGGGTCGGTAATTCCATCACGGTCAGTAGCGGTGAAGGTAATAGAGTCTTCATAAGAGGAAGATCGTTCAGGAGCATCGTATTTTACCAGTGCTACAGACTCAGAACTTTCTGCGGAACCTCCGCGAACCGCTCTCTTTCGGTCCCGGACCGATTCATTAATACGATTTCCACCAGAGATAACATAAATATCTCCGGCCACAGTTCACTCTAGTGGAGCATCCTCATTTTGTGGAGGTTGTGCTTCCACTGGAGCGGGGGGAGGAGGGGGATTCTCCTGTCTCCCTGCTTCATTTTGCGGGGTTCGGCCATCTGGACCCCGGAAACATCTTCTTCGGCCCTGACCACGGTTCTATCGACCGTGCTGGTCTCTTTCTTGTTCTTGTGGAAGAGACCTTCTGTCCTTCGCCCTATCATTATAATTTCGGGGATGTCCCCGATTATCCCTGCCCTGCGGCCTGTGACGATCGTCACCTTGACGGCTCCTTCATAGAGTTTCAGCTCGTTTGCCCTTATGATCACTCTGATAGGGATTTTCCTTATTAATCGGCGCTACTCTCTCCTGCACTAGCGGATATTTCAGCGTTGGGTGTTCGCGATTATGATGCAGCTCACAATACACCTATTTCTCTTCCCACTTCTGGGGAATGTTCTTCTCAATTACAACCCCTACTTCTTGGGACTACTTCTTAGGGTACGAAGCCCCATGATCACCTGCGGGCTCACGGTTCCCCGCAGGCTTCCTGAAATTCGGTCCCTGAGCCTCATCCACCTTAATATATTTGTTGATTTTATGGAGAAGCACCCAAGGTGGATGCAGGACTTTTTACAAGACTGGCTAACAAACCGCATAGTCCCAAAACTTGATGTAAAATGTCGATCTTATCCCTGAGCTCTAACTTGATACCCTGGGTTGTTCGATTGAACTTCTCTAAGAATTACCGGAGACTCATTTTTTTCGGGATATATTTTAGCTGATATAGTTCCTGCCTGCTTCGGGGTGGTCATACATTCGGCACGAATTGCTCAGTGAAAGCCAAGATAAAGCCTCCATACGACTCTATGGATCGGGCTGGCAAATTTTTAAACCAGGTTCGGGAGACGCCTTGCAAACCTACAACGAAGATACGACACTTTAATGATTCTGAGGCCCGAACCGTTCCCATGCGTAGTTCGAAGTCCGCAATGTGATCAATGGGTTCACCGTCGCCTCTAAACATTGGCAACCCCTCAGGGTTGTGATAATGTCGATCCGGGACTTCCGCCCAAATCTCTTCAGAAAAGGGGAGCATCAAATCTCCAAAAGTGGCTGAGACACCGCCAGACTTCTGGGATGACGTCTTAGTGTTGACCGTTCCCTTGATATCCGACAACGGGACCCAGTTTCGCAGAAGGGCCGTTCGAGATTTCTATATTAAGTTGGACATCACCCAACATTTCTCATCAGTGGCTCATCCCCAGACTAACGGACTCACAGAAGTATCTAACAAAGTTATCTTGAATGGATTGAAATTTAAGTTAGAGGATCTAGGGGAGAATGGCCGAAACATATCTACGAGGTTTTATGGGCTTACAGGACTACACCTCGCTCAACGACCCTCGAGTCACCATTCTCACTGGTATATGGGTACGAAGCGGTTAGCCCGGTAGAGATGGCCATCCGATCGCCTCGAATAACTTAGTATGATGAGCATATGAATTGCGAGAGGAGATTATTGGACCTCGAGATAATCAAAGAAAAGAGAAATGTGATTTACGCGTGGATGTGCTCTTACCAGCGAACGATGGAGCGGGCACATAGAAAACGAGTTCTGCCAAGGGAGTTCTCTGAAGGTGACCTCGTCCTTAGAAATATAATGGTTCAGAGAAACGTCGGAAAGTTGGATAGAAATTATGAAGGACCCTATCGAGTCCTGAAGAAATTGAAAGCTGGTGCTTATTAATTGGAAACATTGGATGGTGACGAGATCCCCCTAACTTGGAACATCATGAATCTAATGCGGTATTTCTTGTAAATCTTTGATTATTAATGACAATTCCAATCCAAAAATGTAATCTTCTAAACGTAGACAAGATACATATAAATATAACATAAACTGTTTCTAATTAGATGATTGACCGATCTTGAAGTTGGATCTTTGGGACGAGTCTGGAATGGTTACCGTAGCCATTCATCGGTAAGGCTCCCAAGTGGGAGTGACCGCTCTGACGAGTCAGATACTCCTGCACTTGCCGAGTACCGAGTACAAACTAAACATTAGCTTCAACGGCCTTCACCCTTATACCCGTGTAACCTATTGTAGAAAGAACGAATAATGGTTGGGATTAGTCAGTCAAAGCACGAGTTCAAGCCTGACTTGGAACATATGCAGAACCAAACCTTGACCGAAGCTTGCCACGGGACTTGTATAGAACCAGGACTGGGCCAAAGCTTGTCATGAGACTCATAATGAACCGGGGCCATGCCGTTCCAATATGATCATGATCTCAAAGACGGATTAAGAGCAGCCCTCACATGCATCTGAAAATCCAATACAATTGACCCTAGTCAAATCTAAACCTAAGGTAAGATCGGGGATCGAGGGGCCTACGCTTATCGAACAACCCTAATCTTATACTTATCAAAAATTAAGAATGAAAGAGCTTACACCAAACAAGCTTAATCACCTATTAAAATCCAAGTTTTGTTCTGTTAATCATATTCTAACTCTAAAAAGATGAAATGAAGAAGGAAGAATTGATTATTTCATTGAGAATGAGGAACAAAAACAGGGGTACAAATACAGAAATTTTCCTAATTAATCTGCCCCTCTTCCTTATCCTCGCCCTCTTTTTCATTCGGTCCCGTCCGGGCTGCAAGTTGTAACCCGAACTTGGGGGATAGCCAGAAATGCTTCCATCTTTCATCATCGGGGGATAGCTCGAACTGCTTCATAACCTGATCTCGTATATTGCCCATGTACTTAGCAATATACGTCCCGTGGATGTTATCTGCCAAAGCAAATAACAACAGGGACCGAGCGAACCCTAGAACGGCTTCTCAGACCGAACTCTCTACCGTGGTGTGGGCCTGAGCGAGGCTTTCTTCCAAGCTCGCTTTGTCTTTCTGGGCCCGAAGGAGAAGTTTGTTTAATTTGTTTCTCTTCTCCTGGGCCCGAGCTTGGACTTGACCCATCTCCTCATCCTTCTCCGGCAACCCGGCTTGCAATTCCGCAACCCGGGACTTGGCAGAATCGACTTCCTCCTGAGCTGCTTTATACTTCTCGTCCAGCTCGGAGATCCGGCTTTCTAGAAGGGAGACTTGCGTCCGCGCTACTAGCAGTTCGTTGTTCAACCGATCCCGCTCCTCCCGAATCGCCACCAGCTCTCCATATTTTATTTCAACTTGTCTTTTAGCCATGGCAATTTGGTCTTGGACTGCTTGGGAGACGGACTAGTCACCCTGAATCTTGTAGACGGTGACCGCGGCCGTGAAACCCTTCCTCAACATCTGCACACAAATGTAATTTTAAAATCTAAACCTTCGGACCTTCTTAAATGAGAAATCTACCTTTGTTGTGAGGTCTAAGAAGGCATCAATCATTTCTTCATCGAACATGTATGGTTGAACATTGTCCGGGTTCTGCTCCCCAAAAAGACAGAAGTCCTCCAAAAAGGTAATCCTCTAAGAGGCCATCCTCTTCCTCTTCTTGAACATGTTCAGCAGGTCCAAGGCAATCTCCCAATTGGAGTTCATCTTAGGGCCCGAGACAGGGTCCTTCAAAATTATCCCATCGCTCTGGGTTGGGACTAGAGCTTCCCCCAACTTCTTAAGTCTTTTTAGATTCTCCGGGGCTTTATCTTCGGCCACCCTTTTCCCTTTGACCAAAGGGGACCGGTAGTAGGGAGACGTTCGCCTCAAGATTTGAGCCTAGGAGAACCTTCGCCACTGGAATGACTCCCTGCAGGAACAAACTAATCACGTTAGCACTGATGGGGGAGCAATTCCCGATTTGGTATAGACTGGCTAAGCTCATAGAGCGAATCCTAGCCATTATCACCTCATCCACCACTCCTATCACCCGCAGCGCGGGCCCCTTTCCACTAGAGGGTTCTCCTGTGCAGGGCAGAGTTAGTGTGCCTGCACAGGTGGTGCTGATCGAGGGATTCCCCGCTGACGACGACCCGGAAGGGACCAGCGTGCCTCCGGTTGCTGATTCCGAAGGCCCCATGTTGCTTGTCGCCCCTTGTTGGTCTTCAGTAGGACGGGGCGAGGCTGCTGTCATACGCTTGAACCCTTAGCTAGGCATTGTCTCTGTCAAACCCGCAAAAGAAATTTATAAGGATCAGGGGATGAGAACTTAACCAAGACTCACTCCATACCCGATCCTTCAGACGAATCCGAACATGAAAATACCCCTCTCGGGGATGGGCTCCTGTTCTACCGGCTACCCCAATCTATGTTAACCTATTCTCTCGAAAGATATCTATTCACCTAAGGCGCTCTTCAGGAGAGTGAAACCGAGTTGGCGGTGTCCGATCGTGAGGGGTTAACCGAGTTCTGTCCAACTTACCGATATGAGGGTGCGTGATGATCGGCCACACCCTCAGTATGTCGTCCTTCGGGACTGTCATCCACACATAATAGGACTCCCATTCGTTGAAGGGAGTCCTCCTAATCCACTATAGCGCACTCTGCGGTGCGAATTCATATTTAGTATAACCTACGAACCCCTAATAGCCTCCTACCCCTTCGGAACCCGACTAAGAACAAACTGAAAAAAGGTTCTAAAGTCGCGGTTATGCCCTGCTTGTGGCAATA
Organism: Utricularia reniformis; assembly: GCA_009725065.1. NCBI lineage: Eukaryota > Viridiplantae > Streptophyta > Magnoliopsida > Lamiales > Lentibulariaceae > Utricularia > Utricularia reniformis. Next base: position 512,498 of record RWGZ01000155.1, read on the forward strand.
GAAAATGAACGCCACTATATACAACATAACTACCTGGGAATAGGGCATAGGTCGGGCAATAAATCTCCCGAAGTACGGCCACCACAAACAGGTGTAACGGGAAACGTAACCCACACTTCAGGGAGGCATAACTAACAGGGATGTCACTCTCCGGAACGTTCATTTCCGTTAGAAGGAAACAAGGGACATCCTATTTTCCCTTCCAGATCGAATAGTGAGCAGGAATCGAAAACTTAGACCTAAGCTCTTCAATATCTAGTTTGGACAGAGCTGGGTGCCTAACTTTGCGAGTAGCCATGGTTATTACCTTAGAAAAACGTAGAACGAAGGTTAGGATGTGAGTAAGAGCGAAAATTGCAAAGCCTTTCTCGCTTCAACAGATTTTTCACAAATGACGGTGTGGATGAACAGTCCCCAGAACCCTGAATTAAATAGTAATTTCCTGACCATTCGCAAACTGGCACGTACACTTGGCACATGCGGCTGCAGTCTGTACGCACTCATCGCGCCTGTCAGTTAATAGAATACATAAAGGCGCAGGAACGGTCCTAGAGACGCTCGTCTTAACTGATTCGGGTACGGTCCCCAGGATACCCTACCGATTATCATGCCAAACGCATCCATCGTCATATGGTCGGTCTTGTATCACCTCTGCGATGACAATTAAGCCCGAGGGGCTAGTGATGAGGGCTCGGGGACCGGGTACCCCATATTGGATGGAATCCAGTCATATTGAGCCAGCCCAGATGATAAGAGACGAACATGTGCGACCCAAGATCTTTAACTTGACTCATTTAAAATAACTGGCACATAGACCCATTTATGTCGTATGACCGAAGATGGAGTTGTGCATAACCAAGACACCTGGGGGCCGACCCTTTGGATCGGTCCAAACAGTTACAGCTCAAGTGTTCCACGCTCCGGGCACATCCATGCGCTCCACGCTCTAGGCCTACTCACGTTGTTTGCACTTCGAGCCTCGCCACGTTTTCCAGCATGGGAAAACGACCTTGTCAGATGCGGTTACAGGGCGTGATTCACACGTGGTTTCCCCTATATAAATATAGAGCTATATGATAAGCTCAAGAGAACCTTTTGGGCATGCAGAACAGGATGTTACTCTGTCGGTTACCCCTATTACGCTTTCTTATTTTCCCTTGTCATTTTCATAAGCCTTCATTGTTTGTAACATGAACTGTTTCATTAATGAATCGGCTAAGAGCGTTTTCAGCTTTTAGTCAGGTGGTTTTTTCCCCTTTTTCTATGGGTTTTTCACTCTAAAATTGCTATGTCGTGTGCTCCTTTCATTTCTAATCGTTTCCCCCATTTCAAACAAATTCAAACTGAGTTCGTTTTATTACGATCCGGACGACTGTTGATACCCCTGGTATTTTGACCACAACAGTAAGAAATACATTTACAAATAATATTAATTATCAAGGAGATATTTCTAAATTCTCATTGTTTTGTATATCAAAGATTATTAAATCAATACTAAAAAAGAAAGTAAAATACAAATTACGTATCAAAGCTTTGAATATAAGAAAAAATAGGGAAAATAGATAAGAAACCCTAACTTTTTTTTAATAAATGGGCTAAAAAATTCCGGCTCAACATATTTTAACCGTATTAAACCGATTCGACCGGATTAAATCGGTTCATATATATGATGTGGTACAATTCGGAAATTAAACATTAAGTCGGATTGAATCGGATCGGAGGTGTTACCGGTTCACGGTCGAACAGGTCCAACAGGGCATTCCAGATCAATTTCAAAATCTATGGTCAAGATATCAAAATTCAATATTAATACTAGAAGTAATTATTGTTCAATTAAAAATTTTAAAATATATAAATTAATTTGGTAATTCAGTATATACCAAACTTTTATTCTTTTTACCGAATACCAAACTGAATTTCATAAAAATAAATACAAAACCGAATATCAAATACCAAAATACCAAAATAACAAAATTTCGATATAATATTCGGTATTCCAAAATTTTTGCTCATCCTAATTAGATTACATTACATTACATTACATGCTCCGTAGAGCTCATTCATCTACAAAAGTGATTGAAAATAAAGAAAAACACTCACTTTCTTTCATCTAAATGAATGATTCTTCAGCAATGTCACTAAAGTATTGTCGCTTATTGGTAATGGAGCATTTTCAAGTGGACCAGACAGGCAGGTAGTTCCTTTCAATATAAGGCAAGACAGATCATATGCTTACAGTGATTTCATCAGACAAGAAGAATCTTATCAAAACCACTCATTCAATCATTTAATCCATACAAAAAAAAGCAGTTCTAACAGAAAGAACAATCCATTGTACGAAATATGTACACATGTCTCCCCCCTTTCTCTCCACAGATAACCAACAATGTAATAACGCAAATTACCCTCTTGAAATCATCACATAGAAGATGCCTCACCAGCAACGTGTTGATGCCTTTTACCACGGCCATGAATCTGAGTAGCCTTGGCTTCCTTCGCGTTGATCATACACTCGGGAGGTGGGATTTTGTAGCGTGCGTGATCATAACAATACGAATACTGCATATGAATGATTCGAAACCTCATCATTTTCTTTCTTTGTTCTTGAGTGATGCTAGTTGGGATTTTAATGAACTCTTCTAGATCATTGCATTTGGAAGGCTCATTAGGATCCACTGAGCATCCATGTAGAACAAACTTGGAAAACTCAGAAACAAATGGGGAGTAGTTGTAATTAACACGGTGTTTTCCACCATTGGTGGCCCAATCTGATCCATCCCATATTGTTCCATATAAAGACATTGGCTTTGAGGGGAAGTCCCCACCCATTGTCGCTGTTCTCTTGATCTCTCTTATAGCTACATCATCGATGAAAAAGCTGTAAAAGAGAAGAAGTTGATCATAGTTTTGATCCATTTGTTACTCTAGTAAAGGGCAGAAATTCAATTATGAACAACTATGAAGAATTAAGACAAGGAAAATGAACTAGAACTCACACAATGAGATCCTCTGTCCATAAGATGCTATATTGATGGAAATTCTCAGTGGGGTCAAACCAGAGGCTATATCTTTCTTCTCTCCCAACATTAGTGCTACCGTTCCCATAAATATTGGTTTGAATTCTCCACTGTTTTCCCCTTATGTTTCCTAAGAACTCGAAATCTATTTCATCATGATTCTTCTCAAACGTATCAGCATTCGACATCTGGAGTTGAGAAAACGTAATTCTTCAATTACTGAAACCACACAGAACTTATCCGGACTTCAAAGGTTCTTCATTTTTTTAATATTAAAGACTCCATTAACAGTGTAAGGATCATTTTAAAGGTTACTCACGTAGAAGGCGACAACCACGCCGGCAGTGTAATCCCGGGGAAGTTTAATGGACACACTGAAGTACCCATGAAAGTAAACGTCTTGCGAAACGAACCCAGAACCTGCACTTGAGAAAAATGAAAAAAACGAGTCTTTACGGAGAAAGAAACTAAAAAGCTACAATGAAGTCAAATAAACAGACCTGTTCTTTCATCTAAGGAGATATGAACCGATTTTCCATCTCTAACAACCATTACATTATTCGCACCAAAAAGATGGGAGTAACCTTCATCAAACGAAAGTATAGGAAGATTTCCAGAAAACCCATTTGCCAAACCCAAAAATAAGACACCAACAAGAACAAAACCGAACATACTCATGTCACATATCATACTTATCCCAAAGAAAACTCGAACAAAAAGCCTTGTATTGAAACAAAATACTTCAAGAGACAAAGACGAAAACGGCTCCTCAACGTTTACAAGAGAAGAAACAAGGAATAGAAAATGGGAAGCTGTCGTTGAGAAGATGATTTTATTGGGTGGAGAATGGTGATAGTGCTGTGCAGCACTGCTGTTCCTTGGATACTGCATCACCTTTTCATCTTAAATTATTAAATATATTTATTAATTAGTTAATACATCTATTTATTTGAAATTATCTGGGTCCATGTGGTTATTGGTTAAATTGTCAAACAAACAATCAAGTCAATTCCTATGATATTATTAAGATTTGTAAAAATACATTTATACCGTTATGTTTTATTATGATATAATTACAAATGTAATTATGTTGATTTTGTAACTACTTTTAGTGAATCAAGGGTCTATCCAAATTTAACCAAATATTAAATTGTAAAACTGTTTAATAATAATTATTATTAGTTTATTGTAGAATAATTGAAATATACTATTCATATATTAATATTAATTTGATATATAAAAATTTATATTATATCAAGGTGATATAATCATAATTTAATTTAAATAATTTCTTAAAAGGTGATTATCCCATTATGGTGCAAGTTCATCCAACCTAATATTTTGCAATGTTTTAAAAATCGGTATCAGCGGATATACCGAACAAACTCATGACATCGGTATACTCGATATGTATCGGGTATACCAAATATGTACCGAAATAATAAAATAAATTATTAACCTATGGTAAATATACAATTTTTTAGTAATTTTCAATTTATATTGTTCGTAATTCGAAAAAATAAGAATGATAAAAATTCTAAAAGTTTCGTTTCTATTTATCCTAAATCCAATAAATTAGATCCACCCGACCCGCTCAAAACCCATACTGGCAGGTATTTTGACTTGGTACGACTAAAATTTTCGTTATTCTGAAAATTATTTACCATTATTTTTACCCAGTACGACTCAATTAAATATACCCCATGTATCCTAAATCAATCAAGGTCAGCCGACACCAAACTGTAGGCGAGCAGATGAAGTTCGGTCGATATTTGTATACAACTGACGAGGAGGAGTTATGACACAGGATTGTCGCATCTACTACACTTACGTTTTTAGTATTGGACCGAGGATGTTAGTAAATATTGGATGCTGCCAAAATCTACCACATCGTCTCACCATCTCAACTTTAAGGTGTGCTAAAGTTTTGTTTTGAGGCTCGAGGAACAACACCGTACGGAGTTAAAGAGAAGGAAGTTTGAAGAGTTGGGAAGTCCTAGAGCATTATAGAATAGTCTTATTTTATATTCCAGTTTAATATATGTTTATGGTTTTGTTGCATGTATTCCTACTTCTTAGTTAAATTCACCTAGGTGTCTGTGGGTTTTTCTCACACATAAAAAGTCTATCAGCTTACAGCAGATAGATCGATTATCAATGATCCTTACTTACAAATAAATTTACTCCTTTGTGATTAATATTTTCCAACTATAACATATTGTTCATGAGAATTTGTCATTTCATTGAACTACTAGTGTTGTGGTCTGAAAACTGGGGGTGTTAACAGTCGTCCGGTTCGTCACAAGAATAACTCGATTTTAATTTGTTTTATAGGGGGAAAACGAGTAAGAATCAAATAGAAAAGAGACAAGATAATTTTAGAGTGGAAAACCCCTAAAAGATGGGAAAAAACCATTTGACTAAGAGCTAGAAATGCTCTTATTCGATCCAATAATCAAGCTGTTCAATACAAATGTCATATTTGTTTTAGAGATAACAAGGGAAGGGAAAACTTGAGGAAAACCAAGAGAAAACCGAAGCGGAGAGTTTATTTTCGTGTCCCAAGTGTTCCTTTTATACACATTTCCTGCTGTGTGAATAGTAGAGTGTCGTCTTGTACTTGTTCCATGCTGCTAGGTCGGCTCGTGTTGGGCGGGACAGCCGCCGGGCGTGGCTCTATACGGCTGTGCGGCACCAGGCCTTTCAGCACTACTAGCCGGCTGTCTCCAGACCAAAAGGATGTCCTTACGACTTTATCAGGCGCGCCTGTGACAAGCATAGTCTGTGCGTTCTGGATCGATCGGTCCCGATGAGGAGGAGAATGTATGACTCTATCGATCAGTCGCGATCACTAGGAATGGGCTTTCGGGCCCGACTGTTCTCACCGGGCCGTCCATTCATGTGAACTGGATATGGGCCTCCAATTTCGTCTTATGTCACTTGGGCTGGTTTGGCTAAACTTGGGCCTAACTAGGTTCGGGGTACCGGGTTCCGAAGGTCACATCACTAGCCCCTCAGACTTTATCGCCATCATGGTGGTGATGTAAGTTCGACCATCAGATTGAAAGCGTTTGAGGCAGGAGTGCCCGATCGAACCAACGGATGACAGTACCCAAACGGGTTGTGACAGCGTCCTTAAGGACCGATCATGTACTTAAGAAATTTCAGAGCGTTAATTTTCAAATTTGGAATATGTAATGGTTATTGGCAAAAGCGTAATTCTGGGCTCTATAATAGCCTGCGTCTTTCCGTATTCCAAAAAGGGGGGACATGCCGTCAGACTACAGCCGCCTGCAGCAGTGATGTGTCACCCTGTAAGTGGCAATGCACGGCTATAACAGTCGGGGTTTCGGTATTGTGTAACCATTGCTGCAATTCGCGAAAAATTTCTGAGCCCTAGGATTCTCTGGCGATTTCATTCGACCGTCTTCAAACTCCGATTTCCTTACAAATCTCAAGTTAACCATCCATGGCACCCCGTATGGCTAGGTATTCGATTGTTTCTGAGATGAACCTCGAAGAATTTCGGGTCAAATTCACAATCCCTGCCCATTATCCCATCTGGAGGGGGAAGAAAGACGTTCCCTGCTTCCTTCTCGCTAAGATGAATGTTTCTGCTAACGCCTTGCCCGTTAGCTATGTCTCCTTGAGGTTAGGCCTGCGATTTCCCCTTCATTCTTTTGTCGCGGCTGTACTTCGGGAGATTCACTGCCCAACCTTCGTTCTTTTTCCGGGCAGTTATGTTTATATAGTTGTCTTTATCTTTTACTGTCATAAACAGGGGGTAAAACCAACCCTGAAAGACATTTTCAACTTATTCCTGGTGGGATCTCGAATGGGAATGAGGTTGTTAGGAAGTCGTAGGTTGTATTATCTAGCGACCCGAACGAAGGATTGTATTATCGTTGATAAGGAAGACTCCCTTCATGAATGGGAGTCTTGCTACATCTGGATAAATATCGCGAGGGAAGACCTGTTGAAAGTCACCTTCCTAACTACCCATCATGACATCGGGAAGCTGGACCGAACCCGGTTCAACCCATCCTGCCAGGATATTGCTAATACCTTGGCAAGTCTTCCTCCTCCCGAAAGGCGTCTGAAACGAATATACATACTTCGGGAGAAGAAGCTGCTAGAGATAGGGGTAGCATGCAGGATCGGTGCCCCTACTCCGAAGGGGATATTCTCTAGCTCCGTCTCGTCGGAGTCAGAAGGATCGGGTACGAATTTGGCTTGCTTTAGTTCATATCTCATGATCCTTATTATTCTTCTTTTCCAGATTCCACATATGCGATGTCTGGAAACCGACTTGCTGCGTTGGCTGCTGCTGCAAAGGCAGAGAAAGACGTCCAACTGCAGGCATCCAAGCCAACCTTCAACGCCGCTACTGGATCTTCGCGATCAGCGGGAAGTTCCAGTAGTCAGAGACCTGAACCCCGATCAATGGAGGAGGTGGACGAGGTGATTTCTAAAAGAATACAACTAGGCCCAAATTAGGGTCGTTACAACTTCCATCTGGATCTTAACGTCGTGCGGTTGTTGCTGCAGATGTCGATGCGGGTGGATGATGTTCTTCCATCCTCCAGCTTGGGGGATAAAGTGTCAAAGCCTCGTGTCCCCCCAACCAAGAGCAAGCGAGGCCCTGAAGAGGACGCACCGAAGCAATACAAGAGGTTGCGATCGGCAGTGAGCAAGCATGTAGCCCCGATCCCGACGAAAGGGGTCACAATTGGGGAGAGATCGGTCCCCTCAACATCGAGCCCGAAATCCTTTCGGGAGGCTATCCAGGAGATGGTATCCTCCGTTTTGAAAGCTCGGGGGCCGAAAAGGACCCCATCCTCTTGGAAAGACGCCGCACTTGAAGAATACCGGCTTTTGGGGGGAAAGAACCCACCCGGTATTGACAGCGCAATCTCCGGCTTGGTGCTATTCTATATGGAGTCCCAAGTCGTGGTAAGTTAACTTCAACTCTCATCGCCCGATCGGGTTTCTATTATGATCAAGGTTGTTTCTTGCAGGCACATAGATGGGCTTTGGATCTTGCCTCTGCCGTCCAGCTAAGCCGAAACATTGCTTCGGCTTCTGAAGATCTAGAGATTCGACATGCCTTAGCTCAGCGGCAAGTCGAGATTAAGCAACAAGAGCTGGAATCGGTCCGGGCCGATCGGGACCGTCTGAATGGAGAGCTGCTTGGGGCGGGCACTAAGTTTTCAATAGCTACCTCCAAGGCGGGAGAAGCCCAAGCAGCTGCGAACTCCGCAACGTCCCGCGTTTTGGAACTGGAGCGTCAGATCCAAGAATTATCTGATGAGAGCAACAGACTTCTACTTTGGTCCGAGGAGGAAAAAGATGTCTTAATGGAAGAATTGGTTAGGGGCAAAAAAGTGACTGAGGGAGCGGTCCGGGAATCCATTCTAGGTTTTGCCCGATCACCGCTGATGTTTGCCTTTGCGGCAAACGTTTATGGATCGAGTGTCTCTCAATACATGGATAACATGAAGGACCAAATGATCAGCAAATTTGGTCAAGATCCCGAAGATGAGCGTTGGGAGACGATCGACCCCTTAACCAAGGATGGAAGCTTCCGTGAGATCCCCGAGCTAGAACCGCCCCCATTGGAAAACGATCCCAACTATTCCATGTTTGACCTGATGGAGAGATCGGTCAATGAGATAGTTGAAGAAAGGGGGAAAAAGATAGAAGATTTCAAGGCATGGATCGCGGAGAATTCTGGAGAAGCACACAAGGAAGAAGGACAGATAGACTAGATCTCCAATTTTCAAGTTCCTACCTTTCTGTATTTGCTTTTGTAAACTCCATCTCCTCAATAAAATATTTCTGCTAAGTATAAGATCGGGGTTTACACTGAACCCGGACCGATCGGTCCTCTTAACTTAACTTAGAATCTTGATGGGCTTAAAAAGTTAGGGAATTTCAATTGCGCTAATAGACCACACTTGAATTTGTCCCTGTAAAGTATTATGACCTTGGCGGCATTGCCTTGGTTCTTTATAAGTCTCATGGCAAGATTAGTCGAAGCCCCGGTTCTGAGAACAGTCCCATGTCGAGCTTCGGCTTGTGCTTCGACTGGCTAATCCTGTCCCTGTTGTCTCGTTCATGGCTAAGTACAAAGAAGCAAGAGTTGTTTCCAGGTGGTGGGTGCCATCGAAGGGAAAATTAAGTTCGTGGTGAGTTTTGAGAGTTTTGCAAACCATCTATGTACTTAGCAAGCGTGGAAGCAACTGACTCGTCGGAGCAGTCACACTACTTGAAAGCCTTATGGATGGACCACTACGGTCACCAGTCCAAACTCGTCCAGAAAATCCAACTTCAAGATCGGTCACTCACCTAGTTAGAAATAGTTTGTATTGCATCTACTGTAACTTATTCATATATGAGAAACATTTTACGGTTCAGAATTGCCAAATAATCGTCAAAGGTTTTATACAAAATATCGCCTTATGTTCATAACATTCCAGGTTCGGGGGATCTCGCTTCCATCCAAAGTCTCTAACTTATAAGTCCATCCCTAAATTCTTCAGGACTCGAGATGGCCCTTCCCAATTCCTGTCCAGCTTCCCAACATTTCTCTAAACTCTCACATTCCTGAGAACGAGGTCGCCTTCTGAGAATTCTCTGGGTAAGACCCGTTTGTTATGAGCCCGCTCCATGGTTCATTGATAAGCACACATGCGCGCATAGATGGCGTTCCATTTTTCTTCAATCATATCCAAGTCTAAGGACATTTGTTCATCGTTCAGATGCTCGTCAAATTGGATTATTCGAGGTGATCATATGGCCACTTCCACTGGACTGACCGCTTCGGATCCATATACCAAATAAAATGGAGATTCCTGAGTCGTTGAACGGGGTGTGGTCCGATAAGCCCATAGAACCTCGTAGATGTGATCGGGCCAGTTTCCTCCCAAATTTTCCAACTTAGTTTTTAACCCTTTCAGGATAACTCTGTTGGAGACCTTCGTCAATCCGTTGGTTTGGGGGTGAGCCACTGATGAGAAATGCTGAGCAATACCCAATTTGACGCAAAGATCCTGAACGGTCTTACCGCGGAATTGAAGTCCATTGTATGATACGAAAGCCCGAGGCACTCTAAAGCGGCTTATAATATTCCTCCACAGGAAGTGCTTCACCACCTTCTCTGAAATAATAGCACCGCTTTAGTCTCAAACCACTTTGTATAATATTCAACAGCCACTATGCAGAACTTCCGCTGCTTTACCGATCGGGGAAACGGTCCCAAGATATCAATTCCACATCTATCAAATGGACAATGATGAGTCATTGATAGGGGTGCTCCAAGCAGTTGGGGGATCGGAGCATGGTGTTGGCAAGCAGCGCAACGTCTGGTGTACTTTTTAGCATCCTCGAGGAGCGTCGGCCAAAAATACCCGGCCCTAATAATGCAATGATATAGTGATCGGGCCCCAGAGTGTATACCGCATATCCCTTCATGAACATAAATCATGACAGCCTCAGCCTCGACAGGGGATAGGCATAGCGAGAGCGGTCCTTCAAAACTCCTCTTGAATAATCGTCCGTCATTTAACACATATCGCTTGGCCCGGGTCTCAATCTTTCTAGCCTCATATGCATTTTCAGGTAGATGTCCATTGGTCAAATATTTGATAAAGGGATCCATCCTTGTGAGTTCCCCTGGTGCGTCAATGGCATTTATTTTCAAGTCCTGGAGTTCATAGCATAAAACCCCTACCTTCTCAAGTGACTGTTCGGTCACATATATCTCGACCAAAGGTCGGTCCTGAACGTAGACCGATACGGTGCCTGGTCCAATATCTGGTAAGCCTGCAGCCAGTCTAGCTAATGCATCGGCCACCTTATTTTGTTCTCTAGGCACATGGTCAAGTGAGAATTCACTGAACTTCTTTGACAACTCTATGACCTTTGCATGATATAGCTTCATGGTTGGCTCATGTGTATCAAATCTTCCTGCGAATTGCTCCACCACCAATTTGGAGTTTGAGAACATTCGCACTTTAGCTACTCCCATCTTTCGGGCCAATGTCATCCCCGACAGCACGACCTCGTATTCCACCACGTTATTCGTTCCAGAGAATAAGAACTTAACCGCGGAATGGATAACGTCACCTTGTAGTGTGGTAAGGGTGATGTCCACTCCCTTTCCCCCGAAGGTTGATTCGTCAACATAAATGACCCATCGGTCGTCCTATTGGTTCAGAAATATGGATAATCGGGTCATTTCAACCACAAAATCCGTGAGAACCTGAGCCTTGATCGCCATTCAGGGCACGAATTCCAAATACATGGATTTGATCTTGATTTTCCACTTGGCCAACCTTTCATTAGAGTCCGCCTAACTCAAAACTGCCTTCAGAGGCTGATCAGTATACACATAAGCCATTCAACCTTCAAAATAATGCTTAAGCTTGGATATAGCTTTCTGCAAGGTTAGCATGAATTTTTCTAAGGTAGTGTATCTGGTTTAGGCTGGTACCAGGGAATGGCTCACGTAATAGACAGGTCGGTGAACGTCATCCCCAATGGTTACCAAAGCTGTGCTGACTGCGACCTGTGATACGGCCAGATATAACCCTAAAGGTTCATGGTAGGTCGGGCTCACCATCACAAGATGAGTGCTCAGATAAGTCTTCAAGTCTGAGAAGGCCTGATCGCACTCTTCGGTCCAACCAATATGGCTGACTTTCCTTAACACCCTAAAAAAGGAAAAGCTCGGTCCGTGGACCTAGAAATAAACATGCTCAACGCTGCCAATAAGCCTATGGAATTTTCTCTTGTTTCTCAGAGGTTGCATATCAATGATCGCCTGAACTTTCTCAGGATTAACCCCTATGCCTTTCTCAGAAACGTAATATCCTAGGAACTTACCACTTCGGATCCCGAAGCAACACTTGTTCGGATTAGTTTGAGTTTATATTTTGGGCATACTTCGAAACAACGAGACAAATAAGGAATATGGTCTTCATCATTCATGGATTTGACAATCATATCATCAACATACACTTCCATAACGTAGCCTATCAAACCCCTAAAGATTTTGTTGACCAACCTCTGGTATGTTGCTCCAGCGTTCTTCAAGCCGAAAGACATAACCTCATAGCAATAAACGCCGTCTTCCGTCATGAATGATGATTTTTTCTGATCTTCCTTAGCAAGGAAGATCTGATGATACCCGGATGACTTCAATTTTATAATGAATATACCCATTTAGTATAGTGAATCTCCCTAATGAAACCCGACCGCAATAACTTGTTCACCTCGGCCCGGATGACTTCAATTTTCTCAAGAGAATAACGTCTCCTCTTTTGCCTAATAAGCTTTGTTCCGGGCTCAGTGTTGATCCGGTGCTCACTCTCGGATCGGTCAATCCCCGGCACATCGTATGGGGTCCAAGCGAATATGTCACCTACATAACTCAGTTTTAATTTGTTTTGTAAGGGGAAAACGATTATGAATCAAATAAAAAAGGACAAAACAATTTTATAGTTGAAAACCCCTAAAAGATTGGGAAAAAACCACTTAACCAAGAGATAGAAATGCTCTTAGTCGATCCAATAATCAAGCTGTTCAATACAAATGTCATGTTTGTTTTTGAGATAACAAGGGAATGGAAAGCTTGAGGAAAACCAAGAGAAAACCGAAGAGGAGAATCCATTTCCGTTTCCCAAGTGTCCCTTTTATACATCTTTTCTGTTGTGTGAACAGTAGGGTATCATCTTGTGCTTGTCCCATGCGGCTAGATTGGCTCGTGTCAGGCGGGATAGCTGCCGGGCGTGACTCTATACGGCTGCGCGGTGCCAGGACTTTAGGCACTACTAGCCGGCTGTCTCCAGACAAAAAGGATGTCCGTACGACTTTATCAGGCACGCTTCTCACAGGATTGTCAGAGTTTGTTGTCACATGTTGAGAAATGTGGATTGCCCGAAGCATAGTATGTGTGTCCTGCAGCGATCGGTCCCGATGAGGAGGAGAACGCATGACTCTATCGATCGATCCCGATCAATAAGAACGGGCCTTCAGGCCCATCTGTTCTCGTCGGGCCGTCCATTCACATGAGTCAGATCTGGGCCTCCAAGTTTGGCTTATGTCATTTGGGTTGGCCTGGTTAAGCTTGGGTCTAACTAGGTTCGCGGTACCGGGTCCGAATGTCTCATCAATATTAAAAGATGAATTTGATGATTTTGAGATATGTGTTACTTTTTATGCTTGATTTTAATATATTATGATTGTTTTGAAGACTGCTTATAAAGTGAAATAACAAAAGTATTTCTTAGGGACAATAAAGGGAAAGTTATATTAAAGGTTTCAGAAGGTGTCCTGATCCACGTGTCCGGGTCGAGGATTTGGATTTGTACTTAATAAACTCACAAATTAAAGAAGAGACGTGAGTATTCTTGAACAAATTATAAGAAAGTGATTAAATATTTTGTATAGATATTTCTTTTATTTTTACCATTTGGTTTTGACAGTTTTACCCTTCAATTTATTTTATACGCCATTGGAATTCAAAATGAGCATAGAATTCGAAAACACACCTTATTTTGAATGATAAATTAGCATATTAATTTAGCTAGAATAAGAATAAACAATAAGCATGGTAAATACACCTTATTTTAAGGATATATTACTAAATTAATTTAGCTAGAACAAGAAAACATCTAGATAATTAATTTAGCTAGAACATGTGGATCGGGTATGTGTTTATTATTTTAAACCTAATATTATTTGGGTCGGGTATGAGTTTAAGTATAACCGACACCAAACCCGAATAATTATAGAAAATTACACATTTTCTCTCGTAAATCATTCATTCACATGTTTTCCTACTTACGCTAGTCAAAATGTATGATTTTTTGGCACTAAGATTCATCGCATAGCCGAAAACATAAGATTTTTGGAATCCATTTAAAAACCGTACCCAATCAAGATCTTAGGGATCCAAATCCTTGAATTTTTAATCGGGTTTGAATCATAATAGAATCAGATCCGACCCATACAAATCCCTAAAATATAGTATGATCTTTTATTATTATGAGGAGCATTTTGAAAATGTAATTTCTATTTATCGAAAATAATAAATGAAGAAGTTGTGCAACTATTTTAAACGGACTCTTCTCCGATGACGCCGAATCCGAGTCGTACTCTTCTAGGACACCGACTCTCCTCGGACACTTATTCGACACGAGTCCTTTTTTATATTTAAATTTATTATTATTTATTTTGAAATAGTCATGATTTAAATATATATTAATATAATTTTGTTAATGTTTACAAAATTAGAGGTATAATTTTGTTAATGTTTAAAACATTAATTATCATATATATGTGTGTTCTTAATATATTATTATGTATCATATAATTAGATGAATCTTAACTATAATTGTTGTTAATTATAAAGTATGTTAAACAAACATGTCTTTTTAAATTTTATATTTTAATTAAAAAATAATTGATAATAATAAAGAGTCGAACTCTTTAACAAATTCGAGTTATCGTATCCGAATCCATGTGTCAGTGTCCGTTTAACATAGTTGTGCAAGACTGATCTAATATTTTTATGCAAATTAAATTTATTTTAAAAAATAAAAGTGTAAATATTAATAATAATTATGAAAGTGGGGGGTTGCTTGTGGTTACGTCTTTCCCTTTGCTGCTTTGGATCTATCACTTCGCCAGTCAAGTGAAATGAGTGATTGATTTCACGTCTCCATCTCTAATTATAGTTATTAATTGCTAATTATTCATTTTGTAATAATGATTCCCCTAAATTCATCATTACAATTTAAGTAAGAACACGTCTCCACTACAAAGATTCCTCTCGGCTAACGTGTCTGTCTACCCAAATACAAGTGCCATCAGCCATGTACAAATTTATAACAAATTCGAATGTCTGAATTATACTAGGAAAAATTGAATTTTAAATATATTTAATAAAATTATTATATAATAATTATTTATATAAATTTATTTATATTAAAATTGTGTTTGTGCCACAACTGATTTTAACAGATACGTTAAAATGATTTTTAGCGTTAGACGCATTGCAATTTTGTTTTTGTTTTTGTTTTTGTTTTGTATGTGTTTAAAAAATATCATTTTTATTAACGTAACATAGTTTTAAACATGCAACCAAACAAACCTAGTATAATGGTCGATTTAATTTTTACTATATTTTTATGTAATTTATCGTAATTCAAATGGAAAAATATGCTTTTAAAATACATATTTTCATTGATTATATCATAGATAATATATTATTTCTTTTATCGAATATTTTTTTGAAAAAATTAACTCTCAATTTCATTAAAAGTATATTTTATTCTCTAAAGCAAATCAAATCTATGTATTTTGTACAATTTGCAACATCAATACTCAAGGTTTACTACATACATCAAAGTTTGACACTATATTTTTAAATTTTGACAAAATCAGTTATCGAATTTTGGGAGTAATTTCATATTTCAAATATTAATTTTATAAACTTAAAAAATGTAAAATTTCAAGATCAATTTGGAGAGCTCTTACTTCATTTACTATTTTGATTTATTTTAAGAAAATAGGAATTATAAAATAAATTAGTCAAAGGAGAAGACATTTATTTCCCAAATGTTTTACTGGGGAAACTCTTCTGAATCCAAATCATACAGAATCTTCCTTTTTCTTTTTATATCCATCAAATAATACACCTTTCCCCATTCTTCACATTAGGGTTTTCTATTTCCCCATCTTATATCCATTCTAGGTTAAATCCTTATACCTTTTCTATAAATTACCGATTCGATGAGCCAGAAGAGTGTCTTTGTATCACATTCTATAAAACGAATGAATTATGTGAAATCTTTAAATCACAATTTTATTAAAGCACGCAAGACATAAGTAAATTTGTAGTGATTCATCGCAAAAAAATCACAATTGCTAAAACGAATGGTAATCATCATGATTTAAAGTATGACGAATTTACCCTTACTTCAAATAAGTGGTATATTAATATTTTACATAAATTACGATCATAATACGACAATTTTACCAAAATCACGATCATTACATCCCACTACATCTCAATTTTAGAAAGAACAACTAAACAAACCCAATATTATCAACAACTTTAGTTTTATTCGTAATTCAGATTAGGGTTTTCTATTCCCATAAATTAGTATATGTTTGGGAAAATGATAATATTAAATGAATGGGGGAATGTGAGAATGTCTGGTGTTCATTTGATGGTATCAGAATTCATGTGACAAAACAAGAGATAGCGTGTTTTGTGGCAATGCAGAAGAACCTTGATTTGACAAACGACTTTGAGGATTAAAAGATACACTTTTTCTCACTACAAGCATCTACTTTCTTTCACCATTCCCAAACCTAATAATACATCTAATCATTAACATTACATTATAATCCCTTATTTTTCCTTATATTTTGTGTTATAAGGTATTTAAAGTTCACAAAGTTTGTATGATTTTTTAATTTTGATATTCAAAATATTTTTTAATTGTTAAATTATATTATTGTAGTTTTTATAGAATACTACCACATTACAAATAGAATACGTTTTGAAATTTGTTCTTTGAATACAACATGAGTAAGAGGTACAATTCTAGTTATTTAAATTATAAATATATTATCCAAAAGCCATATTTTCTTTCAATTTTACAACCTCCTCATATTTTCTTTCAATTTTCTTTAATTCATGCAATCATGATCACACATAATATATTTCGTCAATGAGATGCTAGGGACGATTGATCTAACTTTTGGTAAATATAATACTCAGTTTTTAAAAGCAAAATTAGTACACAAACTTTGATTTTTTGACAATTAATCATCATACATCACAAATTTTGGCAAACATAATATACTCGTTTTCTTTTTGTATTAGGATGAATACGATTATTATATCGATTATTATCAATAAACTATTTTTTATTTAATCAACGTCTTTCGTCTTTCATCTTTCATCATATACATAGAGAATATAATCTAAATTGAGATAATAATATGAATATTTTAGTGAGTAACAAAACAAAAAACATATTACATAAGGAAAAGCAAACTAGGTTGGAAGAGAATTCCATTACAGGTACAGCTTTTTTGTGTTCCCGAAATTAGGATTAGGGTTTTCAGGATGAGGTTGTAATTAATGATCAGAGAAATGGGTTTTAGTGCCAAGATGAAACTGAGAAAAGGGGTTGATTTTGCCATCCCAAACTGATTGAATTGTTGAAAATATGAAGCTGATAACCCTCAGAAGGGTAATGAAGTCTCAGCAAAAGCTTAGCTTGTGAAACTGCAAATGAACTTAATGGAACATTACTGAAACCTGAGTTTCTTACAGTCAAATCCCATGATCTGAATCTTTCATGTCTTTCTTTCCGGTGTTCACCTTCTGCTGCTACTATCTCTGTTATTTCTTTCCCTAACCATATCTGTTCAACGGAGAGACGTTCACGNTACTAAAGCCGGTCCGTCCGATAATGGCGTTGTAAGCCAAGTCGACTTCAACGACAATGAATTCTAGATCCTCCGATCGGTCCTTGGATGGTTCTCCAATGGTGACTGGGATTAAAATCTTCCCGCATGGAATGACGCTCCTCTGGTCGAACGACCAAAGAGTTATATTAGCGATCGGGAGGTCATGAACAGCAGCTCCCAAAATTTCGGCGACCTCGTGCTTCATTAGATTGCATGAAGCCCCGGTGTCCACTAGGATCCTGTGGACACGATGATTCCCAATGACTCTAGTGATGGTAAGGGGATCATCGCATGGTGCGATGATCCCTTCCCGATCGGCCATGGTGAAAGTGATATCCTCCCCGAATGGAGGGGACCGTTCCGCCGGATCATATTTAACCAGCGCCACAGATTCGTAGCTCTCAGCGGAATCTCCGCGCGCAGTTCTCTTTCAGTCCCGGACCGATTCATTTATTCTCATACCACCGGAGATAACATAAATATCTCAAGCTATTTCTCTGGATGCCCCCTCATTTTGAGGAGGTTGGGCACCAGTTTCCACAGGTAGAGGAGCGGCCTGCTCCTGTCTTCCACTCTCGTTCTGCGGGGCTCTACCGCCACGTCCCCGCCATCTTCTTCTTCGGCCCTAACCACGGTTCTCTCGACCGTGTTGGCCTCTCTCTTGTTCTGGTGGAGGAGATTGTCGGTTCTCCGTCCGATCATTATAATTTCGGGGTTGTCTCCGATTATCCCTTCCCCGCGGCCTTTGACGATCGTCACCTTGGTGGCCTTTTCGGGGGGATTCTCCTCGCTTGCCCTTCTGACCATTCCGGTCGGGCTTTTCTTTATTCATTGCCGCTACCGTCTCTTTCAACAGCGGGCACTTCAAGGTCGGGTGATCGCGATTATAATGTAGTTCGCAATACACCCGATTGTCCTCCTGCTTCGGGGGGACATCTTTCTCGCCCACAGCCGCTACTTCTCGCTACTGCTTCTTAGGGTAGGAAACCCTATGATCACCTGCGAGCTCAGAATTCCCGCTAGGTTTCCGATAGTCTAGTCCCAGCGCTTCATCCACCTTAATATACTTATTGATTTTTTGAAGAAGTTTTCCCAAGGTGGACGGTGGCTCTTTACCAAACTGGCTGAAAGGCCACACGGTCCCAAGACCTGCTGTAGAACATCAATCTTATCCCGGAGCTCAAGCTTGATGCCCCGGGCGGTCCTATTGAATTTTTCCATGAAGGATCGAAGATTCATTTTTGCCGGGATATATTTCAACTGATATAGTTCCTGCCTGCTTCGGGGCGGTCCTACATTTGGAGCAAATTGCTCTGAGAAAGCCAAAATAAATCCGCCATACGACTGTATGGATCGGGCCGGTAAATTTTTGAACCACGTTCGGGCGTCGCCTTGTTATCCTGCCGCGAAGATGCGGCACTTTAGTGAATCTGAGGCTCGAACCGTTCCCATGCGTAAATAGAAATCGGCAACGTGATCGATCGGATCACCGTCACCACGAAATGTCGGCAACCCCTCGGGGTTGCGATAATGCTGATCTGGGACTGCTGCCCAGATCTCTTCAAAAAAGGGGAGCATCAAATCTCCCAAGGCGGTTGATACGCCTTCAGATTGTTGGGACGATGTCTGGACCGCATGCAGATTATGCCACCAGTCATCATCCTTACTTCGCCTAATTGGGGCCTCCATGGCCCTGTTGAATAAACAAGGATTGCGTCCCAGATTAGGTTCGCAATCTTTCAACGCACGCATGCTCTCCAACTCCCTGGTGATCTCGTCAATTCGCCGCTCCATCTGCTCCTAATCATTTCCAGGAGCGGGAGTTAGAGCCCTGGCCAGGGGAGGAGGAGTAGACCGATATCTGGGCCTCCTCGTTGTTACACCACGCCTGATGATTTCTTCATCATCAGTGCTGCGCTCGTCAGGATCACTCTCGTATCCTTTGCTTTTGGGAACAGGGCTCGAAACAACCGGTGGTTCTGTTCCACTTCTCTCCGACGTAATCTCCAGTACCACATTCCTGACGACAACTTCCAGATCCTGCAAAGTGAATGTTGGTGCTCGGAGACTGTCATGAAGCACGTCACTGTCATTTGTCGAAGTTCCAGTCGCTATGTCTTTGATTGTCCTATCCCTGGTAGAAAACTCAAATGGGATTAGAGAATCGTCCCCACGGACAGCGCAAAACTGTTATGGTCCCTTTTTATGGGGTACCAACAGTCACCCTATTCGTCAACTAACGAATTCGGTTTTGATTTGTTTTTTATAGGGAATACGATTAAAACTAGAAACAACAAAGAGACACAATGATTTATAGTGGAAACCCCATGAATTGGGGAGAAAAACACTTGACTAAAAGTGAATTACACTCATAGCCTGTTCACTAATCAAACAATTCATACAGAATACAGCAGAGGCTTAATGAAAATGACAAGGAATAAGAAAGCAGTAAGAACTCCTGCAGGGTAACGGCTTGTTCTTACGCGTCCAAAAGGTCCTGCTATTTCCGTCGTCGTGCTGTGTATTTATAGAGCTAGTGGCGTGTGTAAATCACGCTCTGTAACCGCCTCTTACAGGTTTGTTAGAGGTTGTTGTTGCGCGATATAAAACGAGGCTGGGACCGAGGCGTGGTCTGCGTGAACGGGCCCGAGGCGTGGTAAACGTGTGAAGGCCCGAAGCGTGGAAAGTGTGGGTTTGTAACCGTTTGGACCGAACCATGGAGCCAGTTACCCGAAAACGCTTTATTTCGCCAAGGTTATCTTCGGTCCTCTCGCGGAACATCGGGCCGCTTTTCGTTGTGTGTATAAATGGGCTGCACAAGTTCGCTTCCACCATTCGTATCGGCCCAATCGTTATTGGACTCATCCGTTGTAGGGTGTCCGGTCCTAGAATTCTCATCAGTAATTACTAAGAAAAAACGGTAAAAACAAAATTTGATATCTCTTTTATGAGTAGAGATTCAACATAAGTTATCAAACAAGTAACAAGAGTAACATCTATTGAAATAAAAATCTTCTAATTTTTAAGGGAAGTGATATAATAAATAAATGGTTTGATATAGTTTTTTCAATATGGTTCATTTTTCTTATGGGCTAAACTACATACTCTACCGATTCATTGAATTTAGAATTTCTACAACACCAGATTTTGTTAGTGGAAAATGTTTATGTAAAATAAAGGATAAAGAAGCCGATCCCTCATAGTAATTCATTATAAATAGCAACTTTGTCAAATTACAATAAGAAAAAAAGAGATAGAAATCGAAAGAAGAGTTTACCATTCTTCGACGGCCATAGTTGCCGATTTTCGACTCTAGGAAGAAGTGCCTAGCAACTAATGTTTAGCACATCTCAATTACAAATATTATCGTCCATTTGTAAAAAAAAATTAAAATAGTGAACAATGATTTATTAGACTCTAGACCCAAATGTTCATCAAATGAGTAATTCATCAAATATTTCGAAAGTTCACAAGTCAAAATTATCATCTAAATAACTTAAGAGAATACTTATCTTACTCATAGATTTCTGATTTCTATATCACACATATATCCAATAAACTAAAGATGTGATTGGGTTGCCCAAGCAAATAAATAGATTGGATCAAGATTCAAGTAACGTACGGTCTACATCTTGATATGTGCCAACTATATATATTTTTTATTTAAAATTTAAAATTAGGTTTTTTTTAACTTTATAATTTATAATATATTAATCCATTAACATATTTTATCAAATTTTTAATCAATTGGATTAACCTGTTACTGGTAATAGAGTTTCATAACACATTATCAATTGAATCAATTGTATAGGTTGACGAGTTCAATTGATAATAACCCATTCAATTGGATTTGTACCCATCCAAATTCAATAGTTGGGTCAAGGTCCATAGTATTGATTATTGAAGTTACACCAGTGGTACATTGTTTGGTATTTCGATCATACCGATAAATATCGATTATGATCGATGTACCGATATTCTGATATATCATCAATATACTATCGATTTATAGAAAAAAATTGCTCAGATCGATCATGATCGATAACGATCGAGATGACTTTCTTGATTGAAGTGCAATAGTTAAAATGGGCCAGGTTAGGCCCATATATTGCTTAGACCGAAGGAACTAAAAGAAAACTCTTGCATATACAAATGTTTTTCAGACAAGTTTTCGTTGGCTTGTTGATCCTTTGTCCGAAGGCAACAACCTCGGAAGACTAACAATACTATTCACACGACTCACACCTTCAAGTGCACACCATTCATCTTCTTCGGTATTCGTAAGCCATTTACCAAGACTCTTACTGGACTTCCCGACATTGCTCGTCACTCGCCATGACTCTTTCTTATCCACTTGAGTTACATTTGTAGATTTCGTTGATTGATGTAGTGAAAATTGATCGTCGAAAAAGAGACATACAGCTGCACAATCATCGATTTTCGATGTTGGGTACTTGAGTTTCCATGATCTCGTAGCGCATTCGACAATGGCACGAGCTGCTGTTCCTCGGGTTGGAGCTGAGGATACGATGTCTACTGCTTCCTTGTTCGAAAGAACATCCCATACCTACAAAGGAAGAGAATTAGTATCATTCTTATGAGGATCGAACTTAAAAACATACCCCGTCTGTGGCAAGAATGACGAACTCATCTCTCGATGAAATGCGATGGTGATAAACTTCTGGAACCGAGATTAAACCGAAATCTTTCAAGCAAAAATCTCCGAAAGCTCGAGCCATGGCTAAGCCTGGAGAATCACTATTTGGCAACCATAACCTTACAACTTCTGGTTCATCTTGTAATGCGAAAACTCGACCTTTGCACCTCACGATCCTTGCAGCTTCCCCTGAACAACTCAAAAACTTACGATTCGAGTCGAAAATAATCGATGTAAGGAAACGGGAGGATACTTGGAAGATTAGGCTTTAAATCTACAGTTAGCTGTACAGCAACCAAAGAATCATCAATGTCTCTCATTGCTAAAACCGCTCTCGAATCGCCCACATTTCCGATTATAAGATCACCTCCCTTCAGCACACATACAACGATGAAACGTAAGTGAAACTTATAGAAATTTAAGATTCAATAGGCCAAGCGAGTGTCCGTGTAGCATAATGAATCACATTGAAAAGATTAGTCTTAACCAATTACTTCCCTTATAAATCAGAACATTTTTATTTCTACAATGAGATAATGATTATACACCCTAAAAAGTACCTGTTTGATCAAAGTCACAGCAGTTGTGCCACTGCAGAAACAGTCGATAAAAGGATGCAACTTAAGTTCATCATCCATCAACTTAAAAGCTTGTAATATTAACTTCTTAACCGGAATATGCATCTCGGGAACTTTCTCCGTTTCGTTTTCGAAAGGGGCATCGTCGATTTCATCTGCATGAAGCTGGTAGTTTTCGAGCTTATTCTCAAACTGCGACCGGATCAAAATCGGAAGAGCATCTCGTACTCTCCTCGCTACTAAATGACCATAAGGACCATGACCATCAAACACCCCACAAAAAGTTGCATTTTCATTATTTCCAACGAAGTTCTGCATAAACAGAACAATATGAAGTGACTTATAAAATTCAGCTACATTACTGGGTAAATTATCCCACATCGGAATAAGAACAAAACCACACATCCACTATAAATTACTGCTTACAAAAGACTCACCTCCCAGAAGATCATGGCGTCCTGATTAGTGCCTTTCCATCCCTGCTGAGTATATAAACTAGCCAATCGAAATGCTCCATTTGAGAATAAGCGACCTGGAACTTGATGCAGCACTTTATCATCCACGGCGGCCGTTAAAGCTGCACCGCCGCAGCCGCCGCCGCCGCCACCTAACCTACTGATAAAACTGGAGAAATCACGGGAAATGGCTCTGGTCCTCCTTGATTCCACCTCATCATTACCGATTCCCCAAGCAGACTTTTTCCTTCCCTTCACAGAAGAATGACAATTACCCATCTCAATTAAACAGAAACTCCGGCTAAAAATGCACTCTTTATCGACACCCAGAAACAAAAAAAAGTAATGGAACTCAACAGAAGAAACCTCGAAAAAATGGCGATAAAGTGACAAGAGAAACCACGAGCAGTCGTTTAAATAAAAGCAAAATTCAGGTGAGTACCGAAAGAGAGAGAAAGGGTCAAGATAGATACAGATTTCCGTCACCAATCAGCATTTATTTCTGGGTTCATCTAACAAGAACCAAGTCCACAAAAAAAAGACAGTTGAAAAACAAGAAGAGAAACAAGGTTTAGGTTCGGACCTCACAAAGTTTTTGTTATTAAATTTGGAAGCCGGCCGGACGGAGGGAGGTCAATGTAGAGCCACGTTGGAAAGATTACTCCTAATAATTTACCTGCTCATGTCAAGTTGTCAACTACTCAAGACGAGCCTTATCCATTACTAAATACAATACAGATTTGAAGCTCCGGCGGTTTGAAGGGACGCTTCACACCAGTTTCCCACTTGTTTATTTTAATCTGCAAAAATCCGATCCCACACCATTTGTTAGTACAAACAGACCTAACTTTGTCTGTTTGTCTGTAACCAGAATCTAAATTTCACATCAAATGAATTGTTTAAGAAAGAAATTACGCAATTTTAAAATTTCACAAGGTGCGAGACTCGAATCAGAATGACATGNAAGTGATAGACATCATCTTCAAATTTCACTAATTAAATAAAAATATAACATCGATTTATACATTAAATCCAAATCCCCATAATTTGAATGTTTTCAATCCAAAATTTTATTCTAGTCCAAGCGGGTACAATCACTACTATCGGTATAGTGGAATGTATGTTGGGCTATGTTCTAAAACCGATCGGATGAGGCGAATTACTAGTCTTTCGGGAACGGTCCCCGCCAAACATGATCGGGCCAATTACCCTGACATTTTTGTTAATCAGAAATCGAGCATGTATCACATTTTCAATCATAATAAAGCTCGAGGGGCTAGTGATGAGAGATCCGGGATCGAGTATCCCGATCTAGTAATGGCCCAACTTACTTGAGGCCGATCCACACAACGAAGGAAGAACTATGAGCATCAAGGTCCGCATTGAGGCCTATAACCCAAACATGACCCAACTACATGAAGGAGCCCGGAGGCCCATATATAAAATAGGTCCAAAGGCTCGGATAAAACACATGACCGAAGATGGAATTAGTTGATTAACTTCTCACATTTTCGGAACCGAACCTAAGGATCGGTCCGACGATTATATGTGGTTATTAATTAGTGGGGGTTACTCTGCATTCAAAGGCGACTTGAAGAAGTGCGAGCGGTGGTTACAGAAGAAAAGCTACATGGACTGCCACATCTATAAATACGAGCTCTTAAGACTAGCTCCAGACCGGCTATGTGTGCATTTCAAGCTTTACTTTTTCTTCTCCGCTGTGTATTTTCTTTAGCATTCGTTCTTTGTAGCTCTCAATGTTCACTGTTTTATTAATCAATTGACTAAGAGTCATTGCGCTCTTAGTCATGTGGTTTTTTCACCTTTTTTACGGGGTTTTCCACGTTAAATTGTTGTATCGTTTATTTAATTGCATTTCATAATCGTTCTCCACTTCTTTAACAAATCGAAAATCGGTTCGATCCAACGCGAACCAGGTGACTGTTAGTACCCCGGTCTTTTAGACCATAACAGTACCGGTTCCAGTTCGAATTGGCCAAAACCGGTTCACACTTACTTTAATATGCTCAGTAGTGCTCGAACTATAGGTCGATCTATTTTTGTTGCCTAAGTTCGACGCACATTTCTATCAGAGTTTTTTTTGTCTAAACCGGTACGGACCAACGCGAAACCCACCCTACAGCTCTGATACCATGTAAAAATTCAAGATTTAATGGGTCGTAAGAGTGTATGTATAGCTCAATTTATAAGAGAAGTGAATCACATTAAAATGTTTGGTCAAATCAATTACTCATGATATCACATCTTTTATAAATTAGAATATTTGTATTTCCACAATCGATGTTCGATGTTGGATATATTTCAACACATGGAAGGTACCCATCGTATATATTTGTTATTATATTAAATAATTCAAATAATTGTTTTATGATTATTTAAATTATTTTAATCACTACCCACAAAACATAGAACTCTATCCAATGATCTTATACTCATGTTACATGATAAAATACAATTTTTATAATAAATAGAGTAAATGATACAAAAAACACTGCTAATTTATAGACAAATAGACTGGATAAATATGTAAATGTAAAAATATTATATAATATTGATGAGACATTCGGAACCCGATACCCCGAATCTGGTTAGGCTCAAGCTTTGTCAGGCCAACCCAAGTGACATAAGTCGAACATAGAGGCCCAGATCCAGCTCTCGTGAATGGACGGCCCGACGAGAACATGCGGGACTGAAGGCCCGTTCTTATCGATCGGAGACCGATCGATAGAGTCATGCACTCTCCACCTTATCGGGACCGATCGGTCCAGATCGCACAGACTATGCTTCGGGCCATCCACATTTCTCAACATGTGACAACAACCTCTGACAATTCTGTCAGATGCGTGCCTGACAAGTCGTACAAACCTCCTTCTGGTCTGGAGACAACCGACTAGTAGCGCCGAAAGGCCTGGCGCAAAGCAGCCCTATAGAGCCACGCCCGACGGCTGTCCTGTCCGACATGAGCCGACCTAGCAGCATGTGACAAGCAAAAAATGACACACTACTATTCACACAGCTGGAGAGGCGTATAAAAGGGACACTTGCGAAATGGAAAAAGGATTCTCTTCCGGCTTTCGCTGTATTCTTCCATAAGCTTTCCATTCACTTGTTATCTCTAAATCGAACATGGCATTTGTACTGAACAACTTGATTAGTGCATCGACTAAAAGCATTTCTAGCTCTTAGTCAAGTGGTTTTTTCCCCATCTTTTAGGGGTTTTCCACTCTAAAACTGTCTTGTCCTTTTCTATTTGATTCATAATCGTTTTCCCCCTACTAAACAAATTAAAAAGAGTTCGTCTCGCAACAAACCGGGCGACTGTTGACACCCCCGGTTTTCAGACCACAACAGTTTGACGCCGTCCGTGGGGACAATATTCTAATCACCATTTGATGTCTTTACCTGGGATAGGATAATCAAAGGCATGGCAACCAGAACTTTGACGAACGATAGTGATACGCTTCCCGGTAGCCTTCCAGCGTCAACGTTCTCTCTGCAGGACCTGGAAGCTGTTGTCAGGATAGTAATAATCGAAGTTATGTCGGAGAGGTGTGGAACAAAACCACAGGCTATCACAAGCCATGTTCCAGCAAGTAGAAGGTACGAAAGCGACCCTAACACGCAAAGCTCCGATGAAGAGAAGATTATCAGACGCGGAGTGACGATGAGGAGACAGAGATACCAATCTACTCCACCTCCTCTAATTAGAACCCCAACTCCTGTTCCTCGGACTTACCAAGAACAGATGCAAAGACGAATCGACGAACTTACCAGGGAGTTGGAGACCCTGCGAACGCAGAAGGATTGCAGGCCCGATCTTGGCGCAATTCTGGGCTATTTGATAGGGTCATGGATGCCCCGATCAGGCCGAGTAAGGATGATGACTGGCGGCATAATCTGCATGTAGCCCAGGCATCATCCCAGAAATCTGGAGATGTCTCTGCCGCAATGGAGATTTGATGCTCCCTTTTTCTGAAGAGATCTGGGCGGCAGTCCCCGATCCATATTACCGAAACCCCTAAGGGTTGCCAATATTTCGAGGCGATGGAGATCCGATCAATCACGTCGCAGACTTTGAATTGAGGATGTGGACCGTTCGGGCCTCTGACTCACTGAAGTGATGGATCTTCGCGGCCGGAAAACAAGGCGATGTGCAGACCTGGTTCAAGAACTTGCTGGCCCGATCCATACAATCATATGACGGATTCATCCTGACTTTCTTAGAGCAATTTGCTCCAAATGTAGGACTGCCTCGAAGTAGGCAGGAACTATACAGCTTGAAGTACATCCCGACAAAGATGAGTCTCTGGTCTTTTATAGAGAAGTTCAACAGAAACGCTCGGGGTATCAAGCTGGAGCTCCGAGACAAAATCGACATTTTACAACAGGTCCTGGGACCGTGCGGCCTTTCGGCCAGCCTTGTGAAGAGCCTACCTCCCACCTTGGGAAAGCTCCTTCAGAAAATCAACAAGTACATCAAGGTGCACGAAGCGATGGGAGCTGGTTATCGAAACCTAACGGGAATTCTGAACCCGTAGGCGATCATAAGGTTTCTTACCCTAAGAAGCAGCTGCGAGAAGTAGCGGCTGTGGCTGAGAAGAATTTCCCCCGAAGAAGAAGGACAATCGGGTTAATTGCGAGTTGCATCACAATCACGATCACCAAACGCTAAAATGTATCCTACTGCGAGAGACAGTAGCGGCAATGCATAAGGAGAAGCTCGACTTTGATAGTCATAAGGGCAAGCGAGCGGAGTCTCCCCAAAGGGGCTATCAAGGTGAAGATCGTCACAGGCTGAGGAGGAGAGACAATCGGGGTCAGCCCCGAAACTACCACGATCGGGTAGGGGACCGAATGTCCCCTCAGCCCGAACAAGACAGAGGCCAGCACGGTCAAGAGAACCGTGGTCAGGGCCGAAGGAGGAGATAGCGGGGCCGTGGCGGTAGAACCCCGCAGAACGAAGGTGGAAGACGGGAGCAGCCAGCTCCCTCACCTATGAAGTAGGCACCCAACCTCCTCCAAATGAGATGGTGCCTAGGGAAAGAGAAGTTGTCGG
Source organism: Utricularia reniformis (assembly GCA_009725065.1). Lineage (NCBI taxonomy): Eukaryota > Viridiplantae > Streptophyta > Magnoliopsida > Lamiales > Lentibulariaceae > Utricularia > Utricularia reniformis. Next base: position 540,775 of record RWGZ01000155.1, read on the forward strand.
AGATATTTATGTTATCTCCGGCGGAATAAGAATCAATAAGTCGGTTGAAAGCTCCGACCGAAAGAGAGCAGCGCGCGAGGAGTTTCCCGAAAGCCCTGAGTCAGTGGCGCTGGTGAAGTATGAATCAGCTGAGCGATTCTCTACCTTTGAGGATGATATTATTGTCAAATCCATGAATGATGAAGACCATATTCCGTTTTTGTCTCGTTGTTTCGAAGTATGCCGAAATATAAACTCAAACTAAATCCGAACAAGTGTTGCTTCGAGATCCGAAGTGGCAAGTTCCTGAGATATTACGTTTATGAGAAAGGCATAGAGGTTAATCATGAGAAAGTTCAGGCGATTATTGACATGCAACCTCCGAGAAATAAGAGAGAATTTCATAGGCTTACTGGCCGATTGTCAACGCTGAGCAGGTTTATCTCTAGGTCCACGGACCGGGCTTTGGCTTCTTTCAGAGTGTTATCTTGGTTGGACTGAAGAATGCGATCGGGTCTTCTCAGATTTGAAGACTTATCTGAGCACTCCTCATGTGATGGTGAGCCCGACCTGCCATGAACCTTTAGGGTTATATCTGGCCGTATCAGAGGCCGCAGTCAGCGCAACTTTGGTAACCGTTGGGGATGATGTTCACCGACCTGTCTATTACGTGAGTCATTCCCTGGTACCAGCCAAAACCAGATACACTACTTTGGAAAAATTCATGTTGGCGTTGCAGAAAGCTATATCAAAGCTTAAGCATTATTTTGAAGGCCAGAAGGTTTATGCGTATACTGATCAGCCTATGAATGCGGTTTTCAGTCAGGCGGATTCCAATGAAAGGTTGGCTAAGTGGAAAATCAAAATTAGCTCCATGTATCTGGAATTCGTACCCCGTAGGAGGATTAAGGCTCAGGTTCTCATGGATTTCGTGGTCGAAATGACCCGATCAGCTATATTTCTGAACCAAGAGGATGATCGATAGGTCATTTATGTTAACGGATCAACCTTCGGGGAAAAGGGGCGGGCATCACCCTTACCACACTGCAAGACGACGTTATCCATTCTGTGGTCAAGTTCTTATTCTCTTGAACGAATACCGTGGTGGAATACGAGGCCGTGCTGTCGGGGATGGCCTTAGCCCGAAAGATGGGAGTTGCCAAAGTGTGAATGTTCTTAGACTCGAAGTTGGTGGTAGAGCAATTCGCAGGGAGATTTGAAACACATGAGCCGGCAATGAAGCAGTACCATGCGAAGGTCCTGGAGTTGTCAAAGAAGTTCAGTGAGTTCTCACTTGATCACGTGCCTAGAGAACAAAATAAGGTGGCCGATGCATTAGCCAGACTGGCTGCAGACCTACCAGATATTGGACCAGACACCGTATCGGTCCACATTCAGGACCAACCTTCGGTCGAGATATCCGTGACCGAACAGCCAATTGAGGAAGTTGGGTCTTTATGATATGAACTCCAAAACTTGAATATAAACGCCATTGGCTCTCCAGGGGAACCCACGTGGATGGACCACCCATTTATCAAATATTTGACCAATGACCATCTACCTAAAGATGCATGTGAGGCCAGAAAGATTGAGACCCGGGCCAAGCGATATGTTTTAAACGACGGACGATTATTTAAGAAGAGTTTTGAAGGACCGCTCATGCGATGTCTATCCCCTGTCTAGGCTGAGTCCGTCATGATTTATGTTTATGAAGGAATATGCAGTATACACTCTGGGGCCCGATTTCTATATCATCGCGTTATTAGGGCTGGGTATTTTTGGCCAACGCTCCTCGAGGATGCTAAGAAGTACACAAGACGTTGCACCGCATGCCAACACCATGCTCCAGTTCCCCAACTGCCAGAAGCACCCTTATCAATGACTCTACTTCCTTGTCCATTTGATAGATGGGCAATTGATATCTTGGGACCGTTTCCCCGATCGGTAAAGCAGCGGAAGTTCTGCATTCTGGCGGTTGAATACTATACAAAATGGATCGAAGCTGAAGCGGTTGCTATTATTTCCGAAAATGTGGTGAAACACTTCTTGTGGAGGAACATTATAAGCCGCTTTGGAGTGCATCAAACTTTTGTATCAGACGATGGACTTCAATTCCGGGGAAAGGCCGTTCGGAATCTTTGCGTCAAATTGGGTATCGCTCAGCATTTTTCGTCGGTGGCTCACCCCCAAACTAATGGATTGACGTAGGTTTCCAACAAAGTTATCCTGAAGGGATTGAAAACTAAGTTAGAAGATTTGGGAGGAAGTGGCCCGATCATATCTTTGAGGTTCTTTGGGCTTACCGGACAACACCCCGCTCAACGACTCAAGAATCTCTATTTTCTCTGGTATATGGGTCTGAAGCGGTCAGTCCAGTGGAGGTTGTCATACGGTCACCTCGGATAACCCAATATGACATGCATCTGAATGACGAACGAAGATCCTTGGACTTGGAGATGGTTGAAGAGAAAAGGAACGTCATCTATGCGCGCATGTGTGCTTATCAGTGAACTATGGAGCGGGCTCATAACAAGGGGGTCCTACCCAGAAAATTTTCATAGGGCGACCTCGTTCTCAGGAATGTGAGATTTCAGAGAAACGTTGGGAAGCTAGACAGGAATTGGGAAGGGCCTATCGAATCTTGAAGAACTTAGGGGCTGGGGCTTTTAAGTTAGAGACTTTGGACGGAAACAAGATCCCCCTAACCTAGAATGTTATGAACCTAAAGCTATATTTTATATAAAACCTTTGACGTTATTTGGCAATTCTTAACCATAAAATATAAACTATTTCTAGCTAGGCGAGTGACCGATCTTGAAGTTGGATTTTCTAGACGAGTTTGGACTGGTGACCGTAGTGGTCCATCCATAAGGCTTTCAAGTAGTGTGACCGCTCTGACGAGCCAGTTGCTTCCACGCTTGCTATGTACTTAGATGGATTGAAAAACTCCCAGAACTCACTACAAACTTAATTTCCCATTTGATGGCACCCACCACCTGGAAACAACTCTTGCTTCTTTGTAATTAGCCATGAACGGGATAACAGGGACAGAATTAGCCAGTCAAAGCACAAGCCAAAGATCGACATGGGACTGTTCTCAGAACCGGGGCTTCGATTAAGCTTATCATGTGACTTATAAAGAACCAATGCAACGCCGCCAATGTCATAATATTTTACATGGACGGATTCAATTGTGGTCTGTTAGCGCAATTAAAATCCTCTAACTTATTAAGCCCAGCAAGGTTCTAAGTTTGGTTAAGAGGACCGTTCGGTCCATGTTCAGCCTGAACCCCAATCTTACACTTAGTAGAGAATTCATTAAAAAGTTCTAGTTTACAAAAGCGAAGTACAGAAAGGAAGAGACTTAAATATGGAGATTTAATCTATTTGTCTTTTCTCCTTGTCTGCTTCTCCAGACTTCTCCGCGATCCATGCCTTGAGATCTTCTATCTTCTTCCCCCTCTCTTCAACTATCTCGTTGACCGATCTCTCCATCAGGTCAAAAAGGGGATAGTTGAGATCGTTTTCCAATGGGGGTTCGTCTAGCTTGGGGATCTCTCGAAAGCTTTTGTCCTTGGTCAGGGGGTCGATCGTCTCCCTACGCTCATCTTCGGGATCTAGACCAAACTTGTTGATCATTTGATCATTCATGTTATCCATGTACTAGGAGACGTTCGGTACATAAACGTTTGCCACTAAGGCAAACATCAGCGGCGAGCGGGCAAAACCCAGAAGGGCTTCCCGGACCGCTCCCTCAGTCACTTCTTTGCCCCTGATCAATTCTTCTTTCAACGCATCCTTTTCCTCCTGGGACTGAAGGAGAAGTCTGTTGCTCTCGTCAGATATTTCATGGATCCGACGCTCCAACTCCGAATCACTGCATGGGCTTCTCCCGCCTTGGAGGTAGCTTTTGAAAGCTCTATGACTGCCCCATGCAGCTCTCCATTCAAACGGTCTTGATCGGCCCGGACCGATTCCAGATCATGTTGTTTAATTTTGACTTGCTGCTGAGCTAAGGCAAGTCGCCTCTCTAGATCTTCAGAAGCCGAAGCGATGTTTCAGCTTAGCTGGACGGCAGAGGCAAGGAAAAATGCCCTCCTATGTGTCTGCAAGAAATAGCATTGATCAGAACAAAAACCCAATCAGGCAACGAAAGTTGAAGTTAACTTACCACGGCATGAGACTCCATATAGGATAGCACCAGGCCGGAGATTGCGCCATTGATACCGGGTGTGTTTTTTCTCCCCAAAAGCCGGTATTCTTCTAGTGCGGCGTATTTCCAAGAGGATGGGGTCCTTTTAGGCCCCCGAGCCTTTGAAACGTAGGATACCATCTCCTGGATAGCCTCCCGAACGGATTCCGGGCTCGATGTTGAGGGGACCAATCTCTCCCCAATGGTAACCCCTTTTGCCCGGATCGGGGCTGCGGGCTTGCTCACTACCGATCGCAGCCCTTTGTATTGCTTCGGGGCCTCCTCTTCAGGGCCCCGCTTGCTCTTGGTTGGGGGCACAGGAGGCTTCGACACTTTGTCCCCCAAGCTGGAGGATGGAGGGACATCCTCCACCCGCATCGACCCCTGCAGCAACAACCGCACGACGTTAAGATCCAGGGGAGAGTTATTTCCAATCTTGTACTTGACGGAAAGGCCTAATGAGCGAATCCTTTTTGAAATCACCTCGTCCACCTCCTCCATTGAGGGACCGGGTCTCTGACTGTTGGAACTCCCCTCCAATCGTGAAGATCCAACATCAGCGTTGAATGTTGGCTTGGATGCCTACAGTTGGGCATCCTTCTTGGCCTTTGCAGCAGCAGCCAGCGCAGCAAGTCAGCAAGTTGGCCTTATCTATGGAATATGCAAAAGAAGAATAATAAGGATCAGGAGATATGAACTAAAGGAAGCCAAAGTCATACCCGATCCTTCTGACTCCGATCAGTCTGAGCTAGAGAATATTCCCTTCGGGACAGGGGTACCGGTCCTGCCCACTACCCCTATCTCTAGCAGCTTCTTCTCCCGAAGTATGTCTATTCGCTTCAAACGCCTTTCATGAGGATGAAGCATTGTCAATGTATTGGAAATATCCTGGCGGGATGGGTTGAACCGGGTTCGGTCCAACTTCCCGATGTCATGATGAGTGGTTAGGAAGGTGACCTTCAACAGGTCTTCCCGAGGAATGTCTATCCAGACGAAGCAAGACTCTCATTGGACAAACACAAAACGACACCCTACTATTCACACAGCTGGAGAGGCGTATAAAAAGACACTTGGGAAATGGAAAAAAAGATTCTCTTCCGGCTTTCGCTGTATTCTTCCATAAGCTATCCCTTTTCTTGTTATCTCTAAATCGAACATGACATTTGTACTGAACAGCTTGATTAGTGAATCGACTAAGAGTATTTCTAACTCTTAGTCAAGTGGTTTTTTCCCCATCTTTTAAGGGTTTTCCACTCTAAAACTGCCTTATCCTTTTCTATTTGATTCATAATCGTTTTCCCCCTACTAAACAAATTAAACCGAGTTCGTCTTGCAACGAACCGGACGACTGTTGATACCCCCGGTTTTCAGAACATAACAAATATAATATAAAAGTAAAAGTGGGCAATATGACCATTAAATGTATCTCGTAGAATATTTAAAACATTTTTAGATTCTTGTTTTTGCAATTCGTATAATACCCTCTAAAAACTTATCTTTTTCATTGGTTTCGTTAACTAGTTCAAATTGAGTTCTAATGATGTCTGATGGGATTTAATGATCGTATATTTTTAATTATGATTGGTAAAATTGTGATATAATGATTATTATATATCAAATAAATAATAAATAAAATTATATTATAATTATTATAATTAAGGGTAAATCATTTCTTAAATAGAGATGGAGAACCCGGTGGTGGTCTCCAAGGCAGATGGGAAGTGGAGAATGTGCGTTGATTTTAACGACGTCAACAAGAGCTGTGAGTCGGACTCTTTCCCACTGCCGCACATTGACCGATTGGTGGATGCTGTGCTGGCATCACAATGATGAGTACCATGGACACTTACTCCGGGTACCATCAGATCTTCCTTGCTAAGGAAGATCAGAAGAAGTCATCATTCATGACAGAAGACGGCGTTTATTGCTACGAGGTTATGCCTTTCGGCTTAAAGAACGCCGGAACAACATACCAAAGGCTGGTCAACAAGATCATTAGGGATTTGATAGGCCATATTATGGAAGTGTATGTTGATGATATGATTGTCAAGTCCATGAATGATGAAGATCATATTCCTTATTTGTCTCGCTGTTTCGAAGTATGCCGTAAATATACGCTCAAACTAAATCCAAACAAGTGTTGCTTCGGGATTCGAAGTGGCAAATTTCTTGGATATTATGTTTCTGAGAAAGGCATAGAGGCTAATCCGGAGAAAGTCAAGGCAATTATTGACATGCAACCTCCGAGAAACAAGCGAGAATTTCATAGGCTAACTGGCCGATTGGCGACGCTGAGCAGGTTTATTTCTAGGTCCACAGGTCGGGCTCTCCCTTTTTTCAGGACATTAAGGAAAGCCAGTCATCTCGGTTGGACCGAAGAGTGCGATCAAGAATTTTCCGACTTGAAAACTTATTTGAGCACTCCTCCTGTAATGGTAAGCCCCATGTGCCACGAACCCTTAGGGTTATATTTGGCCGTGTCAGAAGCTGCAGTCAGCGCAGCCTTGGTGACCATTGGGGATGACATTTACCGACCTGTCTACTACGTGAGCCATTCCCTGGTACCAGCCGAAACCAGATACACTACCTTGGAGAAATTCATGTTGGCCTTGCAGAAAGCTATATCTAAGCTTAAGCATTATTTCGAATACCGAAAGGTTTATGTGTATATTGATCAGCATTTGAAGGCAGTTTTGAGTCAGGCGGACTCCAATGAAAGGTTGGGCAAGTGGAAGATCAAGATCAGCTCTGTAATAGCCAGGAAAAAGGTATGATGGAACAAATAGTAGGGAATGTAGCGGTAAAGTCTAGACAATGAATAACGAGGGATACGGGAATGAAAGAATGAAAAAAGGAAACGAAAAATAGAAAAGTAAAGCAAAAGATAAAGGAGGGGTCAAAATGTGAATTAGGGAAGTTAAGATGTCTATAAATAGGGGTGGGAAGGCCCAAAAACGAGTTAATGATCATTAAGCCACGGAAATCTGGAAATTGTCGCGAAAGAAGGAAATTGTCGCGAATTTTGGGAAGGCAAATTATTGTCGCGAAAACGTTGAAGAAGCAAATTATCGCGAATAAATTTGAAAAACAAATTATCGCGAATTACAACCTTTGCAAATTGTTGCGATAATTTCATGTCAAGAGCAAATTGTCGCGGATTTTAACCCTTGTAAATTGTCGCGAATTTTGTTCAAGAGAATTATCGCGGATTTGGACGCGGAAAGCAAAATTGTCGCGAAAACGTTGAAGAGCGAATTATCGCGAAAACGTTTGAAGAACAAATTATCGCGAATTTTGTGCTAGCACAAAATTGTCACGTATTTCAAGGAAGAAGTGAATTATCGCAAAAATACTAAGTTTGGGTGGTTTCGTTGCGTCTCAACGCCGGATCGTAAGAGGAAAAGGACACGTAGGGTCTACGGTAATCACATAGTTAACAATAAGATAATAACGTCGGAAATCGAGTACTAAGACCTGTTACGAAATGCAGGGAAGCACGGAGAGATTATAACAAGCGAAAGCAAACGGTAAACGGAGTGAACACAATGTAGTAAGGGAAGATTCCGATTTAGGGAAACGGGAAGGGTTAGTTAGAAAGGAAGTAAAAGACACAAATGAATGAGGTAAATGTTAATAAGACTCGGGGTAAGGAAGGATGGACCGTCCGACCGAACCCGGCATCGTGCTTAATACACGATCCGCCAACGGAAGAGCATGCCTGATGAAGGGAACGATAAGTTCCAAGAATAGAAAGATATGTACGAAAAGGGCAGAACGGATCCGGGTGGAAAAATGGATAGCCCTAAGTACCCACCCGGGGAAGGGAAGCATATGGCCCGTCGAGTCAACCAACAGCTAACGGTTGGCTTGGGCTGGACATGTACCGAGCATGTTAGTCTCGGCAACAGTAAAGTTAAAGGATAAGGGGGATGATAAGGGTAAAATATTAAGAATAAGAAAAATAAGAAACGGTTAAAAGTAATGACTTACGCGCGTGTGTACGGTTTATTTAAGAAACGAAAAGATAAGTATAGCGTGTGTGAAGTTTCCTTTAACAGATTGTGACCGCTTTACAGATTTTGTAGGTGACGCGGACGAGGTATGAGGACGGCATGGGAAGGAGGTCGTTGGTTGTCCGGTGATAGAGTCCGGTCTTTGAAAATACTCTAAATTATGTTGTTAGACTTTAATGTTTCTGAACTATGTTTTAAGTTTACATTCGAACGTTTCGTTTTATTTAGCATGTTTTTACCAAAATCAGCTAGGCCCAAATTAGGATCGTTACAAGCTCCATGTATTTGAAATTTGTTCCTCGAAGGGCGATCAAAGCTCAAGTCCTTGCGGATTTCGTGGTCGAGATGACCCGATCGCTCATATTTCTAAACAAAGAGGACGACCGGTGGGTCATTTATGTTGACGGATCAACCTTCGGGGGAAAGGGAGCGGGCATCACCCTTACCACACTTCAAGGCAACGTTATCCACTCCGCGGTCAAGTTCTTGTTTTCTGGAACAAATAACGTGGTGGAATACGAGGCCGTTTTGTCGGGGATGACCTTAGCCCAAAAGATGGGAGTTGCAAAGGTTCGAATGTTCTCAGACTCCAAATTAGTAGTGGAGCAATTCGCAGGACGATTCGAAACACATGAGCCAACCATGAAGCTATATCATGCGACGCGATATGTGCTAAATGACGGGCACTTATTCAAGAAAAGTTTTGAATGACCGCTCTTGCGATGCCTATCCCCTATAGAGGCTGAGGCCATCATGATTTATGTTCATGAATGGATGTGCGATATACATTTTGGGGCCCGATCGCTATATCATCGCGTTATTAGGGCCGGGTATTTTTGACCAACGCTCCTTGAGGATGCTAAGAAGTACACAAGACACTGCGCTGCTTGCCAACACCATTCTCCAGTTCCCCAATTGCAAGGGGCATCTTTGTCGATGACCCCACTTCTTTGTCCATTTGACAGATGGGGGATTGATATCTTGAGACCGTTTCCTCGATCGGTCCAGCAGCGAAAATTTGCATTGTGGCTGTTGAATATTATACAAAGTGGATCGAGGTTGAAGCGGTGGCTATAATTTCTGAAAAGGTTGTGAAGCACTTCCTATTGAGGAACATCATAAGCCGCTTTGGAGTACCTCGAGCTTTTGTATCTGATAATGGACTTCAATTCCGCGGAAAAACCGTTTGGGATCTTTGCGTCAAATTGGGTATCGCTCAACACTTCTCATCGGTGGCTCATCCCCAGACCAACGGATTGACGGAGGTGTCCAACAAAGTTATCCTGAAGGGATTAAAAACTAAGTTGGAAGATTTTGGTGTCCAACTAAGTGGCCCGATCACATCTACGAGGTTCTATGGGCTTACCGCACCACTCCCCGTTCAACGACCCATGAATCTCCATTCTCTTTAGTATATGGGTCTGAAGCAGTCAGTCTAGTGGAGGTAGCCATATGATCACATCGGATAACCCAATATGACGAGCATCTGAATAATGAGCGAAAATACTTGGATTTGGAAATGATTGAAGAGAAAAGGAACACTATCTATGCCCGCCTATGTGCTTAATGAAGAACAATGGAGCGAGCTCATAACAAACAGGTCGTGCCCAGAGAATTCTCAGAAGGCGACCTCGTTCTCAGAAATGTAAGAGTTCAGAGAAACGTTGGGAAGCTGGACAGGAATTGGGAAGGGCTCTATCGGGTCCTGAAGAACCAATGTGCTGGGGCTTATAAGTTAGAAAATCTGGATGGAAGTGAGATCCCCCGAACCTGGAATGTTATGAACTTAAAGCGCTATTTTATATAAAGCATTTGACGTTATTCGATAATTCTGAACTATAAAATGTTTCTCAAACATGAATAAGTTACAGTGGATGCAATACAAATTATTTCTAGCTAGGCGAGTGACCGATCTCAAAGTTGGATTTTCTGGACGAGTTTGGACTGGTGACTGTAGCGATCCATCCATAAGGCTCCCAAGTAGTGTGACCGCTCTGACGAGACAATTGCTTCCACGCTTGTTGAGTACTTAGATGAATCACATACTCCTAGAACTCACTACGAACTCAATTTCCCCTTCAACGGCACCCACCACCTAGAAGTAGCTCTTGCCTTATTGTGTTTGATCCATGAGCGAGATAACAAGGATAGAGTTAACGTGTCAAATTGCAAGCCAAAGCTCGCCATGGGACTATTTTAAGAACCGGGGCTTCGGCTAAATTTGTCATGGGACTCATGGAGAACCAAGGCAACGCCGCCAAAGTCATAATATTTTATATGGACGGATTCAAGTGTGGTCTATTGGTATAGTTGGAATTTTCTAACTTACTAAACTAGCAGGATTCAGAGTTAAGTCGAGAAGACCGTTCGGTCCAAATTTAGCTTAAGCCTCGACCTTATACATAGCAAAAAAAGATGTCTTATTAAAAAATATGGAGTTTACAAATACAGAAAGGAAATGACTGGAAATTCAAATCCTAATCTATTTGTCCTTCTTCCTTGTCTGCTCCCCCAGACTTCTCCGCAATCCAAGCCTTGAGATCCTCCACTTTCTCTCCCCTTTCCTCAACTATTTCGTTGACCGATCACTCTATCAGGTCAAAGAGTGGATAGTTGGGATCGTTCTCCAGTGGGGGTTCATCTAACTCGGGGATCTCACGGAAGTTACCATCCTTGGGTAAGGGGGTCGATCGTCTCCCAACGATCATCTTCGGGATCCAGGCCAAACTTGCTAATCATTTGGTCCTCCATGTTGTCCATATACTGCGAGACGCTCGGTCCATAAACGTTTACCGCTAAGGCAAACATCAGGGATGATCGGGCAAAACCCAAAAGAGCTTCCCGAACCGCACCCTCAGTTGATCCTTGGACACTAACCAAGTCTTCTTTCAGTGCTTCCCGTTCTTCCTTCAAGGCATTCTTTTATTCCTGGGACTGTAGGAGAAGTCTGTTGCTCTCGTCATATATCTCTTGAATCTGATGCTCCAATTCCAAAACACGAGCCGTGGCGGAGTTAGCAGCTGCTTGGGCCTCTCCCGCCTTAGAATCAGCTAGGGAGAGCTCAGTACCCGCTCCAAGCAGCTCTCCGTTCAGACGGTCCCGATCGGCTCGGACCGATTCCAGCTCTTTCTGTTTGATCTCAACTTGC